>JACGAQ010000122.1:0-329811 GCA_014119065.1 Orius insidiosus
GTAGGGAGGGGAAAAGTAAAATTTTCCGGGTTTTCCTTTTTTTTTTTCTTTTTTTTTTTTTCGAAAAATTTTCTAAGTTTTTTTTTTCGAAAAATTTTCCGGGTTTTCCTTTTTTTTCGAAAAATTTACGGGTTTTTTTTTTTTCGAAAAATTTTTTAAGTTTTTTTTTTTGAAAACCAAGATTTTTTTTCGAAAAATTTCCGGTTTTTTTTTCGAAAATTTTCCGGGTTTTCCTTTTTTTTTTTTTTTTTTTCGAAAAATTTTCAGAGTTCTTTTTTCGAAAAATTTTCTAGTCTCAAGGTAGAAAATGGGCTCTTTGGCCTAGGGATGTGCCTCTCGTAAAGGGTAGAAGTACGAAATTTCTCCCTACTAAAAAAAATTAATGATTAAAAAGTCGCAATTTTTTTACACCAAAAATTCTTAAAAAATATAAGGAGTAATTGGTGAAAATTTGGTGAAAATCGGATTAACGGTTCGGCCGCAGCGAATTTTTTAAAATTTCAAACAGACATATCTCCGCCATTTTTTCGAAATTCAAAAATCCCCCTCGTCATATTCTTCTTCACCGGCTAAAGAAATTTGTGTGAAAATTTGGTGAAAATCGGATGAAAACTGTGGCCGTAAAGTGTTCCGGAAAAAAATGCTACGGAGTGCCGGACGGCCGGCCGGCACCACAGACAAAGTTGAGATCGGTAAAGATCAATATTCGATTTTACCCTCCGGGGTCTGGAAGACCCTTCCCCAAAAACCCGACGTCGAGGGTATCGCAATAACTTCTTTAAGGAAGTTAATTTGCTTTAAAATTGAGCGTAGAATCTATAAAAGCTTAAAAACATAGGGTTCCCTTAAAAATACCAACAATGATGGTATTTTGACGGGGACAGATCGATATTTCAGGGTTGCCAATTTAACCATTGGCCTGCGAGAAAACATAGGGTTCTCATTTATTAGGTGTACAAAATTAAACTTGGCTAAAATCTACAAAATTCAAATTTACCCTGTGGCTGAGTTTCATTTTGTACACCTAATAAATAAAAATTGTAGGAAATTTAATTCTCTACAAATTAGTACTTAATTATTTTTTTCTAGGGTGCACCATTTTCGGAAAATAATTTTTTAAAAATATATTTATCTTGAAAACAGTGCGTCCTAGAGAAAAAATGAATAGAATAAAAATTAAAGAGAATTAAATTTTCAACAGATTTTATTTAGTGCATTTTTTCAATATCTGCAACGGTTTACGATTTACAAGCCTTTAAAAATTAACCTTCTTAATGGTTATACTTCAATAACCTTCTTACACGGAGAAGGTCATCTTTTGATGGACTTTAACGCCTAAAATGTTTAAAATTTTGAAAAAATGAACAACTAGGTGTACAAAATGAAACTCGGCTAAAATCTACAAAATTCAAAACACTGTGGCTGAGTTTCATTTTGTACACCTGATAGATGGATTTTTGGCCCAAACTTAGGAAAACACTTGAAAATCCCATCAAAAGTATCTCTACGCCTCTGTTTAAAAAAAAGGCATTTTCTGAGCAAAAGGGGCTTGATATAGGTTATAGGAAATAGGTTACCTTTTTGCCCCAAAAAAGCGTTTTTTCCACCATTATTTTACTACCCAATTAAAACACAATATTTCATTTTAAAAAATTATTTATTTGTTTCTTCTATGATACATTTTAAATAAGTGGTTTAGGAGATCAATTTTATTCTTTTTGGTGACTTTTTGTCTTTATTCTTTAGAATGGACTTTCAAATGAGACTTCAAATTAGTCATCTGATTACACTTAAAATTACAAGATTCACATTTGAAAGGCTTTTCTCCGGTGTGGATTAGCATATGTCTTTTGAGATTACTCGTCCCGACGAATCTCGCCTGGCAAACCCAGCATTCGTACGGTTTTTCGCCGGTATGAGTCAACCTATGTTCCTTTAAATGACTCGTCCTGGAATACTTAGAGCCGCAAATGTCACAAATATACGGTTTTTCTCCCGTGTGTTTTCTTATATGAACCTTCAAAGCACTTACGGATGAAAATTTCGCCTGACAGACTTCACACGTGAATGGTTTTTCTCCTGTGTGAATTTTCATATGTGATGTCAAACTGACTCTTTGAGTAAATTCTGATTGACAAATCTCACATTTGAACGGTTTTTCTCCAGTGTGGATTCTTAAATGACATTTTAAATTTGATGCAGTCGTAAATTTAGCCTCACAGACCTCACATCTATATGGTTTTTCTCCTGTGTGGATGGTCCTATGGCGCATTAAATGGCTCAACTGGGTAAAAGACGACTCGCAGAATTCACAACGATATGGCTTTTCTCCCGTGTGGATTCTCATGTGAGACTTTAAATTACATTTTTGTATAAACTTAGCATCACAAATTCGCATTTATACGGTTTTTCTCCATTATGATTTCTCATAATGTGACATCTTAAACTAATCTCAGTCGTAAATTTATATTCGCAGGCTTCGCAGCTATATTTTTCCTTATTATGTATCGATTTATGACGTTTTAAATGCATAAAATGTGTAAACTTTTCATCGCAGCGATCACAGCGATATGGTCGTTCGCCTGTGTGGAGTCTCATATGGCATTTCAACTGATTCGGCCGAGAAAATTTCGCTTGACATATCTCGCAGACGTGCTTTTCTCCTGCATGAATTTTCATGTGGCGTTTCATTTCAGTTGGCTTATCAAACTGTACTTTACAAACCATGCAAATATTTTTCTCTCCATTATGCGTTTTTAAATGTTTCCTCAGATGGATATCTCGGATGAAATTTGACCAGCAAATGGCACATTCGTAAAGTTCTAGGTTTTCATGAGATCCTTCTGCCCTGTCGAAACTATTCCAGATATAATTACCTCTTTTTCTTTTATATTTTGTACATTAACTGCATTTTCGAGCTTCTCTTTTGAATATTCTTCAGCCTCGTCATCAGAAATTAACTCTTCTTTGATCTCAATGTCCTCCATTTCCTCATCAGTGTTTTGACACTTTTTTTTACTACTTTTAGCTAATCTGAAGTCGGGGAAGGTTAAAAACTAGTATACTGTTATAAGCATCGTTGCCAACTCGTAAAAATCTCTACATGAAACATGAAAAACATCTTTTCCGCCGGGGTTTTGTTTTCGGTTTTTTCGTCCAAGAAACTTAATTCTGATTGTATTTTCGGAGGTTTTCGTTGGCCATTGCAGATTTGTGGGAGGGGCCCCCTCTAGAAAACGGTTTTCTATATTTTCTGGTGTAAAAACACCAGTTAGTTTCATAGGTGTCCGAGTGTTTAACATCGTTTACACCAGGTTTTGGGCCATTTAAAAGCATAAATCATTGCCAACCTAACATGTAAAAATCTCTAAAGTTGAGACATGAAAAACCTCTTTTTTGCCGGGCGTTTTGTTTTCGGTATTTTCGTCCGAGAAACTTAATTCTGATTGTATTTTCGGAGGTTTTCGTTGGCCATTGCAGATTTGTGGGGGGGCCCCCTCTAGAAAACGGTTTTCTATATTTTCTGGTGTAAAAACACCAGTTAGTTTCATAGGTGTCCGAGTGTTTAACATCGTTTACACCAGGTTTTGGGCCATTTAAAAGCATAAATCATTGCCAACCTAACATGTAAAAATCTCTAAAGTTGAGACATGAAAAACCTCTTTTTCGCCGGGCGTTTTGTTTTCGGTATTTTCGTCCGAGAAACTTAATTCTGATTGTATTTTCGGAGGTTTTCGTTGGCCATTGCAGATTTGTGGGGGGGCCCCCCGGTCTTGGCCCCTCTAGATAAACGTTTTTCTATATTTTCTGGTGTAAAAACACCAGTTAGTTTTATAGGTGTCCGAGTGTTTAAATCGTTTACACCAGGTTTTGGGCCATTTAAAAGCATAAATCATTGCCAACCTAATATGTAAAAATCTCTAAAGTTGAGACATGAAAAACCTCTTTTCGCCGGGCGTTTTGTTTTCGGTATTTTCGTCCGAGAAACTTAATTCTGATTGTATTTTCGGAGGTTTTCGTTGGCCATTGCAGATTTGTGGGGGGGCCCCCCGGTCTTGGCCCCCTCTAGATAAACGTTTTTCTATATTTTCTGGTGTAAAAACACCAGTTAGTTTTATAGGTGTCCGAGTGTTTAAATCGTTTACACCAGGTTTTGGGCCATTTAAAAGCATAAATCATTGCCAACCTAATATGTAAAAATCTCTAAAGTTGAGACATGAAAAACCTCTTTTTCGCCGGGCGTTTTGTTTTCGGTATTTTCGTCCGAGAAACTTGTATTTTCGGACGTTTTTTTTTGTTGGGCGGCCATTGGCGAAATTGTGGAGGGGGGGATAAACGTTTTCCTATATTTCCTGCTGTTGAAACACCAGTTTTATCAGGTGTCCGAGCGTTTAACCGCCTTTTTATCGAAAGGGGGCTGGCTATTAGACCATTGTGAAAACTAAAAGCTTGTTTGCCGTGGTCCGATTGTACCATCGACAAACCATAATATGGTTATGTTAAACCATATTATGGTTTGTCGATGGTGTGAAAATTTGATGAAGTTGGTGCCCCTGATTTCCGCCCGTATCACCCCTGTGACGTAACAGTCTCGAAAGCCCGATAGTCTTTACGTGTTTATCATTCATAACAAATTGATTTCCTCTTCCTTGATTATTCAGACATAAAATGAGTGAAGTACGTTTTACGGCGAGGGCCTACTGCAAAATAATACTTCATGCTGCCAAATATCCTCACTGCGCCATCAACGGTATTTTGCTCGCGGATGCAGAGACGAAAGAGGCAAAAGGAAAACCGATCGTCATCGTCGACGTTATTCCTCTTTTTCATATCTGCCTGCATTTGACACCAATGGCAGAATTGGCTCTCACTCAAGTAAGCCTTCATTCATTTCATATTCTTATTAATCAAATGCCAATAGGTGGATGCAGTCTCAAAAGCTCTCGGGCAAAGAATGGCCGGATACTACACCGCTAATGAAAGTCTTCATGACATGAGGTATTTTTTGATGGTTTATCATGGAGCATGCGCAGAAGGATTTGGACGTCAAATATGACGTCAAATCGTTTCCCCCTCAAATCTAAAGTTACCTGAGTCCTTCTGCACATGCTCCAGGAGTTTCAAACTGCGGTTGGAACAAAGCTATTAAGAAATTTTCAGTTTGGACAAACCAGCGACCAAACTTGCTGATAAAATCAACGAATTCTACCCACCGTCTTATGTCGCCATTGTGAGATTTCTCATTTTGTTTTTGGATGCGAGTTTAATTTTCATTTATAGTTGGATCAAAGAAAGTTGACTCTGACTGTCGACGTACATGCGATCAACCTTTTGCACTGTCAGGATGGAAAATGGGAAAATATGGATGCAGAAAGGTTGGTTGAAAAATCATTTCTCAAAATGTTGACATTTTGTTTTCAGTTATCTGATTGAAGACCAATGTCGACAAACGGCGGCGATACTCCTTCACCTCCAGGCTGACAAACAACTCAACGATTTCGATAATCATCTTGATGACTTCAAAACGAGCTGGAGAAACCTTGAGCTCAACGATCAAATCGAATCAATTATTCTATCGTCTCAAAACCAATAAATTATTTATTTTTTATCACTGTTCATCTATTATGTACAAAATAAAAGCTGAAAAGCATTTTCTTTTCTTTATCAGCCCTATTTTCTGTCTTCTGTCAACAAGAAAAAAATGCTACGGCCGCCTGGACGGCTTCCCCAAATACCGGACGATGAGGGTAAAACGATAGCTTTGTTCCAACCGCAGTTTGAAACTTCTGGAGCATGCGCAGAAGGATTTGGATGTCATATTTGACGCCTGATGACTTCAGATGGACAAATCAATATTGACGTCCAAATCCTTCTGCATATGCTCCAGAAGTTTCAAACTGCGGTTGGAACAAAGCTAATAGCTTCATTAAGGGACAGAAAATGGATGTTCAAGGTATCTACAAACTTTAGATTATTACCATGCATTGGTTGGTAATAATATTTCTAGTTTCTATGTATTCTTAAGCGTTTCTTGAAACTTTCCTTAACCTAAAGGATACCTTGAACACCCCTTTACCATTGTGGAAACATAAATTCACCATGGACAAAGACTGAACAATGCCTTCTAAATCGCTATTGTATTTTTTGGTAAAAAGGGTGGCAGTATTGTATTCATCCCCACCCTCCACCACTGACTTGTACAAACATGCCTAGGAAGCTTTTCTTCTCTCATTTTACTAAGGTGAGTAAAATTTTAGTTTTTTAAAGTTCCTTTAGGATCCCTTTTCTCTTAAGTTTTCTTGATAATCCTTCCTTGACGTTACATCTTGAGAACCACCCTGGAAGTAATCTATTCCTTAAAATAAAAGGAATCCTGATTTCCCTTTTTTCAAGGTCGCTACTGAGGATCCTTAAGGAATCCTTGAAGGGAGGGCTCTCATTGGCACAATCCTCGACTTTACTTAAAATGCCTGAGTTAAGGGACAGAAAATGGATGTTCAAGGTATCAATAAACTTTAGGATCCCTTTTCTCAAGGTTTCCTTGATAATCCTTCCTTGACTTGTTGTGAACCTCCCTGGAAGTGATCTGTTCCTTCAAATAAAAATCCCGATTTCCCTTTTTTTCAAGGTCGCTATTGAGGATCCTTAAGGAATCCTTGAAGTGAGGGCTCTCATTGGCACAATCCTCGACTTTACTTAAAATACCTGAGTTAAGGAACAGAAAATGGATGTTCAAGGTATCTATAAACTTAAGGATCCCTTTTCTCAAGGTTTCCTTGATAATCCTTCCTTGACTTGTTGTGAACCTCCCTGGAAGTGATCTGTTCCTTCAAATAAAAATCCCGATTTCCCTTTTTTCAAGGTCGCTATTGAGGATCCTTAACGAATCCTTGAAGGGAGGGCTCTCATTGGCACAATCCTCGATTTTACTTAAAATGCCTGAGTTAAGGGACAGAAAATGGATGTTCAAGGTATCTATAAACTTAAGGATCCCTTTTCTCAAGGTTTCCTTGATAATCCTTCCTTGACTTGTTGTGAACCTCCCTGGAAGTGATCTGTTCCTTCAAATAAAAATCCTGATTTCCCTTTTTTCAAGGTCGCTATTGAGGATCCTTAAGGAATCCTTGAAGGGAGGGCTCTCATTGGCACAATTTACCCAAGTTTACCCTGTGGCTGAGTTTCATTTTGTACACCTAATAAATAAAAGTTGTAGGAAATTTAATTCTCTATAAATTTGCACTTAATTATTTTTTTCTAGGATGCACCATTTTCGGAAAATAATTTTTTTAAAAATAAATTTATCTTGAAAACAGTGCGTCCTAGAGAAAAAATGAATAGAATAAAAATTAAAGAGAATTAAATTTCCAACAGATTTTATTTAGTGCATTTTTTCAATATCTGATACGGTTTACGATTTACAAGCCTTTAAAAATTAACCTTCTTAATGGTTATACTTCAATAACCTTCTTACACGGAGAAGGTCAACTTTTGATGGACTTTGTGGCTGAGTTTCATTTTGTACACCTAATAAATAAAAATTGTAAGAAATTTAATTCTCTATAAATTTGTACTTAATTATTTTTTCTAGGATGCACCATTTTCAGAAAATAATTTTTTTTAAATAAAATCTTGAAAACGGTGCGTCTTAGAGAAAAAATGCATAGAATAAAAATTAAAGAGAATTAAATTTCCAACCGATTTTATTTAGTGCATTTTTTCAATATCTGTAACGGTTTACAATTCGCAAGCCTTTAAAAATTAACCTTCTTAATGGTTATACTTCAATAACCTTCTTACACAGAGAAGGTCAACTTTTGATGGTCTTTGTGGCTGAGTTTCATTTTGTACACCAAATTAATAAAAATTGAAGGAAATTTAATTCCCTATAAAGTACTTAATTATTTTTTTCTAGGATGCACCATTTTCGGAAAAGAATTTTTTTTAAAAATAAATTTATCTTGAAAACAGTGCGTCCTAGAGAAAAAATGAATAAAATAGAAATTAAAGAGAATTAAATTTCCAACAGATTTTATTTAGTGCATTTTTTCAATATCTGTAATGGTTTACAATTTACAAGCCTTTAAAAATTAACCTTCTTATTGGTTATTCTTCAATAACCTTCTTACACGGAGAAGGTCAACTTTTGATGGACTCTGTGGCTGAGTTTCATTTTGTACACCTAATAAAAAGCTCTAAAATTCTATATAAAAAAAAGTTTATTAAAAAAATTCTTTATAACTTATAATAAACAACATTTTTAATGGCAATTTGAGATTCTCACAAGAAAAAGGTATAAATCGTTGTTTCCTGGCACTTAAGAATCTCTAAACATAAATATAAAATTTTATTTTGTACATAAAATGAAATGGCAAGACAATTTTTATTTACACCCAAAAAACGAGATCCCAAAAAAAAGGTTAAAATATTTACATTTTGAGCTTTTTTCTTTGATTTTTAAAAAAATATACAATTGAAAATGCTGGCACGTTAGAATTTTGATTATTGCACATGTTGTTTGTTGCCGTTAGTTACCATGATTTTAGACGACGAGTTTGTTTTAAAAACGGTTTTTTTGGACGCCGGTAATTTTGTGGATAAATGTACGGCGATGAGGGAGAAGACGCATGTGAAGCTGAATAAGAAGAACATCCGTAGAATCGGTGAAGCGATTTTGTGCCGAAACGCCCAAGTCCTTTTTCTGCACGACAATAAACTCAACGATATTTCAAACTTGAAACAGTTCACCCGATTGACTCATTTGTATCTTCAAAATAATAAAATCGTCTATTTGGAAGGTTTTCAAAATATGGTGTCTTTGGTAAAAGTTTATTTAGGAAGCAACTTGATAAGCGTCGTCGAGAACTTGGAGAATTGCCGCGAGTTGGAAGAGTTGTATTTGAATACTCAGAGGGGTCACGAGAAGATGATTTTTGATCCGAGGACGATGGAAGCTTTGGGCGAATCGTTAGTCGTACTTCACATTCAAGGAAATAAGATTTCAGACATCAAAGAATTAGAAAAACTTAAAAACTTGGAAGAATTGGATATTTCATGTAATAAGCTTGAAAGCGTGTCTAAAGTCGCAGAAAGCGTCAAAGAAATGGTTTCTTTACACACACTTTACTGCGACCTTAACCCTTTCTGTACTACACGTAATTATAAAGGTAAATTGGTAATGGCTATGCCGATGGCGAAGACGATCAACAAAACGGACATCACACGTGGGATGCACGCGTTTTACAAAACGATAACGTCGCAGAAACGAAAAAAGAAAAGCAAGACTGACGACGTGAGCAGAATCATCCAAGAGCTTCCGTCTGGGATGAAAAACATACTTGATAAAGACATGGAACATATCGAGTACATAAATAAACACTTAAATGGTTAACGGAGACGATTTGAGTTCCAGAAATTGGAAAGGGACGTGTAAATTGTGGTTGCAGTGTTCGACGACAAGATGGCCGCGGCGAGGCGACGCACCAACCACTGTCACCGTATCGCCTTTCAATAACGACACATCTCCACTTCCGTCATCTAGAAAACGAAATACAAAATTGTTTGGTTTTAATAAATTAAATTTACCTGGAAATTGCATTTTCATTATTCGTGTCTGTGGGTAACCCATTTTTGTATTCCCAGTCACTGTATATGGCCGGCTTGGTGGGACAGGAGGTGGCCTCTCCTTCAATTCAAAAAAACCATTAATTTTTTGATGCATTTTACTTTTAAACTTACAAGATCGAGCCCAAATAGGGTGCAGGTTTGCTGTATGATTTTGTGGTCGCATTTTTCGTTGGGGTCCGGGGGAGGAGTGCCAGCGATTGGCTGAGGGCGAGGCCTGGTCAAAGTCGAGTTCGGCACTAGGCTCAAAGGTGGTCTAGCATCTAAAATTTGGTCAATAAGACATATAAAAGAAATAAAAACGTACTTTTCACTGGGGGTGGTTGTGGAGGATGGTTTGTTGACGCTTGCTGCAAAGTTCTTTTAAGTGTCGGCCATCTTTTCCGCGCTTGGTAAGCCCTGTAGGTAGACTGGACTGTGACAGCTGCTTTATGAAGAGTCTCCCAACGAATGCTTTCCAACTCCTGGCGTAGACCTTCACTCAAAAAAATATGTCGTTTTCCAAACGCCCAGCTTATGACAAGCCCTGGGTTTGTTTGCTTGTCTTCTAAAGACTGAAGGATAATCTGGCAATCTTCAACAGCTTTATCTTCACTTCTGCGCAATGCTCCATGACCTGCAAGTACTCTGTATCTTGAAAGGAATGCTTTGAATCGCATTCTGTGTGGAAAACCTCCTGCCATGAGATTCACAGTTTCTAATACTTGTAAAGAACGTATTTGCTTCATGACGACTGCACGGTCGAATCGTCTCGGTGTTTCTGTTCCGTTGGCGCGAATGCATCGGACAAAGTGAGGACGAGCATGAACCAAAGTCCGAAGAAGGTTGTCCAATCGTGTATGAAAATCTTGCGTCAATGTAGAAACTGGTTCATCGCCATTTAATAGATCTGAATGCGATGTAGGAGATATTCTGAAGCTCACCCCCCTCGGGACTGTATCAGACGAATAGAGTGCTTTTAACTCGCTTCCAAAAAGATGAGTTGCAAAACCAAAATTGCAATTTTGCTTATGGAAAACAGCTACGAGATCGTCCGGCACAACATCTCTGTTGGTCTCCAAGAAGTCAGTGGCGTCATAAATGACCCGACCGGCAAAATGCTGAATGCCAAATGCCCTCGGCTCAAGTGGCTTTGGCTCAAAAAGCCTCGGATTATGACGATGCTGCGCTTTGACTTTTGTAATGTAGCTTTCCGCTGAACCACGTACCGAACATTCAACATCCAACATCGACAAAAGACCAGTCCTCTAAAAAATAGCAATAATCATCACAAAATCACTTATCTAAACGTCATACCAATGATGATATCAAATCTATGCATGGAACATTGTCGACATAATCTACTTCAACATCTGAATGGATCCCTTCATCGCGACAACTTTCGATGCTTGATTTGAAAATATGTGTATTGTAAAAATGCTGCATGGTTTCTGCACAAAGATTGATGCAAAGGTGTTCCAAATGTGAAGGCTAAAAATAACGATGAAATTAAGTCAACGATGATTGAAAATACTTACTTTTGGTTCTTCAAAACCGAACATATCTAAGATTCCAATGAAGCCATCTGTAGCATGTTTGACGGCATTGTTCAGAGCGGCCATCGATTTGCTAGATTTGGAACCAGCTGTGCCGACAGTAGATGCATGCTGACTAGCGACCTCTGCTTGATTATGGACGGATTCATTGGAGTCGCTGCTTAATGTTCCCAATGTTGAACCGAGACGTTTCAAACTATTCGCTCGTCTTACAATCGTGGCGACTGTTCTGCAGTAAAGTGCTTTCGCCAAAGAATCTCTGATCATATTCGCCATGTTTGCTTGACAAAAACTTTTGACGATTTGTCCCCTGGCGTTGTGAGTTCTAGATGTTATACCACGAAGCAATGAAGTAGGCGTGACTCCAAGAAGGTTAGCCACTGCGTTTAACTCTGTTTCACCTTTCACTGACGCTTCCAGGCTTCCATTATCAACAAATAGAATATTGCCGAGTAATAGAACTGCAGCAAGGACACGTACGACGTCCAAAAACGGTATACCCAACACGCCCAAGCATGTCTTCCATGCCTGAAATCTCGCTGCATCCTCCGCATCATCTTGCCTCGTATCGCCGCATTTCAAATAGCAAAGATTGTGCAAATTATATCCATCAAGATTCAACTTTGACCTCTCTTCAGGCGTCAAACCAGCCAACATTTGATAAAAAATATGATAGTTTTTTTCATTATTCAATGGACGGATGACTCTAGTCTGATCCAAGAAGTAACAATGAATTTTTGTCCTGTATAGCGCACCGTCTGTCACTTGCACTTCAATAAAATGACCCTAAAAACGAAAATTAGAACGTATGTTTGAAAATTGAAGACATACAATTCGGCTAGATTCGGAGTTGGACGTAGTCTTCGCTGAGCCTAGAGATCTCAAGACGGTAAAAGCAGCAGCAAGATGTTTAAAGGCGTCTGTTTCAGGTCCACCGCCTGCAACTTCAAAAAGCTGCCGGAGAAGAAGCATAGAGGCATAAGTCTTTCCAGAGCCACTTGTCCCTAAAAGAAAATTAATAGTGTTCCTTCTAAAAAAGAAAATTTACCGGAAAGAATGATGGCCTGTGGATATCCGGATTCTGATTGGTGTCTGACTGCTTCTTGGACTACGCGAAGAAGCTTTGGACTTAACGCAACCCCACGAGTACTGCTCAAAGTCAAAGGGTTGCTCACATCTGTATAGCCATTTACTGACACCAATATGGGACCAACATTTGTCTAAAAAATCGTGGTTGATCATAAGGATTATCGTTTTCGATGACTTCGACAGCAGGTTTTTAGCAGGTTTTTAACAGGTTTTAGCAGGTTTTAGAAGGTTTTTTTTTCAAATACTTACGTAAGTGTGGTTGGCGTGGAAGCGGGCGGCGAGCGCTTTAAGGAGCGCGTCCTCAGTAAGCGGACCGCGGAGATGAATGAGGTCCTCGATGTCAGACGAGGCGGTGACAGGCTGCATAGCATCTGACCCGGGCTTCGCTGCCGGTAAAACGGCATCACCGCCTCCAACCTCCTTACGTCTATCTCCGCATTCGCCACCTACGACAAAACACGGATGAAAACGACTCCAGAGAATCATCAGCAGATCCCGAATATCTCAAAATCACGGTTTGTTTTGATATAAAATTTTTTATCGATACTAGAAGTTTTTATTTATTTTTTATGGGGGAAAATATTATCGATTGGCCATGAGCCAAAAGGTTGGTGAACTTGGTCCAGATTTTTGACGAGAGCGGTCAGTTGTGGGAAGTGAAAGAGGGGCCCGAGACGCCCGAGCCAAAGAAGCGGGGGAGGGGTCCGAGTGGGGGACTTACATGCAACGTACGACCCGTCAACCCCGCGTCTCATCGCGTCTCATGTATCTGCCCTATTTAAGATGATAAAACCGACCCGAATCCGGAACAGGACGTAAACAACTCCCACCTTACTCATACCTTTTAAATAAACAAAATGTTTACTTGTACACCTAGTAGTTCATTTTTTCGAAATTTTGAACATTTTAGGCGTTAAAGTCCATCAAAAGTTGACCTTCTCCGTGTAAGAAGGTTATTGAAGTATAACCATTAAGAAGGTTAATTTTTAAAGGCTTGTAAATCGTAAACCGTTACAGATATTGAAAAAATGCACTAAATAAAATCTGTTGGAAATTTAATTCTCTTTCATTTTTATTCTATTCATTTTTTCTCTAGGACGCACTGTTTTCAAGATAAATTTATTTACAAAAATTTATTTCCGGAAATGGTGCATCCTAAAAAAAAAAATAATTAAGTACAAATTTATAGAGAATTAAATTTCCTACAAGTTTTATTTATTAGGTGTACAAAATGAAACTCAGCCACAGGGTAAATTTGAATTTTTTAGATTTTAGCCGAGTTTCATTTTGTACACCTAATATTATACCTTCTCAATTTATCTAATCTAAGATATAAAACTTACAAATTACACCGATCCCACACATGCCTTCTCGCCAATTCGGCTCAAACAACAAAACAAAAAGAAAAAAAAAAACTTCGAGTGCCAGAAATGTCATTCCATCAAAACGCCACAGAACTCCCTAAGAAGCATCTGGAGTATCTAACAGTAACTACGGAACTAATTTAACTTTTCGATTATTTACATCCATCTAGAAGTGCAGAACTGTGACATTTCAGGAGGGCGCAGGGGATTGGATGGCCACACAGAGGTCATTGTCAAAGGATTCTGGGCACAAGAATCAATTGTCAAAGGATTCTGGGCACAAGAATCAACTGTCAAAGGATTCTGGGCATAAGATTCAACTGTCAAAGTATGCTGGGCATAAGAATCAATATTGTCGAAGGAATGAGGGCACAAGAATCAATGTTGTCAAAGGATTCTGGGCACAAGAATCAACTGTCAAAGGATTCTGGGCACAAGAATCAACTGTCAAAGGATTCTGGGCACAAGAATCAATATTGTCAAAGGATTATGGGAACAAGAATCAATTGTCTAGGATTCTGTGCACAAGAATCGATTGTCAATGGATTCTGGGCACAAGAATCAACTGTCAAAGTATTCTGGGCACAAGAATCAATATTGTCGAAGGATTGAGGGCACAAAAATCAATATTGTCAAATGATTCTGGGCACAAGAATCAACTGTCAAAGGATTCTGGGCACAAGATTCAACTGTCAAAGTATGCTGGGCATAAGAATCAATATTGTCGAAGGAATGAGGGCACAAGAATCAATGTTGTCAACGGATTCTGGGCACAAGAATCAACTGTCAAAGGATTCTGGGCACAAGATTCAACTGCCAAAATGTTCTGGGCATAAGAATCAATATTGTCGAAGGAATGAGGGCACAAGAATCAATGTTGTCAAAGGATTCTGGGCACAAGAATCAACTGTCAAAGGATTCTGGGCACAAGAATCAACTGTCAAAGGATTCTGGGCACAAGAATCAACTGTCAAAGGATTCTGGGCACAAGATTCAACTGTCAAAGTATTCTGGGCATAAGAATCAATATTGTCGAAGGAATGAGGGCACAAGAATCAATGTTGTCAAAGGATTCTGGGCACAAGAATCAACTGTCAAAGGATTCTGGGCACAAGAATCAACTGTCAAAGGATTCTGGGCACAAGATTCAACTGTCCAAATATTCTGGGCACAAGAATCAATATTGTCAAAGGATTCTGGGCACAAGAATCAATATTGCCAAATGATTCTGGGCACAAGAATCAACTGTCAAAGGATTCTCTGGGCACAAGAATCAACTGTCAAAGGATTCTGGACACAGGAATCAATATTGTCGAAGGATTGAGGGAACAAGAATCAATTGTCAAAGGATTCTGGGCACAAGAATCAACTGTCAAAGTATTCTGGGCACAAGAATCAACTGTCAAAGTATTCTGGGCAGAAGAATCAATATTGTCGAAGGATTGAGGGCACAAGAATCAATTGTCTAGGACTCTGGACACAAGAATCAATATTGTCAAAGGATTGAGGGCACTAGCATCAACTGTCAAAGGATTCTGGGCAGAAGCAAAGTACGGACAAGGAAGGTTCTATAACCACCCATCTACGTAGGTACTTCAGCAGAAAAGACACATCAAAGCAAAGGAGCTGAAATCTGATGACTACAGAGAAGACCGCAGAATTTTTCCCATATCTGTGGACTCTTTTCTCCAACAAAAGATGCTTGATTCGAAAACTCACCAAGAAATGGACGCAAACATTAACCCTTCATTAAAAAAGGCGGAAGACAGGTTTTTAGGAGTCTGAAAATCACCAGTTGAGTCTCAATTCCCACGAGAAGCTGTATTACGACGGTGTTTAATAACAGCGTAATTTTCATGGAAAACATGTATTCACTTGAATATTAAATGAGATCATTGTTTTTGAAAGAACTTTTTTTTCTCTCTCTCTCCTTTAAATATCGGGTCAAAATGACCATTGTCCTACTTGATATTTTCCCGGACGTCAACCATGTTAACGTTTTCTCAAAGGGGCTGATTACTACTCTAGATTCTGAATTCTTGGCTCTCCAGAAGCAGAACCGGTGCTATTAATATAAAATTATGTCCCAAACACGTTTTTATGTTTAATTCGAGAAAGGAAGGCCAATTATTTCCCCCGCCTTCAAAACCCCACGATCTCCTCAGCGATTTCCAACACAAAAGAATCCGTTAAATAATGAAAATTTCAAAAACAACAACAAAGAAGGCAAAGGTTCACTTTTACTTCTCATTTTTACTACCGATGTTACGACATCCAAGGATACAGGAGATGAATTTGCTAAAACGGACTATCGAACGGTTTTTACTGCTTTGCTTTTTTGCCACTATTATCTTTTTATGACTTATAATTGTTGACTTATATTTCGTCATTTCTTTAGTAAAAGTGATTGCAGAATCACCAGAGAACCAGGGGTATCTAGTGGCAAACGTGGGATTTTGCGATGATTCTCTCTCGCCACCATAATTTGTGATACTGTAGTCTAAATATTAGGTGTACAAAATGAAACTCGGCTAAAATCTACAAAATTCAAATTTACCCTGTGGCTGAGTTTCATTTTGTACACCTAATAAATAAAAATTGTAGGAAATTTAATTCTCTATAAATTTGCACTTAATTATTTTTTTCTAGGATGCACCATTTTCGGAAAATAATTTTTTTAAAAATAAATTTATCTTGAAAACCGTGCGTCCTAGTGAAAAAATGAATAGAATAAAAATTAAAGAGAATTAAATTTCCAACAGATTTTATTTAGTGCATTTTTTCAATATCTGTAACGGTTTACGATTTAGAAGCCTTTAAAAATTAACCTTCTTAATGGTTATACTTCAATAACCTTCTTACACGGAGAAGGTCAACTTTTTTAAATAAATTTATCTTGAAAACAGTGTTTCCTAGAGAAAAAATGAATAGAATAAAAATTAAAGAGAATTAAATTTCCAACAGATTTTATTTAGTGCATTTTTTCAATATCTGTAACGGTTTACGATTTACAAGCCTTTAAAAATTAACCTTCTTAATGGTTAAACTTCAATAACCTTCTTACACCGAGGTCAACTTTTGATGGAATTTAACGCCTAAAATGTTTAAAATTTTGAAAAAATGAACTACTAGGTGTACTGAAACTCGGCTAAAATCTACAAAATTCAAAACTCTGTGGCTGAGTTTCATTTTGTACACCTATGTCAATGACGCCTTGAAAAGATGCATGCAGCAGGAAAAAGAATGAAGCGGAATCTAGCAATTATGTCTATGACACATTTAGCTATCGTAATAAATATGTGAGTGACTTAAGTAGGGAATGGGTTTGAACTAATTGTAAGAAAGGTGAATTTTAATAGGGTAACGTTGATAATCTGTATATTTTTTTATAACCGACTTAGCTCGTCTCGAATATGGAAATGAGGCATGCGCCAATGCAACTATGTAATTACGAGGATTTCGATCTCCTCGCACCGGTTCCTTTTTTGAGAGGAGTTTCGGAATTGGGGACCGGACAGGGCGATAAAAGAACTCGAGCCAGCGACATTGTCGACTCTTTATTAACCGAGGGCTGTCACAGTAACGGCCCTCTTCTTTTTTGCAATCTCCGCATTCTCGGAATTTGCATAACGTCCGAATATTCGATGGCATAAAGTCGGAGTCGACATCAAGATGGCCGAGATTTCACGAAGAGTTTCGCTCGGTGATTTAAAGGCACAAAGAGGGAAAACTAGTAAAATCTAGAATGTTGCATTGTGTGAGACGATAACGCGGGTTATCCTCTGGGAGGGGAGAGTTACGCCGTTTTACAACCCGAGAGCGGCACTTAAAAGCGCAGAGACCCCGAGGTCGGAAGAAGAAAAAGAAAAAAACGTACGGTTGGTGTTCGAATGCTGCGTATTCTGCTCAGCCGAAGGCTGATGTATCTGGGGCTGCTGTTGCTGTATCTGCTGAGGCTGCTGGCCCAGGCGGTTCCTCAATGTAACCAACTCCGAGCTCAAACTTCTGAGTCTTTGCTGAAGATGAACCGCCTCGTTCGAAGAACAAGCATCTGCAAAACGAACGACTTGTGAGAAAATAATAAAACAATGGAAGGAAGTAATTTTTTTTTTTAAATTATGAATGTCAAGGCGTAAAAAACCATTGACCCGAAGTAATAAGCCCCCGGCTCGGGCAAGTCATCACTCCTAATCACCTCTTCGTCCCAAATCGGAAAAGAAGTATTCAGATTGCTTTTCCAAGAAAATACAACTCCGGAGACTGTCTCCGGACCGTCCTCAACACACATAATTTTCAGGTCAAAAATAATAAACCCTTCACCCAGACAGAAAAAAAAAAACTTGTTTTCGATGCTCAACAATCCTTGTTAAACAAGGAAATTCTTCGGGTTTAAAAAGAACGTGGATAATTTTACGACGTATTCTAGAGGGCCATTTTATGACAAAAAGAACAGTTGTGAAATACATCCTATTATCACTCATCACAATAAAATTATTTTCGCATTACAGACTTTATGTAATCTTTGACCTTAAGGTGGAAATAATAAAACCAAGAGCTCTTTGAGCCAAGTTGAAAATCTCTCATTTCTTAAGTCGATAAGACTAAAAACATATTGAAAAATGGTCTAAAAAAGCATATTTTCGTAAATAGCCTTCAGAGGCCATCATAGGAGATAAATATCGATAGCTTTGTTCCAACCGCAGTTTGAAACTCCTGGAGCATGCGCAGAAGGACGTCGTTCAAAGTCCGTCAAATCAGAAGTCATCTGACGTCAAATTAGACGTCGTTCTGCGCAGAAGTTTTAAACCAGTTTCAAACTGCGGTTGGAACCTTATATCGACATTTCTTCTATTAGGTGTACAAAATGAAACTCGGCTAAAATCTACAAAATTCAAATTTACCCTGTGGCCGAGTTTCATTTTGTACACCTAATAAATATAAATTGTAGGAAATTTAATTTACTGTAAATTTGTACTTAATTATTTTTTTCTAGGATGCACCATTTTCGGAAAATAATTTTTTTTTAAATAAATTTATCTTGAAAACAGTGCGTCCTAGAGAAAAAATGAATAAAATAAAAATTAAAGAAAATTAAATTTCCAACAGATTTTATTTAGTGCATTTTTTCAATATCTGTAACGGTTTACGATTTACAAGCCTTTAAAAATTAACCTTCTTAATGGTTATACTTCAATAACCTTCTTACACGGAGAAGGTCAACTTTTGATGGACTTTAACGCCTAAAATGTTCAAAATTTTGAAAAAATGAACTACTAGGTGTAATGAAACTCGGCTAAAATCTACAAAATTCAAATTTACCCTGTGGCTGAGTTTCATTTTGTACACCTAATAACATAAAATTTCGTTTTGAAGTAAAAACTCTCCTGAAGAGAAAAAAATGACAATTTTTTTAAAGCCTATACTTTTAAACAATTATTTTAATTGTTCAGAAAACCGTTCTAGAAAAGAGAGAAAAAAAATTGAATGATTCATTCTTTAAACTGCCCTTAACGTCCTACGCGTGGCTATAAAATTATTTAAATTCGTCGTCATGCAAGAAGAGGACACTTTTTTTTTAAATCTTGCTTGTACAGCATTAATAATAACTTTTTGTGCTTATACAACGTTAAAGAAAGTACCAACAGTGAAAGTCAAATAGCGTGATCGAACGTAGTTAAAATGTTGGTAATTTCATATGTAATTGCAGTAGAAGGGGCGTAAAAGGTGCAAGAACAAAAGCAGGTTGACCAAACGGGTGGCTACGCGTTAACGTGTAGCGTTCAGAAAAGGTTACGAGACTGTTTCTTTTTTTAGTTCAGTTATCAACCACTTGCAGTGCTATGCACATAAAACGTGCCCTTTATTCACCCAGTAAGAAAAAATGGGTTTAATTTCTCATTAATTTAACTGGAAGACCCTAAAAAACCCGTCGTGAAGGGTATCACAATAACTTCTTTAAATTAAAAGGTTTTATGAAGTGAAACCCTTTAAAATATCAAACTATACACTATAAAATTCCATCTTAAAAATTTTAACGGTCCCTCCAAATAAGAGAAGGGGAAAAAAAGACTTTAACGCATTATTCATAAGAAAGAAGGCGTATTTAAAATGGAATAATCGCCAGGAATTTTTTTTTTCTCCTTTTTTTCCCCTTGCATATTACGGAAAATGAAAAAGATGAAATGGAGGACGCTGAAGCTTTGATTCATCCGCAGTTTGAAACTGCGCAGAAGGATTTGGACGTCATATTTGACTTCGTTCCAATCGTCTTTCCGTTAAATCCGAAGTCATCTGACGTCAATCCTTCTGCGCAAACTTCAGAAGTTTCAGCGGTTGGAACAAAGCTATTAAAACATAAATTACATCAATTTTTCTCAGATAATTTTAAGAAAGTCCTGTAATTTATTAATTTTAATCCCACATATTTTCAAATAATTTTTAATCCTTAAGATGGTTATTAATAGGGGAAGTAGGGTTTAAAGGATAAGATATGAAGGGAAAAAAAAATTAAAAAGGTTAATGCACGTTTTGTTAAGGGGTTAAGTAGTTTTAAGAAGCTTAAACTTTGATTAAACGAGTCCTATTTGAATATTGAGAAAAGAATGTAAAATTAATTTTTTTTAAAGAAGCATGAGAGACTTTAAAAGTTGATTCGCCATTTTCAGTCTAAAGATCAAAATCTTTGTTCCAACCGTGGTTTGAAACAACTGGATCATGCGCAGAACTATTTGCACACTTATAACGTCAGATGACATCAGATTTGACGGGCCAACGATTTGATGTCCTAATCTTCCTGCGCATGCTCCAGTAATTTCAAACTGAGGTTGGAACAAAGCTTACATGTATTTTTAAAAATTGGATTTTTGGGTCTGATTCAAAATCGGTCCAGCAGTTTACGCATGTCCAGATCTTTTCGGATAACTAAAATTGAACCGTTTTTCTCTTTTTGTAATAAAACAGTTTATTTTTAGTGCAAACGAAGTTTTCGCCTATTTGATGACCGTTAAGACAGGATGCACCTGTTTCCTACGTATAAAAGGAACTATTTTTTTTTTTCGTTTTCTCACCGACTCTGGAGCGTTGATGACTGCGGCAGATGAGACGCCGTGTAGTCGCCTCCACGCTGTCGAGGATCTCCGGGACTCCCAGCCTCGGCTGAACGAGGACGACCATGCGTCATTCAAAAAATCGCGTAAAAAGTCGAATAAAAAACGCTCTCTTTTTTCAAACGCTTTTTATTATGTGTTTCTTTTTCGTTTGTAAAGAAAGATCGCGGAACTCCTTCTCGGTTCTCTTGGACGGGTTTTCCTGGAAGTTGACTCGACAACTGAAATGGACAGATGTCAGGTCGTCTTTCGCTGTCGAGGGGCGCGAGGGGAACCGAAAAGAGTCGGAGGAATACGAAAGAACCCGAACGGAAGCCTTTATCAACAGAGAGAGAGAGAGAGAGAAAAAAAGAGGCGACTCCCACCTCAAGACTCACGAGTACCTTCTCTCAATACTCCTCGACTAACGCTGGAAATCCTTAACCATTTCACAAGCTTATCAAAAGATCTTCTACGGTAATCCCTGAGGGTGGCAAGTACCAAAAGGTGGGGATGAAAGAACCCCGGAAGCGAAGGGCTCTCCAGTCGAGGGTGGACGAGGGTTAGAGAAAGACCCGGGGAATTCCATGCTTGTGAAATAGTTTTTCTTGACGGTTTATTGATTATAATTCGCGTATTGACACATTTCGTCAACTCAAACAATTTTTTTTTCATGATTTCTCTACCCTTTTGAAGGTTCTTCAGAAAAAACTTTTCGCATTTTCCTCAGGGGAGGACAAAAAATCTTCTTTCCTTTCGTACATTTTGTACACCTAGTAGTTCATTTTTTCAAAATTTTAAACATTTTAGGCGTTAAAGTCCATCAAAAGTTGACCTTCTCCGTGTAAGAAGGTTATTGAAGTATAACCATTAAGAAGGTTAATTTTTAAAGGCTTGTAAATCGTAAACCGTTACAGATATTGAAAAAATGCACTAAGTAAAATCTGTTGGAAATTCAATTCTCTTTAATTTTTATTCTATTCATTTTTTCTCTAGGACGCACTGTTTTCAAGATAAATTTATTTTTAAAAAAAATTATTTTCCGAAAATGGTGCATCCTAGAAAAAAATAATTAAGTGCAAATTTATAGAGAATTAAATTTCCTACAATTTTTATTTAGTGCATTTTTTCAATATCTGTAACGGTTTACGATTTACAAGCCTTTAAAAATTAACCTTCTTAATGGTTATACTTCAATAACCTTCTTACACGGAGAAGGTCAACTTTTTAAAATAAATTTATCTTGAAAACAGTGCGTCCTAGAGAAAAAATGAATAGAATAAAAATTAAAGAGCATTGAATTTCCAACAGATTTTATTTAGTGCATTTTTTCAATATCTGTAACGGTTTACGATTTACAAGCCTTTAAAAATTAACATTCTTAATGGTTATACTTCAATAACCTTCTTACACGGAGAAGGTCAACTTTTGATGGACTTTAACGCCTAAAATGTTTAAAATTTTGAAAAAATGAACTACTAGTTGTACAAAATGAAACTCAGCCACAGGGTAAATTTGAATTTTGTAGATTTTAGCCGAGTTCATTTTGTACACCTAATAAATATCGAATTACTAACGGGCCACAATATAAAGAAGCGAATTTCTTATCGCTCTCACCAAAATCTTGAGCAACTTGACACTTAACAAATTCTCAGATTACGTTTTATTTTTGAAAAATTCTAATTTTTATAAACAATTTTGTGTTTTGTGTTACATAAATTGAAAACAGGATCACTGATTCGACAACAAGGTCAAGCTGAAAGGTCGGGAAACCCATCACCCAATTCTAAAAACTGTTAAAGACCATAAAACTTACTTCGAACCATTATTTTCTACAAAATGACCGTCATCAGAGGATCGTTTGTAAAATAATATTATGTACCGAAGACTAAAGTTCGAGGAAATTTGCATTAGAATAAGCACAAACCTGAACCCGGCCTCAACCAGTTCCCCGCACTCACTAAACAACACAGAAAAGTTCGGAAGATAAAAAAAAAAAACTTTCCATAATATTTTAACTAATTAGATACTCTTGTTTCTCATGCAATTTTCATCTGTCTGGGAATTAATTTTGTTTTCTTAATTAAACACCGAAGAAAGACAACGCAATGATTGTCTATAATGCAGTCGTAAAATTATCCTTCTTAAGATCTTAAGATCGCCGTAAAACTGCCCTTCTGGAAAAAAAATTCACTCCAACAACGAAGGAGGAAAAAAAAACTCCAGAATAACAACTAAAAAGATTTTGTCTCTAATTTAAAAAATCTATTAGGTGTACAAAATGAAACTCGGCTAAAATCTACAAAATTCAAATTTTCCCTGTGGCTGACTTTCATTTTGTACACCTAATCATTCAGTTTCGGAATGAAATTGGAGTTGACAGAAAGCCGAGAATCCAAGGTCAAAAAGACACCATTTTGATTTCATGAAATAGAGGAGGTTATTCTTTTCATTATTGGCCAATCAACAAATTGGAAAGAATAGAACCCTCTATGCGATCCAACGGAGAATTAAAGAACTAAAGGACTTACGTTCAAGTGTAAATCCGTCGATTTGTAGGCACTTACCTGAAACAAAATAAAAAACATTAAATATTTAAAAAGTCTTTATGAATGAAGTAGGTAACTACTTTTTTGTACACCGTTGAGGCGGGTTGGGTCACGCTTTTCTGTTAATTGCCACGGGGGAGGACAGGGATGATTCAATCTTTGGTAGCAAACGTGTTTTCCCCTTTTTTTATGATGAATCGTGATGGTAAAAACTTAAAAAACCCTTTTCGGTAGCTGTACGGTAGTCTATTTTTGTATGCTGAAGAAAGTAGTGAATTGTGGTAAATTAAACCGTTTACTAAAATAATTTCTCCAACCCAAGGACACGGTAGTAGTAAGAGGTCTTTAACCGCTAACCATACTCCCCACCACCGACCTGGAAGACCACTGTTGTCTCCTACCTCGAGAATATCAAAAATGACGCTCTCTATATTACAGAAGAAAACCTAATAATAATCCGTTTTTCCACAACTTACCGCAGTAGCATTTTTTCCAAACCATCGACTATGGACTGCTGCAGAAGACTGAACAAAAAAAGCAGGGCGCTAATAATCCTTCACTTAATTATGGAAGCGACACTGGCCTTCGATCTTATTATGGTTAAGTCAATATCGTCAGGTTAGGGCTCTTTTTTTTTCTTCTATTTACTATTCTCGCTAATAAGGTATGTAATAGATTAATGGGAAGAAAGACCTTGGATGAAAAAACTGCCCTCGACTTCAGCAGTTTTGAAGAAAACTTATGAATGTTTTTGAGGTGACCCTCCAGAATTTGCAGCGAACCGTTCTCTTGGCGAAAAGGGCTCGAATACTGAGAAATCTCCGTCGTTCAAATCAATGCACGGAGGCCATTTGGTAGCCATTTTATCATAATGACTGTCATCATTCATATAAATATCGACAGACAGATTTCCAAGAAGTTAAGTTTCTAAAGAGAGGTATATGCACCTGTCGGAATTATTGGGAACATGTGGTTTTAATAAAAGCACGTGTTCTGCGGTCATTTGCGGCAGATGTCCGCCTAAACAATTTTCGTAGTCGCGGCATTCCCTCGTCTGGAATTTTCGAATTCTTCCGTCTGTCAAGAAGTTCATGTCCGTTTAACCAGAAAGCGCCACTGTCCGAAGTCCCCACCGTCGTATCCGGGTCAATGAAACTGGAACAACCAGAGCGCACCAGTTGCCACTTGCCCACCCGGTTTCACCTGTTGTGAATACAAAAAATCACTCATTTCCGGCAATTATTTCTCATAGATACTTAGGACAGTTTCTTTTCCCCAAAAGATGCTCTACAAACGACAATTGGGCTTAAAATTTTAAAAACAAGATGGCTTCCTTAATTATATATTTTTTAAAATACACATCGAAACATAAAAAACAAAATGGCGGACACTGACGCCATTTTTGCCCCCGAAAAACATGCGAATGCACGCATGTCTTCCCTGTTTGTAACCACTTCAGGAATTCAAGAACAGGTTTACAACTGTCCTGATTTGAGGGGAAAAAATCACTTTAAACTAGATCACATTCTTAATCAGTATTAATGTTTAAGCCTGTAATTAATTTTTTTTATCTTCCTAAACACTACCTTCCATTAATGCCAACTAAAAATTTATTTCTTTAAATCTTTGAACAATGATTTCACACGGAGGAGGCCCCTCCGTAGATTTTTTAAAGAGGCAATTAAAACAAATGGTCTTCAGCTCCCGACAACGCCCAGAAACGATTAAGGTTCCTACCTTCTCAAACTAAAAAATAATTACCACTAGAATCTTTTTAAAAACAAGTTTTCTTCATCTTTGATAGTTTTCTGTAACTAAGACCGTCGAAATTCAAATTTTTTATTGAAAGAAACACTGCTCTGAGTAAGCTCCATCAATGCATTTAAACAAAAACTATATATATAGCTTTGTTCCAACCGCAGTTTGAAACTCCTGGAGCATGCGCAGAAAAATTTGGACGTCAAATTGTCAGACGACTTAGGCTTCAGGACAAAAGATTCGTCAATTTTGACGTCCAATTCCTTCTGCGCATGCTCCAGGAGTTTCAAACTGCGGTTGGAACAAACCTTATAATTTATAAGAATCAAAAATATGGAGGAAATGACAATATTTTAACATGAAAAAATTTTAAAAATAATTTATTCACAAAAGAACTTGGAAGACGAAGGGAAGCGGTTCTTGGGCTTGGCTTCTATTTCCGGCAGGTCTCGCCATCTATCGGAACTGAGCTGAACCTTAGGCTGAAGAAGTGTCTACAAGTGAACTACATATTACTACGGCGTTTAATTTATTGTATTAAAAAAATGTTTCTTATATTTTATAGATTGAAAATGTGTATGAGATTAAGTCGGTTGATTTACGGAGGGGGAGATCACGAAATTCGCGTGTTTAATGGCGCGAATTAAAAACGATCAGAAGCCCGTTTGCTTTTGAAAAAGCGAAATATCAAGAGCGAGGTTCTGTGTGGGAATGATTTACGGTGAACCATCTGTAAAAAACGGGAGATTCAAAAGCTTGAGCAGGCGGGATCGGTTTCAACCTATGAAATCTGTTTTATTTCGAAGCTTATTTACGCAGTTTGAAACTTCTGGAGCATGCGCAGAAGGATTAGCACGTCCTGACGTCAGATGATTTCAAATTTAAGGAAAAACGATTTGAACGACGTCTTTCTGCGCATGCTCCAGGAGTTTCTGCATTTGGAACAAAGCTATTAAGTGTACAAAATGAAACTCAGCCACAGGGTAAATTTGAATTGTTCATCAAAAGTTGACCTTCTCCATGTAAGAAGGTTATTGAAGTATAACCATTAAGAAGGTCAATTTTTAAAGGCTTGTAAATCGTAAACCGTTACAGATATTGAAAAAATGCACTAAATAAAATCTGTTGGAAATTTAATTCTCTTTAATTTTTATTCTATTTATTTTTTCTCTAGGACGCACTGTTTTCAAGATAAATTTATTTTAAAAAAAATTATTTTCCGAAAATGGTGCATCCTAGAAAAAAAAATTAAGTACAAATTTATAGAGAATTAAATTCCCTACAATTTTTATTTATTAGGTGTACAAAATGAAACTCAGCTACTGGGTAAATTTAAATTTTGTAGATTTTAGCCGAGTTTCATTTTGTACACCTAATATAATGTCACATTTCTTCGCTGGGAGAATAGTTGTCCTAAAAGTACCTTTTTCAGGAGTAGCAACAAAACCCCAGAAAGTTGGTAATCGTGGCTTTTTTCTGAAGCAGATTAAAAAAAAGAAGATTGTTTGACTTGTTTCAAGGTTAAGGGGATAAAAATAATTTCAAACGATTTAATAATTGGTAAATTAAGGGATAGTAGAATGTGGGCGAGTTTGGTTACAACTTTCCCTTCCCCCAGCGGAACTGAAGTGCCGTCGAGAACTATGCCAACAGCGTGTGATGATTACCACAACTGGTACATAAAATTTAATGGGGGGCCTTTCTTGAAGGACGGGATCTCGTTCCCATGCTAATAAGGTTCAGTACCGCGTCTTTTTTCTCTCCCTCTTTAGCCGCACGTGTTTATTGATCTTCGGTTACCTCTATGGTATCTTCCGCTCGCTATAAAAGGATGGACTTTGTGGACCTTCTAATTTGGAAGCCGAAACTCCTGTATCTTGAGGTCTCGCAAAGTGGACCAGTTCGAAGGATCTGATTTGAATATCAAATCGAAAAAAGCCCTAGGAGATTTCGTCGGACAATGAATGCTTTCCAGCCATCAGCTCCCATCTCTACATTGAACCCTACTCCATTTTTTACCTGTAGGAGGTTCCATTCGGACCCCTACGCAATTAAAGCCTTCTGGTTTAACTCGTCAGCTCCTGACGTGGATCAGCTACTTCATACGGTAGCCATGCATCATTGGATATAGGTAGTAGATTCACTACTAGAATTTGAGCTGATGGAAAACAGAAGCCTTTCTTACAAGAAACATCCCGTTGGCTGTTTTTAGCAGGGTCTATTATTAGGTGTACAAAATGAAACTCGGCTAAAATCTACAAAATTCAAATTTACCCTGTGGCTGAGTTTCATTTTGTACACCTAATAAATAAAAATTGTAGGAAAAATTCTCTATAAATTTGCACTTAATTATTTTTTTCAAGGATGCACCATTTTCGGAAAATAGTTTTTTTAAAAATAAATTTATCTTGAAAACAGTGCGTCCTAGAGAAAAATGAACAGAATAAAAATTAAAGAGAATTAAATTTCCAACAGATTTTATTTAGTGCATTTTTTCAATATCTGTAACGGTTTACGATTTACAAGCCTTTAAAAATTAACCTTCTTAATGGTTATACTTCAATAACCTTCTTACAACGAGAAGGACAACTTTTGATGGACTTTAGCGCCTAAAATGTTTAAAATTTTGAAAAAATGAACTACTAGGTGTACAAAATGAAACTCGGCTAAAATCTACAAAATTCAAATTTACCCTGTGGCTGAGTTTCATTTTGTACACCTAATACATATTATGTTCAAATGGGTTTTCGACTATTTTCTTTATGTTGAGTTGCAGATTTTTTATGGTGTACGATAACTCGCGATTTTTATGGTGAACCGCATTATGTCGACACGTATACACCCGAACATCATAAGAACGGCTGAATAACAAGCAAAATCCATCATTTTTTTAGAAAGTTGGAATGATGGCAAATCAAATACTCAGAGGAAATCACAATTTTCAATAATCTAGATTTTGTGGTAATAGAAAGCTTTCGAGAAGTTTGAGAGAGGTCGACGAAAGGCGTAATTAAGGAGCTCAACGGTCAGAAGGAAATAAAAGCAGCATTCCAAGATGATCCGGAAAGAATGACTCATCTCGAAAATTCCCTTGTAAAGTTTGTAAAAATTTAAAGGATTATCGGGGCTTCATGTGGGATAGACCGTTTTGCTATTTATGCAGGGAATTCCTTATAAAGCACGTTATAAAAGGCCTTAAATATCTCGACGTCGGCGACTGAATAGCTAAGCAGGGTTCTCTTAAGTGTTATTGGAAATTATTGTCAATGTAAATTGTGTAGAAAAGGGGGGTCTCCGGGGGGTTTTTTCGAGCGTGCTTACTGCACTATTAGAATAAGAAGGTCACCGACCCAGCTAGAGAGACCGGTCCAACCCTGACACATTAATTCATTTCGAATTCCGGAACTGTTAAAGGCAATCCGACACCTCGTTCCCTACACGTGGAAACGCGAAAAACGCCACCGAAAAACAGGAAGGCCCGTGTGAAAATCTCATGGGAACACTCTTCACATGAACTCAAGTCCCAAAATATAAATAGCTTTGTTTCAACCGCAGTTTGAAACTCCTGGAGCATGCGCAGAAGGATTTGGAAGTCGATCGACGTCGTTCAAATCATTTGTCTGTCAAATCTGAAGTCATCTGACGTCAAATTATACGAATCCTTCTGCGCATACTCCAGCAGTTTTAAACCAGCTTCAAACTGCGGTTGGAACAAAGCTATTAATTCTACTAACTCTTAGAGTCTTTTGTTTCCAAGAAATGTTTTTTTCTGCAGTTCCCGTCTATCTGCGTGTGTAAACCAAGAATGTTTGGACATCCTAAAATGTTCTGGACGTTTTCCTCGGGCGTTAACTGGTTTGAAACTCGTGGAGGATGCGCAGAAGAATTTGCACGTCAAATTTGACACCAGAAGACTTCAGATTATGGACCAATGATTTGAACGACGTCAAAGTTGACGTCCAATTCTGCGCATGCTCCAGGAGTTACTGCGGTTGTAACAAAGCTAGTATTTTTTCCTAAGGGGTGACCTTGAGCACAGAACCGACCAATAAGATCCCTTCATAGTTTAGCCTCTTCGTTTTTGGTGGCAGCAGAAACTTTTCAAAATAGAGAAGAATGAAAAATAACTTCTTTTACTTCGTTTCAATATATTTTGTATAGAAGTCTCACTTCCCTCAAAGATTTTCTGCCTTGACTCAGACTTAGCAGTTCACTGTTGGTACTTTCCTCGTAAGGTTTTAAAAATCGTCATAAAATCGTTTGTCTGTCAAATCTGAGGTCATCTGACGTCAAATTTGACGTGCAATACTTCTGTGCATGCTCCAGAAGTTTCAAACTAAGGTTGGAACAAAGCGATTATTTTCATTTTTTTTAGGAGCAACGGAGATCCTCATGAATTTCTTACTTTTGAAATGATTCATTTTAGCTTTGAGTTCCGCCCTGCCAAGCAAAATCCGACGGAAATAGCAAGCACTAGTTTGAAGAGCTTCCAACTTCCTTAAAGAGAAGGAACAATAAAGGAAGGGGAAGTATCAAGGAGGGGAAGTATAACGGAGGAGAAGTTTAGGGAGGGGAAGTATAAAGGAGGGAAAGTTCAGGGAGGGTGAAGTACAAAGGAGGGGGAATAATAATTTCAACCACAATTTTCAGTTGCACTTTTGAAAATTTCAAACGTGCATATCTCCGCCATTATTTCGAAATTCAAAAATCGCAGAAGAAAATTTCTTGTTCAACTATTCAGAAAGGTTGTATGATTTGGTTAAAATCGGGTGAAAATGTGGCCTAAAAGTGTTTTTTAAAAATGCTACGGCTGGCCGGCTCCACAGACAAAGTTGAGATCGGTAAAGATTCGAATTGACCCTCCGGGGTCTGGAAGACCCTTCCCCAAAAACCTGACGTCGAGGGTATTACAATATCTTTAAGGAAGTTAAAAAGTACGAACGGTACCAAGTGTGATTTGCGTTTTTCTGGATCTCAGCACCCTGTATACCTATCAGCTTCAAATTTTATATAGGTCTTCTCTGAATTGATATGAATAAATACTGAAAATTTCAAGTCGATCGGTATACAGGGTGCCGAGATATTCATTCATTATTGACCTAGAGCGTGAAAAGAGAGGGGAAAAAAACGTGATCGATTCGTTATTAACCGCCGAATTTCGTCTCCTCCTCCACGGCTTCTTCGATCGGGGTAAAAAGGTTGATTTGTATTCGGTGCCAGACTGCAAGAGGCAGGTTCGCCACCCTAATTGTCTCTACGTGACGCGTTGAACAAGACATCAACGATTCAAAGAGCGATAAATAACAGACTCCGCCTTCTTCAAACTACTGAATGATCACGAAAAGTTTTAATATAAAGTGAAAATTCTTGAAATTTAGAATGGTTTATAATACTGAGACTCAAGCCCATCGGCTACCTGAAGACCTTTTGAAACTTTTTTTTTTATCCTCTCTTCCTTTTCATCTCTTTATTTCACTCTCTTTTTCGTTCTTTTTCTTCCTCTCCCCACCTTCGGCCTCCCACTTGTCCGGAGACTTCAAGCACCGGTTTCTTTTATTTTCTTAACCCCAATAATAGCTGGCGGGATCTGTTCTAAAATAACTGATCTTTTTTTTTTAATTCTATCTTTTGAAAAGCACCTATAAAAGATAAGTTCAGTCATAAACGAGCGCGAACTATTAAAACGCGACCTTTTCCTCCTAACAAGGTGGTTTTAAATAACGATTTTTTTTTTCTAAAAATAAAAGCTTTGTTCCAACCGGAGTTTGAAACTGGTTTCAAGCGCAGAAGGTTGAAGGACGTCAAATTTGACGTCCTTCAAATCGTTTTTCAGTCAAGTCTGAAGACACCTAACGTCAAATTTGACGTGCAAATCCTTCTGCGCATGCTCCAGTTTCAAATTGCGGTTGAAACAAAGCTAAAAAATAAAATGAAAGACGTCAAAGGTCAATATTTCTGAGAAGCCACCCTGGAAGTAAAAAAAAAAAGCCACGCCTTAAAAGAGGCTGTGGGGCTACCTGTCTCAGGTAGTCATCTATAATCACGTACCTTTATAATCTTTAATAACGTTACATAAAAAAAATTAAAATTAAAAAAGCCCGAAGATGACAGATTTTTCTCAATTTTCGCCCATAAAACAAAAAAAAAAAAAATGAAAATTTCGGAAGTACTTTTCAAGTTTTTCTAGTCATCGCCCTAAGAAACCGGTTTATCCCAGCCTTACTAAAACTAACCGCGTAAATTGAAAGCACTCCCGAATTATTTTTCCTTTTTCTTTTTCTACTAAAGATAGCTATGTTATAACCTCAGTTTGAAACTCCTGGAGCATGCGCAGAATTGCACGTCAAATTTGTCATCGGATTACTTGACGGAAAAATTTGAACGACGTCAAATATGACAATCCTTCCGCGCATGCTCCAGGAGTTTCATAACAGGTTCAAACTGCGGTTGAAACAAAGTTAATAGCAATAAAAAAAATTAACCATAAATTAAATTAGCGCTTTTAATTTAAAGATGTTTTTTCTTTTTTAAATGAAGAAAAATAATAGCTTTGTTCCAAACGCAGTTTGAAACTGCTGGAGCATGCGCAGAAGATTTTGCACGTCAGATGGCATTAGATTGACGGACCAACGATTCGACGTCATATTTGACGTCCAAATACTACTGCGCATGCTTCAGGAATTTCAAACTGCGGTTGGAACAAAGCTAATATATTATTTCCCTTTAGTTCTTTTTTTTTTGTTTAGTTTCTTGAACAAGTGAATCCTCTACATGGGACCCCTCTACCTTTGCAGGTCACTGAAACCTGTCTTCTTTTATTTTGTCCGCCCTACCTACAGGTGGCTTAAAATATCCAAATAGTCCGCTCTTTAAAAACATTTGTGTTTCTTTAATATGGTGGATGAGATGAGAGGCTCTGGATAAAAAAAATACGAAGTCGAGGTTTTTTTTTTTGTTTTTACCGTTAGAACCTTCGGGTGCGGATCCCCAACTGGGAATTATGAGGCGATAAAATGGAGGATCGTTAAAAGTCATAATTAAAAACGGGCGAATTATTTCGATTTTTAAAACCTTACGAGGAAAACAGTGAAGCGGCTGAGTCAAGGCAGAAAATCATTGAGGAAAGTGAGAATTCTATACAAAAGATATTGAAAAGAAATAAAAGAAGTTATTTTTCATTCTTCTCTATTTTGAAAAGTATCTGCTGCCACCAAAAACGAAGAGGCTAAACTATGAAGGGATCTTATTGGTCGGTTCTGTGCTCAAGGTCACCCCTTAGGAAAAAATACTAGCTTTGTTACAACCGCAGTAACTCCTGGAGCATGCGCAGAATTGGACGTCAACTTTGACGTCGTTCAAATCATTGGTCCATAATCTGAAGTCTTCTGGTGTCAAATTTGACGTGCAAATTCTTCTGCGCATCCTCCACGACTTTCAAACCAGTTAACGCCCGAGGAAAACGTCCAGAACATTTTAGGATGTCCAAACATTCTTGGTTTACACACGCAGATAGACGGGAACTGCAGAAAAAAACATTTCTTGGAAACAAAAGACTAGTAGAATTAATAGCTTTGTTCCAACCGCAGTTTGAAGCTGGTTTGAAACTGCTGGAGTATGCGCAGAAGGATTTACACGTATAATTTGACGTCAGATGACTCCAGATTTGACGGACAAATGATTTTAACGACGTCGATCGACTTCCAAATCCTTCTTCAGGAGTTTCAAACTGCGGTTGGAACAAAGCTATTGTGAAAACTCCGCAAGATAAGCCACTATTTCCAAGTTTAATAATCATCGGTTTTCCTAATCGTTCATATCGGTTGTAATTAAGGCATGAAGAATTAAGCGTGTAATCAAAAGGTTAAAAGGAAGTTCACAGTTGGAAGAAAGATCGGAAATTACAGCCGAAGGGTTTAAAACATAGATAAAAATAATTGGCCTATTTACCAGAAGGTACAATTTCTTAAAAGGCTGCTTTTTTTCTGAAACTTTTTTTTTTATTTTTAAGTTGAAGTATTATGTCGTTTCCGGACCACACGAATAGTGTCTCTGTAGACAGGGTACTTTAAATCGTCTTTTATTGTTACTCGTCCATTGAAGAAACAAAGAGGTAATTGCTATAATCCTGGGCGACGGTTATCACATAAGATAGGTCAAAAGGGCCGTCCAACTATCTCATTATTCAATTTGCGTGATTGTCAACGCAAAAAAATTAATCGTGATAATAGGTTTATTAGCTTTGTTCCAACCGTTTGAAACTCCTGGAGCTTTGATTTGCATGTCAAATTTGACGTCAGATGACTTCAGATTTAATGTTCAAATCCTTTTGCGCATGCTCCAGGAGTAACACTGCGGTTAGAACAAAGCTACTTTGTCTTCTTGGAGATCCGTAGAAAGAGTGAGAATTCAGTTTTAGGATTATAGTTTAGCGCCATAAAAGCCAGGTTTATGCAGCTATTACTGTTTGGATAGTTTTCATGGGTTTGGCAAGGGTTGCTGCATACTTAGTGTACTTTGAGGAACACTATTTATGAACGTTTTTCCTCGATCTGGCATTAGAGCTTTTAACGCTTTCTTTTGTCCAAGAAGGACCCTTGTAGTCGGATTTTGGGTTGTTTTCTTCGCTCTACAAAAAAAACTGACGTCATCTGACGTCAGATGACGTGCAAATCCTTCTGCGCATGCTCCAGGAGTTAAAACTGCGGTTAGAAACAAAGCTACTTTGTCTTCTTGGAGATCCGTAAAAAGAGTGAGAATATTCAGTTTTAGGATTATAGTTTTTAGCGCCATAAAAGCCAGGTTTATGCAGTCATTACTGCATAGTTTTCATGGGTTTGGCCAGGGTTGCTGCATACTTAGTGTACTTTGAGGAACACCATTTATGAACGTATTTCCTCGATATTTCTGGCATCCCAATTGGAGCTTTCTTTTCAAGAAGCAACCGTGTCGATTTAGGTTTGTTTTCTTCGCTCTTTCTGCCAAAAACATCATTTTCGGGCGTTTTCACTGTATCCAGTTAGAGAAACACCATTTTTGGGCGTTTTCCTTGTTGTTTCTGTCATAAAAACCGTGTTTGTTCTCCACAGTCATCAGTCCTAGGAACATCAAGATTTTCGTTACTCTGCCCGCCAATGGTTTCCCTTATAGACTTTGTTGCTCAATAGTGTTTCATTGATGTTAATTGATAATTGCTTAATTGCTGTTCAAGAACGACCCTTATTCCGCCATTTTTATTCGAATCGAGAGAGTTCAAAATTTATCGCGAATTCCCGAGGAGGAAAACTTGTATAGGAACTTTACGACGTTCATAAATATTCGACATCATAGCCTCGTTTATACCCTGGTTCTATTATAATGCCAATATCTAAATATTGCCCTACAACTAGGGTCCGCCATTTTTATTCGAATCGAGAGAGTTCAAAATTTATCGCGAATTCCCGAGGAGGAAAACTTGTATAGGAACTTTACGACGTTCATAAATATTCGACATCATAGCCTCGTTTATACCCTGGTTCTATTATAATGCCAATATCTAAATATTGCCCTACAACTAGGCCTTGTTCTTACCATAACATAAATAGACACTCGAGGATTAATGAATTTGTGTGCTTCAAAACGATAATCACGGTGATGATTTTAAAATGATGTCGTCTGAAGGTGAAGGGTGAAAATGCTCCAACCACCATAGCAAGAAGATATTGGAACATGCTTTTAGGAAAGGAGACTGTAGACTGTGCAGTTGAAGTAAGAGTGGACTAACCTTGGAGCTTCTTTTCGGTTTCCCAGAATTTTTGAAGTTCCGTGAAATATTTGTCGAGGAGGAAGACTTTCGATAACCCTAGCGTCGCCATGTCAGCACAGCGTGGACGCACATGGACAGCATTACCTCATCCGAAGAGCAGCACACACAAAACACAAAAATACGGATTTCGTAAAAACGCGCGAGGATCAAAATCAAAGCACAGACACGGTTTTGTAGGGGAGAAGAAAAAAAAGAGCCGTGAATACGGCCAGAAGTTGGACTGCATCCAATCCTGTACTGAGATCCCCGCGATGGCCCACGCAGGAGTCCCGACCCCTCCACCGGACCCTTAAGCCCCCCCTCCAGGACAAAACTTACGGGTCTCCGGATCCTTTAGAAAAGAATAAACCCAGCAACCTTTTATCCCTTTGTTTTATTCGCCGTTTTCTTATTTACAGAGAGACTCAAACCTTCACATATCGGCCAGACCATTAAACAAGCAGAGACTTTATGTTACGTCTGAATAATCACCTGACTCCAGACTTTCAATCCTTCCTTTTGTGATTCAAACAAAAAAAAAAGCTCAGTTTCAGAACATTAAAGCTCGCGTTCAGCATAACGCATTTCATCCTAAGCAGTTGAACATAAAAAATCTGTAGTTCACCATAATGCGTTTCGGCATAATGCAATTGAACATAAAGCTCTCAAAAGTACAAAAATTTTGAGCATAATGTATTTCAACGTAAAGCGTTTGGCCATAAACGACTTTTTCTGTCGTTTGGGCATAATATTAGGTGTACAAAATGAAACTCGGCTAAAATCTACAAAATTCAAAACCCTGGCTGAGTTGCATTTTGTACACCTAATACATCTCACCATAAGCTTGGGGCAGCGAAAGAGCAAGCCTATTTTCGCCGTTTAAAATGCGATTATGGCGAAATGACAATAACCTTAAAACTTGATAGTTCACCATAATGCAATTCAACATAAAGCATCTCACCATAAACTAGGAAAGCAAGCAGGGAGCCAATGGATCAGCTCACTTTATGACACAAGGGGGTTAACTTTTTTTCCTCTCGCGAGGATGTGCTTTTTGCATTATAGTAAACTGTCTAGTTTTAAGGTTTTTGTTGTTTCACCATAATCGCGTTTTAAACGGCGAAAGTAGGCTTGCCCTTTCGCTGTCCCTAGTTTATGGTGAGATGTATTATGCCCAAACACAGTTTATGGCGAAACGACAAGTTCTTTAAAATGAAAGTTTCCTTTATGTTCAACTGCGTTATGTTGAAACGACAAATTTTATGTCGAAACGACAAGTGTTAAATCTCTTTTTTATGGTGAGATGTTATATGTTCAAATGCGTTTTCGACTATTTCTTTATGTGGGTTGCAGATTTTTAATGGTGAACGGTAACTCGCTGCTATTTTGTGGTCAAATGCATTATGGCGAACCGCATTATGCCGACACGTATAAACTCCAAAAGTTGTGAGAAAATGGAAGTTTACTTAGCATTCCCATATACTTTTGTAATTGTGTGAACGTGAATTTTAAGGAACAAGATAAAAAAAAACTCTTGTTGGAATTTTGTTCAAGACGTGCTCTGAAGTAAAAATGACCGCTTTTTAAACAGAGTATCACATTTTTTCTCTCTCTGACCCTCTGGCTCTTCATCCCAAGGAGCACTTGTGATGGTGGCACTATCATTACCGAGAGCCGCACAAAAAAAAGGTGGGTGTCTCCGGCAACCTTTGATTAAATTTGAATTTGTAGATTTAGCCGCGTTTCATTTTGTACACCTAGTAGTTCATTTTTCAAAATTTCGAACATTTTAGGCGTTAAAGTCCATCAAAAGTTGACCTTCTCCGTGTAAGAAGGTTATTGAAGTATAACCATTAAGAAGGTTAATTTTTAAAGGCTTGTAAATCGTAAACCGTTACAGATATTGAAAAAATGCACTAAATAAAATCTGTTGGAAATTTAATTCTCTTTAATTTTTATTCTATTCTTTTTTTCTCTAGGACGCACTGTTTTCAAGATACATTTATTTTTTAAAAAAATTATTTTCCGAAATGGTGCATCCTAGAAAAAATAATTAAGAGCAAATTTATAGAGAATTAAATTTCCTACAAGTTTTATTTATTAAAAAATATGAATTCTGGAGAGAGAGAAAAAAAAAGGACTTTGTATTACTTTCCAAAGTAATAATAGCTTGACTTTTACTTCTAATTAAAAATTAAATTGCTTTCTGAGTAAAACTGCCAATTTAAGGGGAAGGAAAAAATGGTTTTTTTAAATTCTATTTTTTTCCGAAAATGGTGCATCCTAGAAAAAAATAATTAAGAGCAAATTTATAGAGAATTAAATTTCCTACAAGTTTTATTTATTAAAAAATATGAATTCTGGAGAGAGAGAAAAAAAGGACTTTGTATTACTTTCCAAAGTAATAATAGCTTGACTTTTACTTCTAATTAAAAATTAAATTGCTTTCTGAGTAAAAACTGCCAATTTAAGGGAAGGAAAAATGGTTTTTTTAAATTCTTATTTTGCGCCACTTATTTTATAAAGCCACTGAATCTTTCTCAAAAAGTTGAGAAGTAGAAGAAAAAATTAATGAAGATGGGGTACTTCATCAATATTCAATGTGTTCCCCTCGAGGAATCAATCATAAACGGGTTAGAACGTGGAGGAACGCTACCTCTTCACAGTTGGAGGTATATTTGATGGAAATGGTAGTAAAAGAGCCGGCGCGATTTCTAATTATACAAGAAGGGGTGGGGGATATTTGCTCGCCGCCATAAAACTGCACCCTATCTGTCAATGGCAAGGACCGAGCTTGGATATAAATTCTTTCTCCCTCTAAATTACATCCAAAGATAGCCTTCTTTTTTTTTCAACTTTTGCCACGTTTTATAAAAGTTTTCTTCTGGACAAAGCTCAAAGAAGTGGAATGATAGGTCTTTTATGAGAGCCAAAAAAGGTAGCCGCTGGAATTCCAAGTTGGGAAGGCTGGCTATCGACTACAGTTATCCAGTTTATGTTAATATATCAAAGTCCTATCATCCTTTTATTTAAATTTGTAGTAAAACATATTTTTTTTTTAAATAAAATATTAGGTGTACAAAATGAAACTCGGCAAAATCTACAAAATTCAAATTTACCCTGTGGCAGAGTTTCATTTTGTACACCTAATAAATAAAAGTAGGAAACTTAATTTTCTATAAATTTGTACTTAATTATTTTTTTCTAGGATGCACCATTTTCGGAAAATAATTTTTTTTTAAATAAATTTATTTTGAATGCGCCCTAGAGAAAAAATGAATAGAATAAAACGAAGAGAATTGAATTTCCAACAGATTTTATTTAGTGCATTTTTTCAATATCTGTAACGGTTTACGATTTACAAGCCTTTAAAAATTAACCTTCTTAATGGTTATACTTCAATAACCTTCTTACACGAAGAAGGTCTACTTTTGATGGACTTTAATGCCTAAAATGTTTAAAATTTTGAAAAAATGAACTACTAGGTGTACAAAATGAAACTCGGCTAAAATGTACAAAATTCAAATTTACCCTGTGGCTGAGTTTCATTTCATATAATCGACCTTGTAGGGAAGAGAAATGGGCCGTGAGGTCACCGTGGGAAAAGGATTTGCAGAAAACCATTATATGCTAAACGACCCAACGGAAAAAACAGTTTTTTTCAATGGTTTCTAGACCATTTTATAAATCGTGGAGTTCCATTGGCCAATATAAGAATGCAAAAGCGGGGGCGAATCGTGATGACATGCTCGCGTGACTTGTGAACTCTGTAGCTACTCTGGGACTCCATTAAAATCCGTGTGTGTCTCCCTCCCTTCATGAAAAACGTCCCTTTCAAAACGTCAGAATGCTTATTTTAAAATCGACTTTAAAAGCCTTCTATCTGAGGATGAAAGGTTATTTCGAAGTCTTTAAGACATAAGAGAACGCCCGAGGGAAAAATGGTTAGCCAGGAGGAAGGAGAGGACGGAAAATATGTGGCATAGCTGACTTCAGGCAAAGCAGATATGTCTATCAAGCTGAATAGGACGGTGAATAAGTGGCATAGCTAACTTCAGGCAAAGCAGATATGTCTAGGAAGCAGAATAGGACGGTGAATAAGTGGCATAGCTAACTTCAGGCAAAGCAGATATGTCTAGGAAGCTGAATAGGACGGTGAATAAGTGGCATAGCTAACTTCAGGCAAAGCAGATATGTCTAGGAAGCAGAATAGGACGGTGAATAAGTGGCATAGCTAACTTCAGGCAAAGCAGATATGTCTATGGAAGCAGAATAGGACGGTGAATAAGTGGCATAGCTAACTTCAGGCAAAACAGATATGTCTAGGAAGCAGAATAGGACGGTGAATAAGTGGCATAGCTAACTTCAGTAAGTGGCATAGCTAACTTCAGGCAAAACAGATATGTCTAGGAGCAGAAGCATGGATAACTGGCATAGGGGGGAAGGACTACAGTAGGCAGGCAAAACAGATATGTCTAGGAAGCAGAATAGGACGGTGAATAAGTGGCATAGCTAACTTCAGGCAAAGCAGATATGTCTAGGAAGCAGAATAGGACGGTGAATAAGTGGCATAGCTAACTTCAGGCAAAGCAGATATGTCTAGGAAGCAGAATAGGACGGTGAATAAGTGGCATAGCTAACTTCAGGCAAAGCAGATATGTCTAGGAAGCTGAATAGGACGGTGAATAAGTGGCATAGCTAACTTCAGGCAAAGCAGATATGTCTATGGAAGCAGAATAGGACGGTGAATAAGTGTCATAGCTAACTTCAGGCAAAACAGATATGTCTAGGAAGCAGAATAGGACGGTGAATAAGTGGCATAGCTGACTTCAGGCAAAGCAGATATGTCTAGGAAGCAGAATAGCACGGTGAATAAGTGGCATAGCTAATTTTAGGCAAAACAGATATGTCTGGGAGGCAGAATACGACGGAGAATAAGTGGCATGGCTAACTTCAGGCAAAGCAGATATGTCTGGGAGGCAGAATACGACGGAGAATAAGTGGCATGGCTGACTTCAGGCAAAGCAGATATGTCTAGGAAGCAGAATAGCACGATGAATAAGTGGCATAGCTAATTTTAGGCAAAACAGATATGTCTGGGAGGCAGAATACGACGGAGAATAAGTGGCATGGCTAACTCCAGGCAAAGCAGATAAGTCTATCAAGCAGAATAGGACGGTGAATAAGTGGCATAGCTAACTTTAGGCAAAACAGATATGTCTGGGAGGCAGAATACGACGGAGAATAAGTGGCATGGCTAACTTCAGGCAAAGCAGATATGTCTAGGAAGCAGAATAGAACGGTGAATAAGTGGCATAGCTAACTTTAGGCAAAGCATAGGAAGCAGAATAGGACGGAGAATAAGTATCGCTCTCAAGCGACATCCTCTCATTGGTCAAGGCCACATATCCTCTGATTTTTACTACCATGCGTAGCAAGGAGGGAAGATGTCGGATCGACCTCCGAGCTCCTTGCCACGTATACACTCTCCCGCTTATTCTCTTTCAAGACTTCATGTCGGCTGGCCAATAAGAAAAAGATGTTGATGATCAGAAAACAGGTGGACTGTGCTCTTAATAATTATTATCCTTCAAGGACGTTGAGACACGCGTTTACAAACATGAATATAATAATAACATGAGGGGGGAGAATATAATAAAATCTCTTATGTCGTATTATTCGATTGGGGACCCAGATTGGGAGGTTCGGAGACTGGTTTCTCCGATGTCTTTAATTGTGTCAGGTTTGGACTGGTCGAGAGTGCGAGAGAAGATGCACTTTGGAAGCAAGATAGTTGATATATAATTAAAGAAGTCCTGGGACGCGAGGAACCTGTCTCTGAAGTTTTATAATGGGTTCAAGGCCCGAACTTGACATTGAAGGGAAGGGACGGTGGTCCAGGTAGGTAGGACGCGAGTAGGGGAAGCCACCTTTCCTCCCGGTCCCCCTTCCTTTTTTTCTACCACTTCTACTTCCAATTTGTTTCTTTTTCTTCCTTCACTCTTCATCCGATAAAAAGAACCCGAAACGTCTTCGATATAACACCTACCCTTCTCCCTTCATCGACAATAGACCACTCCTTAATTAGAAAATAAATAAATTGGCCGGGAGAAGATAAAAAGCGACATCAGTTTTGCATGATTAGAATTTGCGATTCGTGACTATCTCTGACAGCCTCGTCTACACTATTTTTTATATTCGGAGTTACACGTGTGAAAGGGTCCACGTGTGAACATCATCAAGGGGTTCTAATCAACTCGGACAATGGAGGAACCGATAGGAGGATGATGGATGATCCAGTGATGCCTTCTTCTAATGGAAAATGATTTTGAGGTCAACCGGTATAGAAGGAACAAAAGGATTCATACACATTCTTACCGTTTCAAGAATAAAAAGGGCGTCATTTTCGTGAACTTAAGAAATAGGAAGCCAACGAAGTTCTATTAGGTGTACAAAATGAAACTCAGCCACAGGGTTTTGAATTTTGTAAATTTAGCCGAGTTTCATTTTGTACACCTAGTAGTTCATTTTTTCGAAATTTTGAACATTTTAGGCGTTAAAGTCCATCAAAAGTTGACCTTCTCCGTATAAGAAGGTTATTGAAGTATAACCATTAAGAAGGTTAATTTTTAAAGGCTTGTAAATCGTAAAACGTTACAGATATTGAAAAAATGCACTAAATAAAATCAGTTGGAAATTCAATTGTCTTTAATTTTTATTCTATTCATTTTTCTCTAGGACGCACGGTTTTCAAGATAAATTTATTTTAAAAAAATTATTATCCGAAAATGGTGCATCCTAGAAAAAAAAAATTAAGTACAAATTTATAGGGAATTAAATTTCCTACAACTTTTATTTATTAGGTGTACAAAATGTAACTCGCCACAGGGTAAATTTGAATTTTGTAGATTTTAGCCGAGTTTCATTTAGTACACCTAATAGTAGCTGACGAATTAAAGAATACCTTTCCCTCTCCATGATTATCTTGAATTTTTTCCTTCTATAATAGCTGGCCAATTAGACAAGACTATCAGCTTCCATTTTTGAAAGAACCTTTTTTTTTCAAGCATCATCAAAGTTGATGGCTCGAAGTAAAAGAAATGAATCGGGCGATTGAAAATAAAAATGTTGAGATTCGCTAATTCTCTAGGCGCTTCCGTTTTTCATTACTGAAAATTTTAACGCAATTATTATTTAATTGTATAAATTTAAAATAAATCGTGTATATCATTTTCTTAGTCATTAATTAAATAGCGGTCGTGAATTTAATAGTACACACAATGATACCGTTGAACCTATAAACAATCCTGATGGCTCGAAGTAAAAGAAATGAATCGGGCGATTGAAAATAAAAATGTTGAGATTCGCTAATTCTCTAGGCGCTTCCGTTTTTCATTACTGAGAAAATTTTAACGCAATTATTTAATTGTATAAATTTAAAATAAATCGTGTATATCATTTTCTTAGTCATTAATTAAATAGCGGTCGTGAATATTTAATAGTACACACAATGATACCGTTGAACCTATAAACAATCCAACAAACAGAACCTTTCTGAATAAATTTACATTTTGATTTGTAAAAAATAGTATAAACTGACGTTTTTATGAAGTTTTCAAAGAGGGAAAAGGACGTTTTTTCTGTTCTATGTAGAGCACAGGGAGGATCTACCAGTGTATATTTACTCTCTGGTATGTGTAGCAATAGCATGCAGTCGACTATCTTGGATGAAAAAGGCGGGAGAAAAAGGAGAGTAACATTTCGAATTTGTAACCTGAACGCTACACGTCAACGCCACCAGATCAACCCTTGCAGCAATCGAGGAGCTACGCGTGTCGCATAGAACGTGTAGCCATTTTTTGTTTACATGATTCACCGTCTTTCCTCCATCACACTCTCATTCACGCAGCGTAGTTTTTAGCAGCTTGAAGCAGTGAAGTGCTCCAGAAAAACGGAGAAGAACAATAATGATTTTTCGAAGAAGGAAGACCCTCTACCAAAAATCGGGCAAGGGGGGTTTTATATCAGGTGTACAAAATGAAACTCAGCCACAGGGTAAATTTGAATTTTGTAGATTTTAGCCGAGTTTCATTAACACCTAGTAGTTCATTTTTTTCAAAATTTTTAACATTTTAGACGTTAAAGTCCATCAAAAGTTGACCTTCTCCGTGTAAGAAGGTTATTGAAGTATAACCATTAAGAAGGTTAATTTTTAAAGGCTTGTAAATCGTAAACCGTTACAGATATTGAAAAAATGCACTAAATAAAATCTGTTGGAAATTTAATTCTCTTTAATTTTTATTCTGTTCATTTTTTCTCTAGGACGCACTGTTTTCAAGATAAATTATTTTTTAAAAAAATTATTTTCCGAAAATTGTGCATCCTAGAAAAAAATAATTAAGTGCAAATTTATAGAGAATTAAATTTCCTACAATTTTTATTTATTAGGTGTACAAAATGAAACTCAGCCACAGGGTAAATTTGAATTTTGTAGATTTTAGCCGAGTTCATTTTGTACACCTATATGTAGTCTATTGTGCGCTTCCAAATGAAATTTTTAGCGCTCACTACCCAACCCTAATTTGGGAGTTTTGCCATCTGGGAGAGTGCTCTTTTAGACCTCTCATCTCTTCACACTTCTATGATTGGTCCATTGGGTATCTTTTAGTCTGCGAAGGATCGCCGAAATCCTTTTCCATGTTGAAAATCCTACTGGATGGCGATTCGGATAAATAAAATGGCATTTAAGTAGGCTTCTTTGTTTTCAAACACGTTTAAATAGAGAAATAACGGTTCTTTAACGTCCGTTAAAGAACAACGGCGGGTCAAAAGGGTACTTGTATGTGGTTCATAAAAACCAAGAAGGAAAAAGGTTTTAAAAAGAAGGATAAGTGACGAATGGTGGATCACGAACGTATCGATCTTTCGTGTCCGGAGATGCTGAAATGCGATACGCTCTCCGGCCGAGGCGAACGCGCGATAACTCGCTACGACTTACAAGTAATTAATTCTCCCGTGTCGTGTGCACACGGAGCCTAGGAAAACGTTTCAAATAAAAATATGTGACTTTCTATTGGTCGTTCTATGTTTAAAAAGTTGTGAATTTGAACGTCCAAAAAAACTAGGAATATTCCATTTTGGAGTTGTTAAAATGCCGCCATTTCGAATTTGGGCATACAGAAAGGTTATTTGAAGAAAACAGTGATGAAAACGAAGAATTTAGAACACTTCAATTTAGCAGTTGAGCAATTTCGGGGTCCCCAACAAACGCAATAATTTTTGAAAGAAAGCCCACACATTTTAGCGCATTCCATATAAAAAAATGTTGAGGTCAAGAATTTTTCATGTTAAGTTTTTAAGGGGATATGAGGGTTTTAAGTTGGTTGCTTTGTACATATTTCGTTGTGAGCAACGGTTTTCGGTTTTTCCCTTCCATCTTGGAAACCGTCGCTCAAAACGAAAAAATGTTTTAAGTAAAAGTTGTAGCTACGGAAATTTACTACATAAAATATCTTATTGGTTTTTTCCGTCAGAGCAATATTTTAGGAGATATGAAGGTTTTAAGTTTTCAGACAGGCTCTGTAGGATTATTAGTTTTAACCTCATAACTCCTTAAATATTGCTCTTACCCAAATAATGAATAAAGAAATTTTGTAGGAAATCTTTGTACCTACAACTTTTACTTAGGACATTTTTTCGTTTTGAGCGACGGTTTCCGAGATAGAAGGGAAAAACCGAAAACCGTCGCTCACAACGAAAAATTTGCAAAGCAACCAACTTAAATACTTCCATATCTCCTTAAGTATTGCTCTGACAAAAAAACCAATGAAGTCTTTTTTGTAGGGAATTTCCGTAGCTACGACTTTTACTTAGGACGTTTTTTCGTTTTGAGCGACGGTTTCCGAGATAAAAGGGAAAAACCGAAAACCGTTGTTAACAACGAAAAATTTGCAAAGCAACCAACTTAAATACTTCCATATCTCCTAAAGTATTGCTCTGACGGAAAAAACTAATAAAATATTTTATGTAGTAAATTTTAGTACCTACAACTTTTACTTAGGACATTTTTTCGTTTTGAGCGACGGTTTCCGAGATAGAAGGGAAAAACCGAAAACCGTTGTTAACAACGAAAAATTCGCAAAGCAACTCACTTAAAAACCATCATACCTCCTTAAGAGAAAATCCGCCCAATTTTAAGTATAATTTTATTTTTTTAAACTGGAAGAAGAAAGGCCGATTTGATACACGTGGCGCCCCGTAGTGGTTTCGCGTTGAAACTCGACGATTTCAAGATCGTGCTGCTCCCTTTCGTACTACCTCAGAACTTTGTTCTAAAGAAAAAATTTTTTTCCTTCTTTTTGTGAAAATCTGAATTTATAACATGATTTTTTTAAAAAAATTTAGTTTTCCGATGTTTTTTTCTTTCTTTAATTTATGGTCTAGACGGTTCCATTGTTTGGAGAGCTGAAGAGGTTTTTTTTTATCCCTTCCATTGGAATCTGACAATTCGAATTGTAAATAAACTTGGGCTTCGAGGGTGCCCTTTTACGTTAGTACGTTAACGAACAGATTGAAAAGGATAAAATGATGATAAAAACTCACAGTATGGAGAGGGCAAAGGTTCTCGAAATCTGCAGAGGAGGCCAGGTTCGATCCTGAGCGTTTTTAGAAGATTTTGGACCTCGGAGTAGCCCAGAGGAACCTTGTCCTCGTAGGTCTGGTCCGGGCGAAGTAGCATCCACTCGCCCGGTCACATTCTCTGAAAGAAAAGATGTTAAAAACCAGAAAAATAAGGTTAAACATATAATTTATATGATGATCATTCAAGTTTTGTGACTTCTAGGACCTTCCAACGATTATAAATCCAGACAATCGATTGTAAATGAAGAATGTCGACCCTGATAAAACTCACGGGAGCGACTTAAGACCATAGCCGTGTTCGCGAGATAGCTTAGCATCCCAAATATGGAAAAAGCAACCCCAGCCTTTAAGATTTAATTCATACCGAATGCCAACTTCAAATCGTAAAGCGCACTTCAAAACGTGAAGAAAACTTGAACAAAAAGCGATGATGTCTCTATTGGAAAAAGGAAAGGTTGACATAACCTAAGAAAAAAGTTCTCCTGTAATTAAGAAGTGGTCTGATGAGGTTTTACGAGAACAAAACCGTTAAATAGTAATTGGTAATGTCCTTTTTTTTTCTTTTCTAAATCCAGTTTGTATGTTAGCCTTCGACGAGCTTTGAATTTAATATTAAACGTCGTTTTTTCCCTTTATAGGGTCGTCTACCAAAAACATCTCAATAAAATGTTTCGCGACTATTCTTGGCAAAAAGAGAAAAACAAGATTTTTCCTAAAGGAGCTTTCCCAAAAAACTATCTTTTTTTCAGTAGCTTCTGGATTCTAGGAAATCGTCTTTTCATCGAAAAGTAAAAATTTTCAAACATTACGGCAGTTTGATCCCGTGATTTTTGGGGTTTTTATACCGGGTGTCCGGAAGCACGGGAGAGCGTTAAAAAGTGGTTTTATGAAGAAGAAGAAGAAGATGAAAAAAAAAATTATATTTATTAGGTGTACAAAATGAAACTCGGCTAAAATCTACAAAATTCAAATTTACCCTGTGGCTGAGTTTCATTTTGTACACCTAATAAATAAAAATTGTAGGAAATTTAATTTTTTATTTTGTACTTAATTATTTTTTTAGGATGCACCATTTTCAGAAAATAATTTTTAAAAATAAATTTATCTTGAAAACAGTGCGTCCTAGAGAAAAAATGAATAGAAAAAAATTAAAGAGAATTGAATTTCCAACAGATTTTATTTAGTGCATTTTTTCAATATCTGTAACGGTTTACGATTTACAAGCCTTTAAAAATTAACCTTCTTAATGGTTATACTTCAATGACCTTCTTACACGGAGAAGGTCAACTTTTGATGGACTTTAACGCCTACAATGTTCCAAATTTTGAAAAAATGAACTACTAGGTGTACAAAATGAAACTCGGCTAATTCCGTTGACTACTGTACTTTGACTGACCTATCATACGTTATTTTTGAATTTTAGTGCTAACTATTCCCGGTCAAATTCAAACATCATGACGTCACAAGCGATCAAATCTATTGCACCCAGCTGTTTCAAATCTACCCTCAACCATTGCTTTCCGCGCATCATATTGAGGTAGAATCGTGATTGGAACCTCAAAGTACAAGATTTTGTAGTTTACGCCCTAAGCGCGACTACTGCCCTTATTAAAATAAGTATTTCGAAGAAAAGAAATCTACCTAAAAGTTCATGTCATTATTTTAACACCGAGAAATTAGCGACAAGCCCTTTTTTTATCTCCTACTACCCTCTCCTCAACTCCCCGTTAAATAAATAGCTTCCGAGTATGCAGTGGTAAGATCGGCAATTTAGATAGAAACGTGATGAAGATAAAAGGTGTTATGGGAGTCCTAGAAAAGATTTTTGTGAGAAAAAAGGCGATTGAAAGAAGTGGAAATTGTTGTCACTCGGCTTTCCTAATGCGAAGAGAAGTATTTTGTAATTTTACCTTTTTATTTACAAGGCTAAAAAAGAGAGAGAGAGAAAAAAAAAGACGCTTTGTATCTATATCGTCTCCATATGCGCCATGCGTATCACGTAATGACGTTTTACAAATCGTTAATATAAAAAAGTTAATTACGAAACGTGAGAAAGCTCAAAAGTCCAACATTAATCAAACCAAGACATATTAGGCACGGTATAGAAAGGGAGAAGAAAAAAAAATGAAGAGCTTCCAACGAAACTTCCTTAAAGAGAAGTATCTATATAGGAGGGGAATTACAACGGAGGGGACGTAAAACGTAGGGGAAGTATAGGGGGGGAAATAATGGAGGGGAAGTATAACGGAGAGAAGTATAATGCCAAGTTTTTTTTCCCCAAAAAATTAAAATTTTCCGGGTTTTCCTTTTTTGTTTTTGAAAAAGTTTCAGTTCTTTTTTTCGAAAATTTTCTAATTTTTTTTCAAAATTTTTCAGTTTTTTCGAAAAATTTTCCGGGTAAAATCTGTTGGAAATTTAATTCTCTGTAATTTTTATTTTATTCATTTTTCTCTAGGACGCACTGTTTTCAAGATAAATTTTTTTAAAAAAATTATTTTCCGAAATGGGATGGCATTCATCTCCTCATATGATCTCACGAAAATACAACAAAAGTACAGTTTCCGTTTGTTCCGTTGACTACTGTACTTTGACTGACCTATCATACGTTATTTTTGAATTTTAGTGCTAACTATTCCCGGTCAAATTCAAACATCATGACGTCACAAGCGAATCAAATCTATTGCACCCAGCTGTTTCAAATCTACCCTCAACCATTGCTTTCCGCGCATCATATTGAGGTAGAATCGTGATTGGAACCTCAAAGTACAAGATTTTGTAGTTTACGCCCTAAGCGCGACTACTGCCCTTATTAAATAAGTAGATTTCGAAGAAAAGAAATCTACCTAAAAGTTCATGTCATTATTTTAACACCGAGAAATTAGCGACAAGCCCTTTTTTTTATCTCCTACTACCCTCTCCTCAACTCCCCGTTAAATAAATAGCTTCCGAGTATGCAGGTGGTAAGATCGGCAATTTAGATAGAAACGTGATGAAGATAAAAGGTGTTATGGGGTCCTAGAAAAGAGTTTTATGTGAGAAAAAGGCGATTGAAAGAAGTGGAAATTGTTGTCACTCGGCTTTCCTAATGCGAAGAGAAGTATTTTGTAATTTTACCTTTTTATTTAACAAGGCTAAAAAAGAGAGAGAGAGAGAGAAAAAAAAAGACGCTTTGTATCTATATCGTCTCCATATGCGCCATGCGTATCACGTAATGACGTTTTACAAATCGTTAATATAAAAAAGTTAATTACGAAACGTGAGAAAGCTCAAAAGTCCAACATTAATCAATATTAGGCACGGTATAGAAAGGGAGAAGAAAAAAAATGAAGAGCTTCCAACGAAAACTTCCTTAAAGAGAAGTATCTATATAGGAGGGGAAATTACAACGGAGGGACGTAAAACGTAGGGGAAGTATAACGGAGTGGGAAGTATATGGGAGGGGAAGTAACGGAGAGAAGTATAATGCCAAGTTTTTTTCCCCAAAAAATTAAAATTTTCCGGGTTTTCCTTTTTGTTTTTGAAAAGTTTCAGTTCTTTTTTTCGAAAATTTTCTAAATTTTTTTTTCAAAAATTTTTCAGTTTTTTTTCGAAAAATTTTCCGGTTTTTTTGACAAATTTTTAAGTTCTTTTTTCGAAAATTTTTTTTAAGTGTCATGGTAGAAATAATGGGCTCTTTGGCCTAGGGATTGCCTCTCGGAATGGGTAGTACGAAATTTCTCCCTACTAAAAGTACTGGTTTGAAGAGCTTCCAACGAAAACTTCCTTAAAGAGAATTATCTATATAGGAGGGGAAGTATAACGGAGGGGACGTAAACGTAGTGGGTATATGGGAGGGAAGTATAACGGAGGGGAAGTATAACGGAGGGGGATGTATAACGGGGGAAGTATACGGGGGAAGTAAACGGAGGGAAGTATAACGGAGGGGAAGTATAACGGAGGGGTAAACGGAGGGTATATAGGGAAGTATAAAAAATAGGGGGAAAGTTAAAAATTTTCCGGGTTTTCCTTTTTTTTTTTTTTTTTTTTTTTTTTTTTTTTTTTTTTTTTTTTTTTTTTTCTTTTTTTTTCGAAAATTTTTTTTCCTTTTTTTTTTTTTTTTTTTTTTTTTTTTTTTTTTTTTTTTTTTTTTTTTTTTTTTTTTTTTTTTTTTTTTTTTTTTTTTTTTTTTTTTTTTTTTTTTTTTTTTTTTTTTTTTTTTTTTTTTTTTTTTTTTTTTTTTTTTTTTTTTCATATCTCCATTTTTCGAAATTCAAAAATCGCCCTCGTCATATTCTTCTTCACCGGCTAAAGAAATTTGTGTGAAAATTTGGTGAAAATCGGATAAAAACTGTGGCCGTAAAGTGTTCCGGAAAAAAATGCAACGGCCGGCCGGCCGGAACCACAGACAAAGTTGAGATCGGTAAAGATCAATATTCGATTTTACCCTCCGGGTCTGGAAGACCCTTCCCCAAAAACCCGACGTCGAGGGTATCGCAATAACTTCTTTAAGGAAGTTAAAAAATGAATAATTAAAAAGTGGCCATTTTTTTACACCTAAAATTCTTAAAAAATATAAGGAGTATTGGTGAAAATTTGGTGAAAATCGGACCAACGGTTCGGCCGCAGCGAATTTTTTTAAAATTTAACAGTTTTGTGGCGAAACGACAAGTTCTTTAAAATGAAAGTTTCCTTTATGTTTAACTGTGTTATGTTGAAACGACAAATTTTATGTCGAAACAACAAGTGTTAAATCTTTCTTATGGGAGATTATGTTCAAATGCGTTTTCGACTAATTGAGTTGCAGATTTTTAGGATAAACTCGCGATTTCTGCTATTTTATGGTCAGATGCATTATGGCGAACCGCATTATGTCGTACTCGCTTGTTGTTGGGGAGAAATGACCTTGAACAAGATGATCCTACCAACCCCCATCGCTGAAATGATAGACAAATCACATGTTTCAAAAGTTATTCGGTGAATAAAGTGCCTTCTCCACAAAGTAGTAGCAAGACGATGGATAAATTAGATGAGAAGGAAGACCTTGAGAATGCTGGATCCGACCTTTCACTCTGCGCATGTAGAATATGCCAAACAGTCAAAAGCAGAGAAGGCTTAATCGCTCCTTGCAACTGCAAAGGTTTAACATTTTTCCGAATCAAATTTTACGTTGTTTGCAGGAACTTTGGGTAACGTACATCTTAGCTGTTTGGAGAAGTGGTTAAACATTTGCGGAAAGCCTCAGTGTGAGTTGTGCAAGTTTGAATTCGTGTCGAAAAGAAAACGGAGGTACACTTTCGCACAGTCGATACGGTATGGTTTTTTTTCGTTTTAGAGTTCTGATGGTTGTTTAAGGCTTTGGGTGAGGCATCCTCGCCATCGGATACTGCTCAGATCAGACCTTGTCATTGCGGCGATATTGACGTCGGTGACGATAGCACTCTGTTGCATTTGCGCTTTCGGTATGCGATATTTTGTTTTAGAAGGTCTCAAACTAGGCGTACCTTCCATCTACACGCAGGGAGTCATCGTTATGTTTCTCATCGTCATGATATTCGGGTATCTCATCACGATGTATCTCATGGCCAAAGATCACCTCATACCCTGGTATCGTTGGTGGACGAGATGCCTCCTCATAAAAGTAATCGTCGAAAAAAACGCCCAAGGAGTCCAACTCAAAAACGAACCAGAAACGAGCAAAACTAGCGCACTAAAAATAGTTTAATAAATTGTTTTTTTTTCTATAACGTCTGTTTAAAATGGCGAATCACGTGTAATACGCGGAACAAACGTAAAAAAGAGCGTTGTTAGCCCAGATTCCAAAGAAGAAGCGTTAACAAGCTCGACACATTTTACGTACCAACTCAGAATAAAAGAGTAACTGGTTTGCGAAGAACAATCTAAAAAATCCATTCTCCTTAAAAATTTATTTTAACTTCCATCTGTCAAGTTTTAAGGTTATTGTCGTTCCGCCATTAATGCCAAAATTAGGCTTGCTCTTTCGCTGTCCCTAGTTTATGGTAAGATAATGCCCAAACGACAGAAGAAACCTAGAATCCACAGCCTCCTAAATATCCCTTAAAATACCAGAAACCTTCAAGAACCCACAGCCACCTAAATAGCCCACAAAATTCCAGAAACCCTCTAGAATCCACAGCCTCCATAATTGCCCTCAAAATACCAGGAACCTTATAGAATCCACAGCCTCCAAAATAGCCATCAAAAACCTAGCAACCATCTGGAATCCACAGCCTCCAAAACCGCCCTAAAAATACCAGGAACCTTCTGGAATCCACAGCCTCCAAAATAGCTCTAAAAATTCCAGAAACCCTCTAGAATCCACAGCCTCCAAAATAACCCTCAAAATACCAGGAACCTTCTGGAATCCACAGCCTCCTAAATATCCCTAAAAATTCCGGAAACCTTCAAGAATCCACAGCATCCTAAATAGCCCCAAAATCACTAGAGCCGTATAGATCCACAGCCTCCAAAATAGCCCTTAAAAACCTAGGAACCATACGGAATCCACAGCCTCCAAAATAGCCCTCAAAATACCAGGAACCTTCTGGAATCCACAGCCTCCTAAATATCCCTAAAAATTCCGGAAACCTTCAAGAATCCACAGCAGTTTTATGGTGACTTGCACTTTTTTTTATGTCGACTTGCATTTATTTAAAAAGTCGTTTATGGCGAAACACTTTATGTTGAAATGCACTAAGCTCAAAATTTTTGAACTTTTCAATTCATTATGCCGAAACTCATTATGGTGAACTACAGATTTCTTATGCTCAACTCCTTTAGGGTGAAATGCGTTATGTTGAATGGTGTTCTCCCTCTTTATAGAACAGCGATGGGGGTGGAGTTGCCAGGATTGCCAACGTCATTCCTCCCCTAATCCTCGTGTTGAACCAGGGGTTCATCTTTCCCAAGACCGCACATCAGCTTCAATCTTCATTCTTAGAAGATCCCAAGTGGTTTATCAAGAAAACTCATCCATCGTCAAATATTTAAAAAATGTGAGCAGTTTTCTCTTCTTGTCTTCATCAAGAACAAGTTGATAATTGACCTATCCGACACTAATTTCACTCCTGTATTCTTCCGCTTAGGGAAAGTATGAGAATAAAAATCAAATTGAAAGAAAGAACGCTTTTGAGGTCGTGTCAGAACGCGGTTTTTTGGTTAATAAATTGAATTTGTTGAATAAAATCGTTTAAAAGCTTTTAAAACGTCGAAGGCGGTGTGGAGAAAAGGAGATTGATTGTCTTCTTCGACGTTTCGTGATCTCTTACGGAGCCTTCATCAGCCGCTCGGAACGTGCTTTGAATAAGGTAGACAATGGAAACTCGCTCTGATATATCGTATCCAGATACGTATTCCTTTTGTCTCCCCATTTTTACCTCAGCTCGGAATTTCTCACCGTTTATTTTAGATTTTAAATTGTGAAATGAACCGAATAGGTCTAAAAAAATTTGAAAAAAAAGGGCGAGTCACGTTTTTTCGATCTGTCTTCAAAGCACATCGTGCCATCATCGGCCTTTTAGTCACGGTATTTGCTTTTGTTTTTTTAAGGCCAAAGTCAACTTTATCGGAGCTTAAAAAATCAAGGTTGCCATCATAAGTTTGGAGGCTTATTCTATCGGTTATTCTAGTTGAGCGGGACAGCAATTTTGTAGGTGATTTTTAAAACTTCACTTTTTTCTTTGCTCCTACCGGAGTTTGAAACTGGTTCGTAACTGGAGCATGCGCAGAAGGATTTGCACGTCATATTTGACGTCTGACGACTTCAGATTTGATGTACAAACGATTTGAACGACGTCCAAATCCTTCTGCGCATGCTCCAGCAGTTTCAAACTGAGGGAATTAAGGCCAAAGTCAACTTTATCGGAGCTTAAAAAATCAAGGTTGCCATCATAAGTTTGGAGGCCCTTCATCGGTTATTCTAGTGCTGATGAGCAGGACAGCAATTTTGTAGGTGATTTTTAAAACTTCACTTTTTTCTTTGCTCCTACCGGAGTTTGAAACTGGTTCGTAACTGGAGCATGCGCAGAAGGATTTGCACGTCATATTTGACGTCTGACGACTTCAGATTTGATGTACAAACGATTTGAAGGACGTCCAAATCCTTCTGCGCATGCTCCAGCAGTTTCAAACTGAGGGAATTAAGGCCAAAGTCAACTTTATCGGAGCTTAAAAAATCAAGGTTGCCATCATAAGTTTGGAGGCCCTTCATCGGTTATTCTAGTGCTGATGAGCAGGACAGCAATTTTGTAGGTGATTTTTAAAACTTCACTTTTTTCTTTGCTCCTACCGGAGTTTGAAACTGGTTCGTAACTGGAGCATGCGCAGAAGGATTTGTACGTCATATTTGACGTCTGACGACTTCAGATTTGATCTAAAAACGATTTGAAGGACGTCCAAATCCTTCTGCGCATGCTCCAGCAGTTTCAAACTGAGGGAATTACGGCCAAAGTCAACTTTATCGGAGCTTAAAAAATCAAGGTTGCCATCATAAGTTTGGAGGCCCTTCATCGGTTATTCTAGTGCTGATGAGCAGGACAGCAATTTTGTAGGTGATTTTTAAAACTTCACTTTTTTCTTTGCTCCTACCGGAGTTTGAAACTGGTTCGTAACTGGAGCATGCGCAGAAGGATTTGTCCGTCATATTTGACGTTTGACGACTTCAGATTTGATCTAAAAACGATTTGAAGGACGTCCAAATCCTTCTGCGCATGCTCCTGTTACGAACCAGTTTCAAACTGAGGGAATGAATAGCACCCGCCACGAAATCAAATAAAAGAAATTCAACAATTCCGTTATTTTCGGCAATAAATAAGCCGTTGAGAATTTTTCACTCATTAAAGAGATAAGGCACAGCCCCTCATCCATTTTAAATCCAGTTCCAGCAATTTATTAATGTTATTTTGAATGTCCCGATTTACTATCACTTCAACAATAAAAAGAAGCAAAATGTAAATTTTCGCTAATTCCTTCTTATTTTCTTATGAAATAAAAATCTTTCGCTCTTCTATTTTGTTTATAATTTATAATATTCAAAAACCGGTTATCCCCTTACCTTTTCTTGAAAAATGTGCATTTCTGTCGTTTTCTCTTCCTTTGTGTCATTAATACGAGGTCGATAAAGTGTAGCAAAGGCGGGTCGAGACCCCCAGGAGACGTCCAGTTTCGAACAAACTGAAAAAAAAAAGATTTTTAAAAAATGAAAACGAGAAACTTATTTGCATTTTGATTTATAAAATTCACACGGGCATCTTTTAAATTATCACCTAATTAAACTAAGTGGCTAATGTAAAATGAGGGTAATTGGGATTTTATCTTCTATCTACATTTAATGCCTTTTTTCCTTTTCAAAGATCAAAAGCGTCGATTTAAGGGATGAGGCCTAAAAATGCGCCAATCGCCAAATTTTTAACTTCCTTAAAGAAGTTATTGTGATACCCTCCACGTCGGGTTTTTGGGGTCTTCCAGACCCCGGAGGGTCAATTCGAATATTGATCTTTACCGATCTCAACTTTGTCTGTGGTGCCGGCCGGCCTGAGCATTTTTTCCGGAACACTTTACGGCCACAGTTTTCATCCGATTTTCACCAAATTTTTACACAAATTTCTTTAGCCGGTGAACAAGAAACTAACGAGGGCGATTTTTGAATTTCGAAAAAATGGCGGAGATATGTCTGTTTGAAATTTTAAAAAATTCGCTGCGGCCGAACCGTTGCAGTTGGTCCAATTTTCACCAAATTTTCACCAATTACTCCTTATACTTTTTAAGAATTTTGAGTGTAAAAAAATTGCCACTTTTTAATTAGGTATTATTTTTTTTAGTAGGGAGAAATTTCGTACTTCTACCCATTACGAGAGGCACATCCCTAGGCCAAAGAGCCCATTATTTCTACCTTGACTAGAAAAATTTTCAAAAAAAAAAACTTAAAAAATTTTTCAAAAAAAAAAACCGGAAAATTCTTCGAAAAAAAATTTTTTTTTGACAAAAAAAACTTAAAAAATTTTCGAAAAAAAAAGGAAAACCCGGAAAAATTTTCGAAAAAAAAATTAGAAAATTTTCGAAAAAAAGAACTTGGAAAATTCTCCTTTACACTTTCCCTCCCTTATACATCCCCTTCCGTTATACTTTCGTTCCCTTATACTTCCCCCTCCGTTATACTTCACCCTCTGTTATACTACCCCTCACTTAAACTTCCCCCTCCCATATACTTCCCCTCACTTATACTTCCCCCTCCGTTATACGTCCCCTCCCATATACTTCCCACTCCGTTATACTTCCCCTTACGTTTTACTTCCCCTCCGTTAAGCTTCCCTCCCTCCTATATAGATACTTCACTCCTCTTTAAGGAAGTTGTCGTTGGAAGCTCTTCAAACCAGTACTTTACATGATGCCAGCTTTAAATTAATGGGTAAAAAAATTTTTCAAGGGAATTCGGCAAATACCATCCCGAGAATAAAATAAACTAAAAACAGTCAAAACAAAACCTGTTCCCTTCCAGTTTCTACAACTCTTTGAGTTCGTTAAAATAAGTCTCTTGTCATAACTCGAATTTTTTTTTTTTTCTTCTAGAGTCGTTATTTTCCGAGTAATTTATGTACGCTTTTTCCAGTGTAATCGTTAAGTTTATAGCTTCTGTAATGGATTTTATACTTTCGTCAATGTCTTCTTACCAATGAGAATATGTAAAAAACGATATTTAGTCGTCTAATTGCCAGTAGGAGCTTTCATTTTAAAGTGAAAATTATTCTAGGAAACAAATTTATTAATGAAAAGTTGAGAATCCTGAAGACCCGTTAAAGATAAAAACTTGTTAGCGGCGCTATCAAATCCAAGAATCTCCTGAGCATTGTAAATATCCTACTTAGCTCTTTTTAATGGGGGCGATGAGGGTCAATTAACAAGCTTAGCGGTAGTGGTATTTTATAGTTTATTTATAAAATTTAGCGGAGCGAGAACTCAAACTTTTTCGACCAAGCATTTTTCTATCTTCCGAAAAGTAGGCGGTGCTCACGAATCACGTACTGGAGTTGAGAGGTCACGAAAATCCCATCCTCCTCCTCATATATAAAAAAACTTGGAACCGATCTTACTTAACCACCCACAACTGGTAATTACCGGCCACATTCGAAAAAGGGCACCACAGAACGTTTTACCTTGTAATCGGATAGAATCGACTACCATTCAATAAAGGAATCCACTTACTTAAGGACCTTCTATGCTGATCAAAACAACGCCTTTATCGCACTCGGATCTCTTCATTTAAATTTCAGATTTCCATTCATTCTATTTTCCAACTATAAGCGTTTCCATATATTATTTATGTCCCATACGACTTCTTTAGTGCAGTTATTTTACTTCCATGTTTTATTTAGAAATAAACAGGATGATCTCATTGGCAAAAGTCAACAATTTGAAGTAGCAAAGCCAACCGTGATTTGAAACTGGTTTCAAACTCCTGGAGCATGCGCAGAAGGATTTGGACGTCAAATATGACGACATTCAAATCGTTGGTCCGTCAAATCTGAAGACAATAAACAGGATGATCTCTCTGGCAAAAGTCACCAATTTGAAGTAGCAAAGCCAACCGTGATGGATCGCAAATCTTTTGAGATAGCAAGAAGAGAATGCTTTGGGAAGTATTTTCATAAACTCATAATTCAACTTTAGCCGTTTTCATCATTAGCTTTGTTCCATCCGCAGATTGAAACTGGTTTCAAACTCCTGGAGCATGCGCAGAAGGATTTGGACGTCAAATAAGACATTCAAATCGTTGGTCCGTCCTGAAGTCATCTGTCAAATTAGACGTCCAAATCCTTCAGCGCATGCTCCAGAAGTTTCATACTGCGGTTGGAACAAAGCTAATATCTTGGCCGAAAGAATGTGGAAAACGGGAGCATCTTTATCAATGTACCACCAAATTTTTTTTCAAACTGTTTGGGCAAATTCCACGGTTTTGGGAGGTGGGGGGGGGGGATTCAGACTAGTTTGAATTTAGGCAAATCTCAGAGATGAATTTTGAAAAAACTTGGGAAATAAAAACACACGCTTGCGCATGCGCGTTGTTATATTAGGTGTACAAAATGGAACTCAGCCACAGGGTAAATTTAAATTTTGTAGATTTTAGCCGAGTTTCATTTTGTACACCTAGTAGTTCATTTTTCAAAATTTTAAACATTTTAGGCTTTAAAGTCCATCAAAAGTTGACCTTCTCCGTGAAAGAAGGTTAGTGAAGTATAACCATTAAGAAGGTTAATTTTTAAAGGCTTGTAAATCGTAAACCGTTACAGATATTGAAAAAATGCACTAAATAAAATCTGTTGGAAATTCAATTCTCTTTAATTTTTATTCTATTCATTTTTTCTCTAGGACGCACTGTTTTCAAGATAAATTTATTTTAAAAAAATTATTTTCCGAAAATGGTGCATCCTAGAAAAAAATAATTAAGTACAAATTTATAGAGAATTAAATTTCCTACAATTTTTATTTATTAGGTGTACAAAATGAAACTCAGCCACAGGGTAAATTTGAATTTTGTAGATTTTAGCCGAGTTTCATTTTGTACACCTAATAGTATCGTTAAGTCACATGTACCAAGAAAAGGAGTTCTCCTCACAAAAAACTTCAATTGAAAGTTATTTTATAAAATGCGGTTTGAGGCCACATCCTTCACTGATAATTGCGCTCGAATTTCATGAAATAGAAGTACGTAAATAATATAGGGGTGTGATCTCGGGCGTATCTAACAAAATGGCCGTGTTACAATATAGAATTATAAATTATTTTCCTCTACTCATATTTCAATGGTGTCGGAAGAAGACAGGAAGATTAAAGGAAGACAGCTCCTCGGATGAAATGAAAAAACAACTTGTTCCAACCGCAGTTTGAAACTCCTGGAGCATGCGCAGAAGGAATTGGACTACAGATTCGACGGACAAACGACTTTAATTTTGACGTCCAAATCCTTCTGCGCATGCTCCAGGAGTTTCAAACTGCTGTTGGAACTATTGTGTTTTAGTTCATTATAATTTCAAATTATAAACTAGTTTTGCCAATTATAAATTCAATATGAAGAAACTTTTTTAAATGTTATTATGTGGAATGCTATCAAACAGAATGCGGTACTTCAAATGAGAGATTCCAGAAAACGAGATGTTGAAAGGGGAGTAAATTCGTGTCTGGCTTGAAAACCTGTTATCTCTTATCAAAATGCTTCTGAATTCGCTCCTGAAAATTTAGGAGAAGGGTTTTATGGTGACTATACTCCAGAATGCGCTGGTACTTCAACACTTAATAGCCGCCTAATCAAAACATTAGACGCGGACAAAGTTGAAAACGAGCGCCGGGAAAGTAAAGAGTCACGAGCGAGTAAAACGCTGAGAAAATTATACGTTAACGTTTTAAGTAGACGATATCGACTTTTTAAATAAAACGATCTTTTACCAAAAGGACATTACAACCCACGTTTTACTCAATAAGGCAAGATTTGCCAATATTTACTTTTTTCTCCCTCATAAATTCTTTATGGATGTCAAAATTATAGGATGAATATCAATTTTAATCTTATTTTACTATGGTTGGGTGAAATTAAATGAAATTTGCAATTTATTGCCTTTTTTGACACTCTTCAGGACTTAAAGAAGGAAGATTAAAGGAAGACAGCTCCTCGGATGAAATGAAAAAACAATAGCTTTGTTCCAACCGCAGTTTGAAACTCCTGGAGCATGCGCAGAAGGAATTGGACTACAGATTCGACGGACAAACGATTCTAACGAATTCAATTTTGACGTCCAAATCATTCTGCGCATGCTCCAGTGATACCCTCCTCGTTTTAAGGGGATATGAGGGTTTTAAGTTGGTTGCTTTGTATATATTTCGTTGTGAGCAACGGTTTTCGGTTTTTCCCTTCTATCTTGGAAACCGTCGCTAAAAACGAAAAAATGTCCTTAGTCAAAGTTGTAGCTACGGAAATTTACTACATAAAATATATATTGATTTTTTCCGTTAGAGCAATATTTTAGGAGATATGAAAGTTTTAAGTTTTCAGACAGGCTCTGTAGGATTATTAGTTTTAACCTCATAACTCCTTAAATATTGCTCTTACGCAAATGATGAATAAAAAAATTTTTGTAGGAAATCTTTGTACCTACAACTTTTACTTAAGACGTTTTTTCGTTTCGAGCGACGGTTTCCGAGATAGAAGGGAAAAACCGAAAACCGTTGCTCACAACGAAAAATTTGCAAAGCAACTCACTTAAGAACCCTCATATCTCCTTAAGTATTGCTCTGACAAAAAAACCAATGAGGTCTTTTATGTAGGAAATTTCCGTAGCTACGACTTTTACTTATGACATTTTTTCGTTTTGAGCGACGGTTCCCGAGATAGAAGGGAAAAACCGAAAACCGATGTTAACAACGAAAAATTTGCAAAGCAACCAACTTAAATACTTCCATATCTCCTAAAGTATTGCTCTGACGGAAAAAACTAATAAGATATTTTATGTAGTAAATTTTAGTGCCTACAACTTTTAATTAGGACATTTTTTCGTTTTGTGCGACGGTTTCCGAGATAGAAGGGAAAAACCGAAAACCATTGTTAACAACGAAAAATTTGCAAAGTAACTCACTTAAAAACCATCATACCTCCTTAAGACAACTTGTCATGTTTACTTCTTTTTTTACCCTTTATTTTGAAGGTATAAATCTTAATTTTTGAAATACGCTCACGCTATAAAAGAAATATTTATATGAAACCTCAAGGCGGGATTTTACAAGGCCATATTTCTTATCGAGGCAGAATGACCACTTGTTGAGTACTACTTAGCAGCTATAAAATTGTAACAGCTTTCCTCCCTTTATTTTTTTTAATCAACAGCGTGGTGAAATTTTTTCTCTTTTTGCGATCATTCATATTTCAGAGTATCCTGAAAGCCATTGATTGATCGTCATATTTCGATCCGTGTTGAAAGAAACGCCTTTTTTTGAAACCAGTAAAGCGTGAATACCTTGAAAAATGATGTCACGGGATAATGCATTAAAGCCCTGAAAAGAAGGGAAAAAAGTTAGGAAAATAGAAGCACTAGTTTGAAGAGCTTCCAAAGAAAACTTCCTAAAAGAGAAGTAACAATGGGGAAGTATTACAGAGAGGAAGTATAAAGGAGGGGAAGTATAACGGAGGGGGATGTACACCGGAGGGGGAAGTATAAAGGAGGTGAAGTTTAAGTACGTAGGTCTTTTAAGTTTAGGAGTCTTTTAACTCTTTAGGTCTTTAATAATGGGATTTTCGCCCAAGAAAGGTCCCTCTCGTACTGGGTGAATGTATTAGCTGTACAAAATGAAACTCGGCTAAAATCTACAAAATTCAAATTTACCCTGTGGCTGAGTTTCATTTTGTACACCTAATAAATAAAAATTGTAGGAAATTTAATTTTTTATTTTGTACTTAATTATTTTTTTTAGGATGCACCATTTTCAGAAAATAATTTTTTAAAAATAAATTTATCTTGAAAACAGTGCGTCCTAGAGAAAAAATGAATAGAATAAAAATTAAAGAGAATTGAATTTCCAACAGATTTTATTTAGTGCATTTTTTCAATATCTGTAACGGTTTACGATTTACAAGCGTTTAAAAATTAACCTTCTTAATGGTTATACTTCAATAACCTTCTTACACGGAGAAGGTCAACTTTTGATGGACTTTAACGCCTAAAATGTTCAAAATTTTGAAAAAATGAACTACTAGGTGTACAAAATGAAACTCGATAAAATCTACAAAATTCAAAACCCTGTGGCTGAGTTTCATTTTTTACACCTAATATGAAATTTCTCACTACTAAAATATAATTAATGTAAAATAATGATGAGACCAAAAATTCGTAAAAAATATAAGGAGTAATTGGGGAAAATCGAACCAACTTTTCAATTTTTCAAAATTTCAAATTCAGGTTTGGAATTTTTCAAAATTTCAAACAGACATATCTCCTCCATTTTTTCGAAATTCAAAAATCGCCCTCGTTAGTTGTTCACCGAATTGGGTGAAAACCGGTTGAAAAATGGCCGTAAAGTGTTCTGGAAAAATGCTACGGCCAGCCGGCACCACAGACAAAGTTGAGATCGGTAAAGATCAATATTCAATTTCACCCTCCGGGGTATGGAAAACCCAAAAAACCCGACGTCGAGGGTATCAAAATAACTTCAAAGTTCAAAAGATCATAGTTTTTGGTGGTTAGGTACGCGAAACTTCGATTTTCTCGGCCTTCCTACCTTTTGGGTATCGCAATTTTTAAAGAACGGTTGAGGCCGGGATATCCTCTGGTTTTTCACACAAAAAATACCCTAAAAACCGGGTTTTAACGCCTAGATAATTTTTTTTTCTCTCTCCTGCTCTTGGAACCAAGAAAACCTCGGCTGGCGGGCGACAGCACCAGCCTACAAGAAAATTTCTTTTTTCTATTTTTGAGTTGCGCAAAATTTATGAAAATTTTAAAAGTTATTTAGGCTGAAAATGGGTATCTAAGTAAACTTGAGTAATTAACTTTTGTTCAGTAGAACGCTTCTACATTTAAAAACTAAAAAAAAAATTATGTACCTGTTTATGGCATTCCTTTAATGTTCCATTAAATATCCAGAAAAAAGTAGCACGCGCGGGCAAAAAAAAAATTTAAATTTTTTTTCGGGCAGAAAGGGTTGTTATCAAAATGACGGGTGAGATTAGAAAAAGGGGGACCGCTGTCCCGCTGTGGACTTCTTTTTTTTGGGGGGGGTTGAGCCGACGGAGCCTGGATGAGGACTGCGGCCGGCCGGGGGGGAAGAGGGTTCCCGGCGATCACGTCTCCCGCCAGCCGCCTCGACTTTTCACAACGAAGAAGACCCCACTCTTCTTCTTCGCCGGAGCTCGCCACTCTCTTTTCAAAACTCAACTTGCAAAAGTGAAACTAATCAAAAATTCGAGAAACCCTCCATCAAAGCCAATATTTCGAATGCATTTTAATGAAAAATAAAAATAAAGAGAGAGTAATCAAGTTCTGACCTAGCACATTTGTAAACATGCCTTGAAACTCTCCTTTTTAACAAAAAGGATACCTTGAACCATTCTGTTCCTTAACAATTTTAAGTAAAATCAAGCCCTCCCATCCTTAATAGCCACCTTAAAAAAGGGAAATCAGGATTTTTATGAGTATTTTTTCCTCTGCCGTGAATGATATGAGATGTAGATTTTTCATTGCCGAAAACCTGAAAAATCTACATCTCAGGATTTTTATTTGAAGGAACAGATCACTTCCAGGGAGGTTCACAAGTCAAGGAAGGTTTATCAAGGAAACCTTGAGAAAAGGGATCCTTAAGTTTATAGATACCTTGGACATCCATTTTCTGTTTCTTAACTCAGGCATTTTAAGTAAAGTCGAGGATTGTGCCAATGAGAGCCCTCCCTTCAAGGATTCCTTAAGGATCCTCAATAGCGACCTTGAAAAAAGGGAAATCAGGATTTTTATTTGAAGGATCACTTCCAGGGAGGTTCACAACAAGTCAAGGAAGGATTATCAAGGATACCTTGAGAAAAGGGATCCTAAAGTTTATTGATACCTTGAACATCCATTTTCTGTTCCTTAACTCAGGCATTTTAAGTAAAGTCGAGGATTGTGCCAATGAGAGCCCTCCCTTCAAGGATTCCTTAAGGATCTTCAATAGCGACCTTGAAAAAAGGGAAATCAGGATTTTTATTTGAAGGAACAGATCACTTCCAGGGAGGTTCACAACAAGTCAAGGAAGGATTATCAAGGAAACCTTGAGAAAAGGGATGCTTAAGTTTATAGATACCTTGAACATCCATTTTCTGTTCCTTAACTCAGGCATTTTAAGTGAAGTCGAGGATTGCGCCAATGAGAGCCCTCCCTTCAAGGATTCCTTAAGGATCCTCAATAGCGACCTTGAAAAAAGGGAAATCAGTATTTTTTTTTGAAGGAACAGATCACTTCCAGGGAGGTTCACAACAAGTCAAGGAAGGATTATCAAGGAAACCTTGAGAAAAGGGATCCTTAAGTTTATAGATACCTTGAACATCCATTTTCTGTTCCTTAACTCTGGCAAATAACGACCTTGAAAAAAGGGAAATCAGGATTCCTTTTATTTTAAGGAATAGATTACTTCCAGGGCGGTTCTCAAGATGTAACGTCAAGGAAGGATTATCAAGAAAACCCAAGAGAAAAGGGATCCTAAAGGAACTTTAAAAAACTAAAATTTTACTCACCTTAGTAAAATGAGAGAAGAAAAGCTTCCTAGGCATGTTTGTACAAGTCAGTGGTGGAGGGTGGGGATGAATACAATATTGCCACCCTTTTTTTACCAAAAAGCCAAAAAATACAATAGCGATTTAGAAGGCATTGTTCAGTCTTTGTCAATGGTGAATTTATGTTTCCACAATGGTAAAGGGGTGTTCAAGGTATCCTTTAGGTTAAGGAAAGTTTCAAGGAACGCTTAAGAATACGTAGAAACTAGAAATATTATTACCAACCAATGCATTCTAGATCACCTTGTAGCAACAATGCCAACTTAAATATGTATCATTTGTAAAACATTTATAACTTTAAAAAACTGGGACTTCTTCCGAAAAAATCCCCTCACATTTTGCAACGATAAATCGTTGGTAGCACTGTTAAAATAAAATTACTTAGTTCTTTTGGCATTAGACAAGGATTAAAGTTAGTTTTGAGAAAGTAAAAAAGTACTAGTCTGGAGCTGGCCCCGACGGGAACTTCCTTAAAGAGAAGTATCTATATAGGAGGGGGAAGTATATGGGAGGAGAAGTATAACGGAGTGGGAAGTATGTGGGAGGGGAAGTATAACGGAGGGGGAAGTATAACGGAGTAGGAAGTATAATATGGGAGGGGAAGTATAACGGAGGGGGAAGTACAACGGAGGGGAAAGTATAAGGAAGGGGAAAGTATGACAAGGAAGGGAAGTATAATGGAGGGGGAAGTATAAGGGAACGAAAGTATAAAGGAAGGGGATGTAGTAGGGAGGGAAAGTATAAAGGAGAATTTTCCAAGTTAGTTTTTTCAAAAAATTTTTCGGGCTTTTTTTTTTTTTTTTTCGAAAAATTTTTTAAGTTCTTTTTTTCGAAAAATTTTCTAAGTTCTTTTTTTTGAAAAATGTTCCAAGTTTTTTTTGTCCGAAAAAAATTTTTTTTTTTTTTTCAAAAAATTTTCAAAGTTTTTTTCAAAAAATTTTCCGGGTTTTCCTTTTTTTTTTTCGAAAAATTTTTTAAGTTCTTTTTTTTAAAAAATGTTCTAAGTTTTTTTTGTAAAAAAAAAAATTTTTTTTTCGAAAAATTTTCCGGGTTTTTTCTTCTTTTTCTTTTTTTTATTTTTTTTGAAAAATTTTTAAGTTCTTTTTTTCGAAAAATTTTTTAAGTGTCGAGGTAGAAATAATGGGCTCTTTGGCCTAGGGATGTGCCTCTCGTAAAGGGTAGAAGTACGAAATTTCTCGCTACTAATAAAAATAGTAATTAAAAAGTGGCAATTTTTTTGCACCAAAAATTCTTAAAAAATATAAGGAGTAATTGGTGAAAATCGGATTAACGGTTCGGCCGCAGCGAATTTTTTAAAATTTCAAACAGACATATCTCCGCCATTTTTTCGAAATTCAAAAATCCCCCTCGTTACATTCTTCTTCACCGGCTAAAGAAATTTGTGTGAAAATTTGGTGAAAATCGGATGAAAACTGTGGTTGTGAAGTGTTCCGGAAAAAAATGCTACGGCCGGCCGGCCGGAACCACAGACAAAGTTGAGATCGGTAAAGATCAATATTCGATTTGACCCTCCGGGGTCTGGAAGACCCTTCCCCAAAAACCCGACGTCGAGGGTATCGCAATAACTTCTTTAAGGAAGTTAAAAAAAATTTTTTTAGTAAAAGAAATTTAGTATATTTAGATAATATACAAAAAAGCTTATTTTTTGTAACCACATGAACTTCTTCGACCACGAGCCCTTTCGAATTTCCTTCCCTTCGATTCGACGTACGGTTTCGTGTGCGAACGTGGAGCTCCAGGAGCGGGACCGAAATGTCTGACGGCTTCTCTGGCTTTCCTCCTTCCTAAAATTCAAAGGTCAAACGAGAAATTTTTTCAAGTCGAAAAACTAACCTTGCATAAGAACGGTATTGGCGCCGTTTGGTGAAATTCTGGCGAGCTCGTCGAAGGTTATGATACGTCCGCCGCTTTTGATGATTCTAGCACGAGCGCGTTCAGTCACTCTCAAAGCGCAGACCTAAAAGAAACGGTCATTTCGAGATGAAAAAAACGGACAAAACTTACATTAAGCTTAGGAATTTCGTAGATCCTTCTGTCATCTGTGACAGTTCCGACGATGACGGCCATTTTTCCTTCGCGCCCAGGTTTCTTCATAAATCGAACAATCCGAGCGAGCGAAATTGGAGGACGGTTGATTCTCGACATAAACAACCTTCTTAACACAATCCTGTTAAATTTCGCTTGTGTCCTTCTTGCAAGGAATCTGTACAACTGCAAAATAACAACAAATTAATAATTTTTCACTAAAAACCAAATAATAATAAATTACAACAGAAAAACGTTGACACACGGGATATCCTAATAGCTTTGTTCCAACCACAGTTCGAAACTCTTGGAGCATGCGCAGAAGGATTTGGATGTCAAATTAGACGTCGATCAAATCGTTTCACCGTCAAATCTGAAGTCATCTGACGTCTAAATCCTTCTGCGCATGCTCCAGGAGTCTCAAACTATGGTTGGAACAAAGCTATTGGATTAAGGGGGGTTTAAAGCAGTGTTGGGCGTAATCGTAATTACGATTACAATTGTAATCGCTAGTTTCTTAATTCCGATTACGATTACAATCGCATTCGTATTTTTTCTGCGATTAAGATTGTAATTGCATTTTTTTTACGATTACAACCGTAATCGTATTTTTTTTCTGCGATTACAATCGTAATTGTATTTTTTTCTGCGATTACCATTATAATCGTATTTTTTTCTGCGATATCAGTCGTAATTGTATTTTTTTCTGCGATAATCGCATTTTTTTAAGCGATTACGGGCGTAATCGTATTTTTGTTAGTGTTTACGGATCGTATATGACATTTTTACTGAGATTACCTGATGTCATATACGAGCCGTAAACGATACTATTACGCCCGTCATCGCTGGAAAAAACTGCGATTACGGTTGTAATCGCAGAAAAAAATACGATTATAATGGCAATCGCAGAAAAAAAAAAAAAAATACAATTACAATCGTAATCGCAGAAAAAACTACGAATACGATTGTAATCGTAATCGGAATTAAGAAACTTAAGATTACAATCGTAAACGTAATAGTATTTAAGAAACTTGCGATTACAATCGTAATTGTATTTTTTTCTGCGATTACCATTATAATCGTATTTTTTTCTGCGATATCAGTCGTAATTGTATTTTTTTCTGCGATAATCGCATTTTTTTAAGCGATTACGGGCGTAATCGTATTTTTGTTAGTGTTTACGGCTCGTATATGACATTTTTACTGAGATTACCTGATGTCATATACGAGCCGTAAACGATACGATTACGCCCGTCATCGCTGGAAAAAACTGCGATTACGATTGTAATCGCAGAAAAAAATACGATTATAATGGCAATCGCAGAAAAAAAAAATACAATTACAATCGTAATCGCAGAAAAAAGTACGAATACGATTGTAATCGTAATCGGAATTAGGAAACTTAAGATTGCAATCGTAAACGTAATCGTATTTAAGAAACTTGCGATTACAATCGTAACCGTAATTGCGACCAACACTGGTTTAAGGGGATATGAGGGTTTTAAGTTGGTTGCTTTGTACATATTTCGTTGTGAGCAAAGGTTTTCGGTTTTTCCCTTCCATCTTGGAAACCGTCGCTCAAAATGAAAAAATGTTTTAAGTAAAAGTTGTAGCTACGGAAATTTACTACATAAAATATCTTATTGGTTTTTTCCGTCAGAGCAATATTTTAGGAGATATGAAGGTTTTAAGTTTTCAGACAGACTCTGTAGGATTATTAGTTTTAACCTCATAACTCCTTAAATATTGCTCTTACCCAAATAATGAATAAAGAAATTTTTGTAGGAAATCTTTGTACCTACAACTTTTACTTAGGACATTTTTTCGTTTTGAGCGACAGTTTCCGAGATAGAAGAGAAAAACCGAAAACCGTTGCTCACAACGAAAAATTTTCAAAGCAACTCACTTAAGAGCCCTCATATCTCCTTAAGTATTGCTCTGACAAAAAAACCAATGAAGTCTTTTTTGTAGGGGATTTCCGTAGCTACGACTTTTACTTAGGACGTTTTTTCGTTTTGAGCGACGGTTTCCGAGATAAAAGGGAAAAACCGAAAACCGTTGTTAACAACGAAAAATTTGCAAAGCAACCAACTTAAATACTTCCATATCTCCTAAAGTATTGCTCTGACGGAAAAAACTAATAAAATATTTTATGTAGTAAAGTTTAGTACCTACAACTTTTACTTAGGACATTTTTTCGTTTTGAGCGACGGTTTCCGAGATAAAAGGGAAAAACCGAAAACCGTTGTTAACAACGAAAAATTCGCAAAGCAACTCACTTAAAAACCATCATACCTCCTTAAAGGAAGAACTAAAAAATAACTTAGAAGAACTAAAAAAATTAACTTTTCTCATAAACTTAAAGGCCTGGAACTAATTTCAGTTTCTCTAAGTAAAAGCCTAAACCTCTAGCAAAAATTAGACCTTTTGAACCAAGGGGTTCAGATTAAGATTAAGGCGTAAGCCGCCATTTTTGCACCAAGAAATGCGTTTTATCTGGTATTATTCATTACTTTTTCCTCCAAAAAAAGGCAGAAAATCGCCGTTTTCTAGGATGGCAAGACAAAAGAGTTCGAAAATTATAGTTTGAAGGGAGAAGAAAACGAACAAAAACGCATAATGGGTATACAGGGTGTCCGGAAACACATGGCAAGCGTCTGGGAGAGCGTTAAAAAGTGGTTTTACGAAAAAAAGTTAAATGTAAACCCCCCTTAATTTAAATCAAAGAATTTGATGGTGTAGTTTAAAATCCGCCTGGATAAACAGGGTGTCCCAGACACAACCTAACTTCGTTATTTCAAATGAGAACCCCTATTTTTTATTTCAGATTCGTAATCTACGCAAAATTTCAAGTAGATTTGAGTACTCATATGACGATTTTGGACAACTTTTAAAAAATGTCAAAATTTAGCGTTTTTTGCGCTAAAATCCGTTAAAATTGACCTAGGAGACTCGTTTTTTTTAATTCCACTTATTTTTTCCCGAAGAATCCAACTGTCTCAAATTTGAGCATCTTCGCATTCTGCATCACGAGATTTCGTCGCTAATGGCCTTTTTTCAAGTTAGAACCCAAATTTTTAGTTCAGAAATGAAAATTAGCACTTGTTGAAAGGAATTTTTCTTTCGGACCACAAATTTTGAAAGAGCTACAGCGTCTTTTGTGTTTATGCATCAAAAATTAAAATTCCGTCAACAAATCGCTAATTTCAATTTTTGAAGTATGGAATTTGGAGTTAAACTTGAGAAAAGGCCATTAGCGACGAAATCTCGTGATGCTGAATGCGAAGATGCTCAAATTTGAGACAGTTGGATTCTTCGGGAAAAAATAAGTGGAATTAAAAAAAAAACGAGTCTCCTAGGTCAATTTTAACAGATTTTAGCGCAAAAAACGCTAAATTTTGACATTTTTTAAAAGTTGTCCAAAATCGTCATATGAGTACTCAAATCTACTTGAAATTTTGCGTAGATTACGAATCTGAAATAAAAATAGGGGTTCTCATTTGAAATAACGAAGTTAGGTTGTGTCTGGGACACCCTGTATATCCAGGCGGATTTTAAACTACACCATCAAATTCTTTGATTTAAATTAACTGTTAAATCACATTTAACTTTTTTTCGTAAAACCACTTTTTAACGCTCTCCCTGACGCTTGCCATGTGTTTCCGGACACCCTGTATAGGCCAAGAGGAAATGGAAGCCGGTAGCAATCTTATGTTTTCTCTAGGAATACTTTATTACCCAAAAAATGGGGTAAAAAGGTTAAAAACAAGGGTATTTGATGTAAAAATAAAACAAAATAGGTGATTAAAAACCAAAATAGATGAAAGATAAAAGGACTCACTTTGACGAGAAGGGCCAAGTAAACATCTTCGGATTTTGGCTTCTTCCTCCTCACTTTACGGTCGTATTTATGGTTGATGTCGATACCCTATAATCAAAAATAAAAATATCAAATATTAAATTTGTTAATAATAAATGGATTAAAAAGATAAAGACGGATAAAAAGCGACACATACCATGTTAGAGAGTCAAACACACGAAGAGTCAGGTTAGAAGAAATCAAGGAACTCTATGAAGGTTCTGTAGAACAGAGGTTATCTTGCAAGTTTGTCATTTTCCCTTTTATTTCGTACCTGTCAGTCAACACTGGCGAAATAAAAGATTTGAGTTAATGTAATATTAAACAATGGTAATGACTTCTGATCCTTGGAATTCGCATAGTTTTGATTCAGAATCAAATCAAACGTCTTTCGAGGACAATTTCGTCCGGCCCCCTCTTCCAGATTCATCGGAGTATCTAGCACGATTAGGTATTACATAAGAGTTAACAGGTGTCATAAAAAACTTACTTGACTGCTTTACAGAAAGGAAGCTCGCTCGGGTTAAAAATAACGGTAAATCCATCGTCGAATCTTTGGAGGAGAGAAAGAGAGATTGCGTCGTTAGGCTTCTAACTGAAGATATTACTTTGGAGGAGACTGTGGAAGACGAAGACATACCTACCAAGTGGCTTAAAAGTTATATCAATCCGCAGCAGCCTTTGACTGTCGGTGAACTTGTTGAATTGGTCAAAGCGGATCATTTGGAGCGAGCGACTGCTGAAGCGAACCTAGGCAAGTCTTAAGCCGCTGCTAATGCTAATTTTCTACTCATTCACCAGAGCGCATAAAAACCTTTTTGCCAAATCTCTTTTGCCCAAGTGTTGCTATATCTTCCATAAACTCCATTTTTTACTGCATTTTCTGTTGTATTTTTCGCTTCTGTTAAGGAGGTATGATGGTTTTTAAGTGAGTTGCTTTGCAAATTTTTCGTTGTTAACAACGGTTTTCGGTTTTTCCCTTCTATCTCGGAAACCGTCGCACAAAACGAAAAAATGTCCTAAGTAAAAGTTGTAGGCACTAAAATTTACTACATAAAATATCTTATTAGTTTTTTCCGTCAGAGCAATACTTTAGGAGATATGGAAGTATTTAAGTTGGTTGCTTTGCAAATTTTTCGTTGTTAACAACGGTTTTCGGTTTTTCCCTTCTATCTCGGGAACCGTCGCTCAAAACGAAAAAATGTCATAAGTAAAAGTCGTAGATACGGAAATTTCCTACAAAAAGACCTCATTGGTTTTTTTGTCAGAGCAATACTTAAGGCGATATGAGGGTTCTTAAGTGAGTTGCTTTGCAAATTTTTCGTTGTGAGCAACGGTTTTCGGTTTTCCCTTCTATCTCGGAAACCGTCGCTCAAAACGAAAAAATGTCCTAAGTAAAAGTTGTAGGTACAAAGATTTCCTACAAAAATTTCTTTATTCATTATTTGCGTAGGAGCCATATTTAAGGATTTATGAGGTTAAAAGTAATAATCCTACAGAGCCTGTCTGAAAACTTAAAACCTTCATATCTCCTAAAATATTGCTCTGACGGAAAAAACCAATAAGATATTTTATGTGGTAAATTCCCGTAGCTACAACTTTTACTTAGGACATTTTTTCGTTTTGAGCGACGGTTTCCAAGATAGAAGGGAAAAACCGAAAACCGTTGCTCACAACGAAAAATGTACAAAGCAACCAACTTAAAACCCTCATATCCCCTTAATGCTAAATGTCTTTTGCCTAAGAACCCTTTTGATATCAGCTTTGTTCCTACCACATTTTGGTTTGTTACTCCTGGAGCATGCGCAGAAGGATTTGCACGTCAAAGACATCAGACAACTTCAGACTTGATGGACAAACGATTTTAACGTCAAATTTGACGTCCAAATCCTTCTGCGCATGCTCCAGTAGTTTCAAACTAATGTATATCTTCCAAAAAGTCCATTTTTTACCTCATTTTCTGTTGTTTTTCCCCCGTTTTTTGGCCACTGTCAATGCTAATGTCCTCATTCTGTTCCCAGAGCACAAAAAAAAGCCCTTTGCTATTGTATATCTTCCAAAAAGTCCCTTTTTTACCGCATTTTCTGTTGATTTTTCCCGTTTTTTGGAGACCATCTTTTCTCCTCTAGGGTTTAAGGGGATATGAGGGTTTTAAGTTGGTTGCGTTGTACATATTTCGTTGTGAGCAGCGGTTTTCAATTTTTCCCTTCTATCTCGGAAACCGTCGCTTAAAACGAAAAATTGTCTTAACTAAAAGTTGTAGCTACGAAAATTTACTACATAAAATATCTTATTAGTTTTTTCCGTCAGAGCAATATTTTAGGAGATATGAAGGTTTTAAGTTTTCAGACTGGCTCTGTAGGATTATTAGTTTTAACCTCATAACTCCTTAAATATTGCTCTTACGCAAATAATGAATAAAGAAATTTTTGTAGGAAATCTTTGTACCTACAACTTTTACTTAGGACATTTTTTCGTTTTGAGCGATGGTTTCCGAGATAGATAGGAAAAACCGAAAAATTTGCAAAGCAACTCACTTAAGAACCCTCATATCTCCTTAAGTATTGCTCTGACAAAAGAACCAATGAAGTCTTTTTTGTAGGAAATTGCCGTAGCTACGACTTTTACTTAGGACATTTTTTCGTTTTGAGCGACGGTTTCCGAGATAGAAAGGAAAAACCGAAAACCGTGGTTAACATCGAAAAATTTGCAACGTGACCAACTTAAATACCTCCATATCTCCTAAAGTATTGCTCTGAGGGAAAAAACTAATAAGATATTTTATGTAGTAAATTTTAGTGCCTACAACTTTTACTTTGGACATTTTTTCGTTTTGAGCGACGGTTTCCGAGATAGAAGGGAAAAACCGAAAACCGTTGTTAACAACGAAAAATTTGCAAAGCAACTCACTTAAAAACCATCATACCTTCTTAAGCATTTTTTTTTTTTGCCTAAGAAACGCTATTTTTCGTCCATTTATTCATTCTTTATACAACTTGAGGTAGCTCAGGTCAATTATGTAACTTATATGATTTCTTGTAGTTAAGTTATTTTGTTGCTGTTTTTAGAATCTGAAAATGGGGAAAATCAAGGGTAAGAAAGTTCTTTGTGTCATCTCCGGCGGGAGTCAAGGAATCGGACAAACCATCGCTGTTGAAATCTCAAAAGTTTTAGCCGCAGGATCTAAAATCGTCCTGATTGCACGTTCCGCCGATGGCCTTGAAAAAACACGTCAACTCGTCTTATCTGCGTCTGATAATGTTGAAGTTATGGTAAAATCAATTTTTTTATTTAATTTCTTAATCCTGTTTCAGAATTATACGTTTGATTTGTCGTTGAATGAATATGACAAATATGTGAAGATGTTTGAGGAGAATAAGGGAAGTTATGATGTAGCACTGGTTGTCCATAATGCTGGAACTGAAGGAAATGGTAATTTCACCAAAGATATGAAGGACGCCAGAATTTGGGAGAAGGAGATGTCATTGAATGTTTATTCAGTTTCAACATTAACATCGGCGTTCTTAAAAGCTTTTGAGGACTTAAAAGTTAAGAAATCTCTTGTGAACATAACATCGCTGGCAGGAATCCAGCCAATGAAATCGATGGGCTATTACTGCGTCACTAGAGCCGCACGTGAGATGTACTTTAGAACTTTAGCTGAAGAAAATGAAGATCTGGATGTTTTGAACTATTCGCCTGGGCCAGTCAAGACCGACATGATCACAAGACTTATCGGAAAAGTTGCCGACGATCAAGTCAAAGACATGTTCAAAACAATGAAGGACGAAAATAAACTTATCGAACGTGCAGACACAATCAAAAAACTTATCGACTCTCTCGACACTTCCAATTATAAATCTGGAGGGCGCTTAGACTATTTTGAGTTATAATTTTACTATCAATATTTTATTTTACATACAGTATATAAGCAAACATTATGAAAAAAAATTTTTTTTTTAAATAATTTTCTAAATACAATCCCTTGGTTTTTAATGTATGGGTAATTTTTGCGCGAATTCATTCAGCGAGATGACGTTAAGAGAGACGATGGAAATCAACGGGTAGTCGTTACTCGGCATAATGAGAAGTCGAGCGGCTACGAAATTGAACAAATATTTCCATTTAAGCTCGACTTTTTGAGCGTTACTTAGTAGATGGAAGTCTTCAGACTAAAAAGAAAGACAATAACTAAATAATGATAACTGGATGATTACGGTGCATCCGAGGACGTTGGTCGCTACATTTCCCGTGAGACGGCAGCTGCTTAGAATCCCCGTCATATCGATTATGGAAATACGCATATCATAGTTGACAGTGATGTCTTCTATTTTTTGATCTGTTTTTGCAATGCAGGTCGGATTGTGACATAAAGATCCCACCACTCTTTTACAAAGTGTGCTAAAAAAGGACAATAAAGTCAACGGGAATTAGTGGCTTTTGATGAGCGTTTAGGTTATAATTGATAGGTTAAGCCCTTTTGTCTGACCAATTAGATGTAGAGTCGTTGAGTGTTTAGGTTATAATTGATAGGTTAAGCCCTTTTCTCTGACCAATTAGATGTAGAGTCGTTGAGTGTGTAGGTTATAATTGATAGGTTAAGCCCTTTTCTCTGACCAATTAGATGTAGAGTCGTTGAGTGTGTAGGTTATAATTGATAGGTTAAGCCCTTTTCTCTGACCAATTAGATGTAGAGTCGTTGAGTGCTTAGGTTATAATTGATAGGTTAAGCCCTTTTGTCTGACCAATTAGATGTAGAGTCGTTGAGTGTTTAGGTTATAATTGATAGGTTAAGCCCTTTTGTCTGACCAAATTAGATGTAGAGTCGTTGAGTGTTTAGGTTATAATTGATAGGTTAAGCCCTTTTCTCTGACCGATTAGATGTAGAGTCGTTGAGTGTTTAGGTTATAATTGATAGGTTAAGCCCTTTTCTCTGACCGATTAGATGTAGAGTCGTTGAGTGTTTAGGTTATAATTGATAGGTTAAGCCCTTTTCTCTGACCAATTAGATGTAGAGTCGTTGAGTGTTTAGGTTATAATTGATAGGTTAAGCCCTTTTGTCTGACCAATTAGATGTAGAGTCGTTGAGTGTTTAGGTTATAATTGATAGGTTAAGCCCTTTTCTCTGACCAATTAGATGTAGAGTCGTTGAGTGTTTAGGTTATAATTGATAGGTTAAGCCCTTTTGTCTGACCAATTAGATGTAGAGTCGTTGAGTGTTTAGGTTATAATTGATAGGTTAAGCCCTTTTGTCTGACCAATTAGATGTAGAGTCGTTGAGTGTTTAGGTTAAAATTGATAGGTTAAGCCCTTTTCTCTGACCAATTAGATGTAGAGTCGTTGAGTGTTTAGGTTATAATTGATAGGTTAAGCCCTTTTCTCCGACCAATTAGATGTAGAGTCGTTGAGTGTTTAGGTTATAATTGATAGGTTAAGCCCTTTTCTCCGACCAATTAGATGTAGAGTCGTTGAGTGTTGTTATAATTGATAGGTTAAGCCCTTTTCTCCGACCAATTAGATGTAGAGTCGTTGAGTGTTTAGGTTATAATTGATAGGTTAAGCCCTTTTGTCTGACCAATTAGATGTAGAGTCGTTGAGTGTTTAGGTTATAATTGATAGGTTAAGCCCTTTTCTCCGACCAATTAGATGTAGAGTCGTTGAGTGTTGTTATAATTGATAGGTTAAGCCCTTTTCTCTGACCAATTAGATGTAGAGTCGTTGAGTGTTTAGGTTATAATTGATAGGTTAAGCCCTTTTCTCTGACCAATTAGATGTAGAGTCGTTGAGTGTTTAGGTTATAATTGATAGGTTAAGCCCTTTTCTCTGACCAATTAGATGTAGAGTCGTTGAGTGTTTAGGTTATAATTGATAGGTTAAGCCCTTTTCTCTGACCAATTAGATGTAGAGTCGTTGAGTGTTTAGGTTATAATTGATAGGTTAAGGAGGTATGATGGTTTTTAAGTGAGTTGCTTTGCAAATTTTTCGTTGTTAACAACGGTTTTCGGTTTTTCCCTTCTATCTCGGAAACCGTCGGTCAAAACGAAAAAATGTCCTAAGTAAAAGTTGTAGGTACTAAAATTTACTACATAAAATATCTTATTAGTTTTTTCCGTCAGAGCAATACTTTAGGAGATATGGAAGTATTTAAGTTGGTTGCTTTGCAAATTTTTCGTTGTTAACAACGGTTTTCGGTTTTTCCCTTCTATCTCGAAAACCGTCGCTCAAAACGAAAAAACGTCCTAAGTAAAAGTCGTAGCTACGGAAATTTTCTACAAAAAAGACCTAATTGGTTTTTTTGTCAGAGCAATACTTAAGGAGATATGAGGGTTCTTAAGTGAGTTGCTTTGCAAATTTTTCGTTGTGAACAACGGTTTTCGGTTTTTCCCTTTTATCTCGGAAACCGTCGCTCAAAACGAAAAAATGTCGTAAGTAAAAGTTGTAGGTACAAAGATTTCCTACAAAAATTTCTTCATTTATTATTTGCGTAAGAGCAACATTTAAGGAGTTATGAGGTTAAAACTAATAATCCTACAGAGCCTGTCTGAAAACTTAAAACCTTCATATCTCCTAAAATATTGCTCTGACGGAAAAAACCAATAAGATTATTATGTAGGAAATTTCCGTAGCTACAACTATTACTTAAGACATTTTTTCGTTTTGAGCGACGGTTTCCAAGATAGAAGGGAAAAACCGAAAACCGTTGCAAACGAAATATGTACAAAGCAACCAATTTAAAACCCTCATATCCCCTTAAGCCCTTTTCTCTGACCAATTAGATTTATGTTGAGCATTTGCGGCTATTCTACTCATACTCGAAGAATCACCGTGCTAACCAAGCTGACGTTAACCAAAAAAGAGCTTCATCCTTCAAATTGACCTTTCTTCAGTACTTACCATTTAGAAGAGATAATAGGTTGAGGGCCATCAATATCAAAACTTTCAACGACCGCATACACTAAAGCGGTGAAGCTTTCATTTTTAAACCTCGCTTCATTCATGACAGAGCTGCAAGTCATTATATTCACAATACTTTCAGCTAATAAAATGAAAATTATTAATTAAAAAAGGAAAAAGGGGGCATTACGTATAGGCATACGTTCAGCCATAGTGTCAACAATCGCTGAAGGCTGAAGCGGCGCAGTTGCTGCATATTGCGCCAAACTCATCGCTTCTTTTGTGTTCGGATTTTCAGTCACGATTGTCTTCATATTTATATCTCCATATAAACATCTTTTATAACTATCCCATTTTATCAATAAGTCTGCCATGAAAAGTACTAAAAGAAAACATGTAACCAATCGTTAATATTTTAATTACTTGTGTCCCTCGGCTTCCATAATTTTGCACGTTCAGACATGTCATTGTCGCCCCATATTTTAATTATAAATCCAGTACTTGTTTTGTCCATTACATAAAATTCGAGCTTCGTCGAAGTACCGAATTTGGTATTCACATTGTAGGCGACTCCGATTTTTTGAACGGCGACCAATAAATTAACATTTTCATTATTTAGAGTGCTTCCGTTATTTTTGACTTCAGCAAGAGTAAGGAAGTTTCCGGGAGGTCTCGTCGGCATATGAAGAAGCCGAATGTAGTTTATGCAGTCGTCCGAATCATGAAGTGTCATCGAAGAAACATTTTCGTTCATCGTTAACTCTAAACAGCTTGTCACCGACGGCTTATACTTCAAATCTTCATTCGGATTTATAGTCGACACTTTCACATTGGTTAAGTCGACTAAAATTCAGTACTTAGTATTTTAAAAAATCTTTTTGACCGACCAACATCTCCAGTGCGAAAACTCGAGGATAAATATTCAACGTAGGAAGGAGTCCCCCAGGCAGTTACATTGATATAATCTGAGGGAGAGTCTCTAAGAGTATATCCCCAAACTCCTCTCTCAACACCATCTACAATTCAAATCTTAAAACAGAATTTTGATTTTTTTTTCTTTACCTTTTTTACTGACAAATGTTTTTACATTCCCCTTGGCTATTATAACACCAACAATGAAAAAGTTGGTTGAATTCGGATTTATAGAACTCAAATTAAGCCTTTTGACTCCGGCTGCAGACATCTTTCCCTTAAAGAGAAGCTAACAGTCTTGCCAACCAAATGCCTTGATGATTATTAACTGCAGGGGTTCCCCTGATCATCATTTGGTTGGCAGGAGTGTAAGCTTCTATTTGAGGAAATTATGTAACAGGGGTTCCCCAATTTTTTTACTTTTATTATTTTACTTTTACTATTTACTTTTATTATTTATTAGCGATATTTTCCTTCCGATATATCGGTTCATCCGATATTTTCCTTCCGATATATCGGTTCATCCGATATTTTCCTTCCGATATATCGGTTCATCCGATATTTTCCTTCCGATATATCTGTTCATCCGATATTTTCCTTCCGATATATCTGCTCATCCGGTATTTTCCTTCTGATATATCTGCTCATCCGGTATTTTCCTTCCGATATATCGGTTCATCCGGTATTTTCCTTCCGATGTATCGGTTCATCCGATATTTTCCTTCCGATATATCTGTTCATCCGATATATCGGTTCATCCGATATTTTCCTTCCGATATATCGGTTCATCCGGTATTTTCCTTCCGATGTATCTGCTCATCCGATATTTTCCTTCCGATATATCTGTTCATCCGATATTTTCCTTCCGATATATCGGTTCATCCGATATTTTCATTCCATTATATCGGTTCATCCGATATTTTCATTCCATTATATCGTTTCATCCGATATTTTCATTCCATTATATCGGTTCATCCGATATTTTCATTCCATTATATCGGTTCATCCGATATTTTCATTCCATTATATCGGTTCATCCGATATTTTCATTCCATTATATCGGTTCATCCGGTATTTTCCTTCCGATGTATCTGCTCATCCGATATTTTCCTTCCGATATATCTGCTCATCCGATATTTTCCTTCCGATATATCTGTTCATCCGATATTTCCCTTCCGATATATCGGTTCATCCGATATTTTCCTTCCGATATATCGGTTCATCCGATATTTTCATTCCATTATATCGGTTCATCCGATATTTTCATTCCATTATATCGTTTCATCCGATATTTTCCTTCCGATATATCGGTTCATCCGATATTTTCCTTCCGATATATCGGTTCATCCGATATTTTCATTCCATTATATCGGTTCATCCGATATTTTCATTCCATTATATCGTTTCATCCGATATTTCCCTTCCGATATATCGGTTCATCCGATATTTTCCTTCCAATATATCGGTTCATCCTATATTTTACTTTTTTTAATATGGGGGACCCCATTTTCCTTAAGTATAAAATGTTACGTTAATGTTCCATTTTATCAGGAATCAATTTAGAAATAATTTGCCCATAAGCTTTTCCAATTAGCGATTCTGGATTTGTCGACAAAATGCTTTTTTTCTGCGACGATATTTCAGGATCGATAGGTATTCTGGCGAGAAACGGAATTTCTGCATGTTTCGCCAACGATTCGCCACCTTCGCTTGAGAAAATGTTCGTGCATTCCTGAAATAAAAAATTAAAATGAGAATAAAATGTGGATGGAAATTACGGAGCAGTTAGGACAGACGTAGCCGCTCATGTTTTCAATTAATCCGAGTATGTTGACTCCTGTTTTTTTTGCAGAAAGTTATTTCTTTTTGGACGTCTTCCAGCGAAACTGTCTGCGGGGTCGTTACAAGAACTGCGCCATCACAACGATCTCTGTAACGACAAAACAAAATCAAGGAGGGTCCCACAGAAAGGTCCTGCGATCCCAGGCTACGAAGGTTTTTTCGAGATAACCCTAATTTAATGACATTTAATTACTTTAGACATTCTACGACAGTAATATGTTCGTCTGACGTCCCGGGAGGAGTGTCTATAATCAAATTCCTGCCAATAGACGTCACTGATAAACTGCCTGATCATCGCTGTTTTTTTAGGCCCACGCCAAATGACACTATCGGTTTTATTAGCGAGAAGAAACCCGATGGACATCACAGCCAGCGACTGCTCACGGTCAACATAAACCGGAACCCAACCTTCAGGACATCGATGAACCGGAGAGCCCTCGACTCCTAACAAATAAGGAATACTTGGACCGCAGAGGTCAATATCCAAAACTCCAACCTAAAACTTCATTTTAAAAAAGAACAAAAATAAATAAACTCACCTTATATCCTTTTTCTTTAAAACCAAGGGCCAGTTGAGAGCTAACAGTCGATTTTCCGACACCCCCCTTGCCAGATAGGACCAAAATTATATGTTTTCCTGAAGGTAAAGCTATTTCATGTTCTTTTTAAGGGGATATGAGGGTTTTAAGTTGGATGCTTTGTACATTTTTCGTTGTAAGCAACGGTTTTCGGTTTTTCCCTTCTATCTTGGAAACCGTCGCTCAAAACGAAAAAATGTCCTAAGTAAAAGTTGTAGCTACGGAAATTTACCACATAAAATATCTTATTGGTTTTTTCCGTCAGAGCAATATTTTAGGAGATATGAAGGTTTTAAGTTTTCAGACAGGCTCTGTAGGACTATTAGTTTTAACCTCATAACTCCTTAAATATTGCTCTTACGCAATTAATGAATAAAGAAATTTTTGTAGGAAATCTTTGTACCTACAACTTTTACTTAGGACATCTTTTCGTTTTGAGCGACGGTTTCCGAGATAGAAGGGAAAAACCGAAAACCGTTGTTAACAACGAAAAATTTGCAAAGCAACCAAATTAAATACTTCCATATCTCCTAAAGTATTGCTCTGACGGAAAAAACTAATAAAATATTTTATGTAGTAAATTTCAGTACCTACAACTTTTACTTAAGACATTTTTTCGTTTTGAGCGACGGTTTCCGAGATAGATGGGAAAAACCGAAAACCGTTGTTAACAACGAAAAATTTGCAAAGCTTAACTTAAAAACCATCATACCTCCTTAAGTTTACTCTTCTTATCACCTATTATGTCTTATCAAATTTTGATAACGTGTTATCAAACAATGTTGCCATGTCACAAAAATCTCGTTTTTTTTGTTTTCTACCTCAAAACCTCCTTTTTACTAATTAATGTATAATAATACTATAATTTTAAGATTTTCGGGTGATTCTTTTTCGAGAGAAGATGAGTTTTAAGAAAAAAAAATTGCACCCAGAGTTGGCACGTGTATTGATAACAGTGATTGGTGATAACGTTATCAGTTTTAGGTAGTTTTAGAATTTTTAAATTAACGAAATTATGTCTCGTTGTTTCTTAAATTGTATTTTATTCAAAAGAATTTTAACATTAGAAACGAATTTAAATTATTCATGTCGAAAAAAGTTTTATCCGCAGACGTACTCTCAGATCCGGCATTTCGCCGCGAAGAAGGAGCTCGTACGTCTGGGCGAATTTCAAAACGTCGACCAGAAAAACAAAGAAACTTATTTAGAAATGGTCAGAATTTATAAAAATAAAGAAATTCAAAGAAGAGGGCATGTTGAGTTTATATATAAGGCGTTGAAGCATATGAAGGATTTCGGCGTAGATAAAGATCTAGAAGTATATAAATCTTTAGTCGACGTTTTACCCAAAGGGAAGATGGTCGCCAGAAATGTGCTTCAGGCGGAATTCATGCACTATCCTAAACAGCAACAATGCGCCATCGATCTTCTAGAACAAATGGAAGAAAATGGTAAATTTGAATATGAATAAATAAACTAATAAGTCCTTTTTAGGTGTTATACCTGATTGGGATATGGAGGATCAGTTAATAAATATTCGGAAGGCGTGGATATCCTGTAAGACGATATTGGCGGATGATGTATTGGATGCCCAAATTTAAAAATCTGTCACCATGGCCGCTTCCGTTAGTGATGACTAATGACGCGTATCAACTTGCCATCATCGCTATTCAGAGAATAATGAGTGTCGATGTGAATGCTGAAGTTACTACTTATGAAGTTAGTTATTAATTTAGGGATCCAAGTAGGGTTGTTGCGATACTTCCGATATATCGGAATATCGATATTTTCCTTCCGATATTTTCCTTCCGATATATCGGTTCATCTGATATTTTCCTCCTTCCGATATATCGGTTCATCCGATACTTTCCTTCCGATATATCGGTTCACCCGATACTTTCCTTCCGATATATCGGTTCATCCGATGTTTTCCTTCCGATATATCGGTTCATCCGATGTTTTCCTTCCGATATATCGGTTCACGGTAAAAATCCTCGGCAACCACAACAGGGTCACACTGATGTGGGTGCCGGGACATACAGGGATAGAGGGGAACGAAATGGCTGACAAGCTGGCCAAAAAGGCTCTCTCTCTGTCCCAACAGGACCCATCCCCTTTTGTGGGCTGACAAAAGCCCAGGCAAAGCGGGAATCAAACGCAAGGGTCGCAAACAAGTTTCAGGAACTATGGAGGGGTTCAAGAGGACTAAGGCAGGCAAAAAGACTCATGGACTCCTTCCCATTAAGGGTATCAAACACCCTGTCTCTAAACAGAACAGACCTTAGGTTGCTTGTAGGTATCCTGACGGGGCACCACCCCGTCAGATATCACCTAAGGAACATGGGGCTCATCGCAGAAGTAAGGTGCAGACTCTGCGACGAGTGTGCAGAGACAACAGAGCACCTTCTGTGCGAGTGCGAAGCACTCGCGAGGAGAAGGTACCTGCACTTCGGCAAACCACTCCTCACACTGGCGGACCTAAAATCGGTTCATCCGATACTTTCCTTCCGATATATCGGTTCATCCGATGTTTTCCTTCCGATATATCGGTTCACCCGATACTTTCCTTCCCATATATCGGTTCATCCGATGTTTTCCTTCCGATATATCGGTTCATCCGATGTTTTCCTTCCGATATATCGGTTCATCCGATGTTTTCCTTCCGATATATCGGTTCATCCGATGTTTTCCTTCCGATATATCGGTTCACCCGATACTTTCCTTCCCATATATCGGTTCATCCGATGTTTTCCTTCCGATATATCGGTTCATCCGATGTTTTCCTTCCGATATATCGGTTCATCCGATACTTTCCTTCCGATATATCGGTTCACCGATTTCTTCCTTCCGATATATCGGTTCATCCGATGTTTTCCTTCCGATATATCGGTTCATCCGATGTTTTCCTTCCGATATATCGGTTCATCCGATATTTTCCTTCCGATATATCGGTTCATCCGATGTTTTCCTTCCGATATATCGGTTCATCCGATGTTTTCCTTCCGATATATCGGTTCATCCGATACTTTCCTTCCGATATATCGGTTCACCCGATTTCTTCCTTCCGATATATCGGTTCATCCGATGTTTTCCTTCCGATATATCGGTTCATCCGATGTTTTCCTTCCGATATATCGGTTCATCCGATATTTTCCTTCCGATATATCGGTTCATCCGATGTTTTCCTTCCGATATATCGGTTCATCCGATGTTTTCATCCCGATATATCGGTTCATCTGATATCTTCCTTCCAATACATCGGTTCACCCGATACTTTCCTTCCGATATATCGGTTCACCCGATACTTTCCGTCCGATATATCGGTTCATCCGATGTTTTCATCCCGATATATCGGTTCATCCGATATCTTCCTTCCAATACATCGGTTCACCCGATACTTTCCTTCCGATATATCGGTTCATCCGATGTTTTCCTTCCGATATATCGGTTCATCCGATGTTTTCATCCCGATATATCGGTTCATCCGATATCTTCCTTCCAATACATCGGTTCACCCGATACTTTCCTTCCGATATATCGGTTCACCCGATACTTTCCGTCCGATATATCGGTTCATCCGATATTTTCATTCCGATATATCAATTCATCCGATATTTTCCTTCCATTATATCGGTTCATCCGATATTTTCCTTCCGATATATTGGTTCATCCGATATTTTCCTTCAGATATATTGGTTCATCCGATATTTCCCTTCCGATATATCGGTTCATCCGATATTTTCCTTCCGATATATTGGTTCATCCGATGTTTTCCTTCCGATATATCGGTTCATCCGATGTTTTCCATCCGATATATCGGGGTTCATCCAATTTCTTCCTTCCGATATATCGGTTCATCCGATATTTCTGAAAAATATCGTATCGGATGAAATATCGGAAGGAAGGCCATATCGAATGAATCCTAGATCCAAGGAAAACTGTCCTAATCTAATTTTTTGTAGACTTCAGAAGTTGAAGATTCTTTGGACAAAACGTGGATTGTAAGCGGGCAAAGTCCTGATCAGAAGAACCTTTTGGAAGAACTTTCAGAAAATACGCCTCTTTATGTCGACGGTCGTTTTCGCATTTGGCTTCGGGATAAAGCCGTTACTTATTTTATATTAAAAGCCGACATTTCTACTATAGAAAAACCTAAAGATGACCAGGCTTATGATGGTAAAAATGTTGTATTTATTGTTTAATTTTTAAAAATATTTTTAGATGTTAGTAAGTTGAATATACCTTTGTTTTCAAAACCGGAAAGTCTTCCCGAGAAGGCGAAAACGGTTCATGAGCAGGAAGACGGTATGATTTTGGCGGTTTGCTCGACGGGTACGTCAAGTCGGGATTCGCTTTTGTCTTGGGTGCGGATTTTACAGAAGACCAACCCGAAAATGGGTCACCTTCCGATCGTCTTCAAACTTAAAGCGCCGCAGGAAGAAGGTTTAGTTAAGAAAGAAGAGGATACTAAAAAAATTGACGATACCATCATAGAAGAAAATTCTAAATAAAATTTTTAACTTGTTTTACTCAGTTGGAAAGACTTTCTAAAATGAAGGTTTTAAAAATTTAAAAAAAAAATCTTTTTTAAAAAAATCACAGTTTACTTTTTTTTACTTTGGAACTCAAATTTTTGACAAAATTCCAAATATCATCTGAAAGAATTTTGGGTACTTCAAAAGCGGCGAAATGGCCTCCAGATTCGTAGTCGGTGATTTGAAATAAATTCTTGTACCGCGGTACAAGTATGGAAGTTGGGACGAACATAATTTCGTTTCTGAATCTAGCACAAGCCGTCGGAGTTGTGATCGGAATTCTAGAAATAAATTAATAAAAAAGCATATTATTTTATTCCTTACTCATCGAGTTTTAAATCGCGGTATTTTTGGCTGAAAGCTTCGCTGTAAAGGCGAACGGAAGTCGTTATGCTGTTTGATATCCAGTATATCATGATGTTGTCTAAAAGAGCGTCTTTGTCGTAGTGCTCGAGCCCGCCATCTGGCAAATCTCGCCATTCGCGTTTCGTCCACGTAGAAAACTTTTCCAAAATGTATGATGCCAGACCGGCCGGTGAATCGCTCAACCCAACACCTTAAAAAAATAAATGTATTTTGTACAACATGAAACTCGGCTAAAATCTACAAAATTCAAATTTACTGTGGCTGAGTTTCATTTTGTACGCCTAATAAATAAAACTTGTAGGAAATTTAATTCTCTATAAATTTGCACTTAAGTTTTTTTTTCTAGGATGCACCATTTTCGGAAAATAATTTTTTAAAAATAAATTTATCTTGAAAACAGTGCGTCCTAGAGAAAAAATGAATAGAATAAAAATTAAAGAGAATTGAATTTCCAACAGATTTTATTTAGTGCATTTTTTCAATATCTGTAACGGTTTACGATTTACAAGCGTTTAAAAATTAACCTTCTTAATGGTTATACTTCAATAACCTTCTTACACGGAGAAGGTCAACTTTTGATGGACTTTAACGCCTAAAGTGTTTAAAATTTTAAAAAAATGAACTACTAGGTGTACAAAATGAAAGTCGGCTAAAATCTACAAAATACCCTGGCTGAGTTTCATTTTGTACACCTAATAAATAAAACTTGTAGGAAATTTAATTATCTATAAATTTGTACTTAATTATTTTTTTCTAGGATGCACCATTTTCGGAAAATAATTTTTTTTTTAATTTTATCTTGAAAACAGTGTGTCCTAGAGAAAAAATGAATAAAATAAAAATTAAAGAGAATTGAATTTCCAACAGATTTTATTTAGTGCATTTTTTCAATATCTGTAACGGTTTACGATTTACAAGCCTTTAAAAATTAACCTTCTTAATGGTTATCCTTCAATAACCTTCTTACACGGAGAAGGTCAACTTTTGATGGACTTTAACCCCAAAAATGGTCAAAATTTTGAAAAAATGAAACTACTACGTGTACAAAATGAAACTCGGCTAAAATCTTTAAAATTCAAATTTACCCTGTGGCTGAGTTTCATTTTGTACAACTAATAAATAAAAATTGTAGAAAATTTAATTCTCAATAAATTTGTACTTAATTATTTTTTTCTAGGATGCACCATTTTCGGAAACTAATTTTTTTTTTAAATAAATTTATCTTGAAAACAGTGCGTCCTAGAGAAAAAATGAATAGAATAAAAATTAAAGAGAATTAAATTTCCAACAGATTTTATTTAGTGCATTTTTTCAATATCTGTAACGGTTTACGATTTACAAGCCTTTAAAAATTAACCTTCTTAATGGTTATCCTTCAATAACCTTCTTACACGGAGAAGGTCAACTTTTGATGGACTTTAACCCCAAAAATGGTCAAAATTTTGAAAAAATGAAACTACTACGTGTACAAAATGAAACTCGGCTAAAATCTCCAAAATTCAAATTTACCCTGTGGCTGAGTTTCATTTTGTACAACTAATAAATAAAAATTGTAGGAAATTTAATTCTCAATAAATTTGTACTTAATTATTTTTTTCTAGGATGCACCATTTTCGGAAAATAATTTTTTTTTTAAATAAATTTATCTTGAAAACAGTGCGTCCTAGAGAAAAAATGAATAGAATAAAAATTAAAGAGAATTGAATTTCCAACAGATTTTATTTAGTGCATTTTTTCAATATCTGTAACGGTTTACGATTTACAAGCCTTTAAAAATTAACCTTCTTAATGGTTATACTTCAATAACCTTCTTACACGGAGAAGGTCAACTTTTGATGGACTTTAACCCCAAAAATGGTCAAAATTTTGAAAAAATGAAACTACTACGTGTACAAAATGAAACTCGGCTAAAATCTCCAAAATTCAAATTTACCCTGTGGCTGAGTTTCATTTTGTACAACTAATAAATAAAAATTGTAGGAAATTTAATTCTCAATAAATTTGTACTTAATTATTTTTTCTAGGATGCACCATTTTCGGAAAATTATTTTTTTTTAAAATAAATTTATCTTGAAAACAGTGCGTCCTAGAGAAAAATGAATAGAATAAAAATTAAAGAGAATTAAATTTCCAACAGATTTTATTTAGTGCATTTTTTCAATATCTGTAACGGTTTACGATTTACAAGCCTTTAAAAATTAACCTTCTTAATGGTTATCCTTCAATAACCTCCTTCGGAGAAGGCCAACTTTTGATGGACTTTAACGCCTAAAATGTTCAAAATTTTGAAAAAATGAACTACTCGGTGTACAAAATGAAAGTCGGCTAAATTAACCCTGAGTTTCATTTTGTACACCTAATACCATTTGAAAATGAATTATCTTACCGACAGTATCAGGTTTGGTTGCTTGAATATGAAAATATCCACTTTCTAATATTAAATTTGGAAATTCTTCACTGAAATCATCTTGGCGATGAGTGTCTACCATCATCCAGGGAAAAATGTTGGCCAAAAGAAGCTGAAGTTGAGAAAACTTTGAGGTTCCAGCACAAAAATTTGAATGATAGGCAATAACTCTATAAATAACGTTAATAAATGAAATTTATTTATTTATTTATACTTCTCTGGTCTGATTATTGCCAAAGAAGCGCCAATGAAAGACCCCCAGTCTCCTCCCTGAATATAATATTGTTGAAAACCGAGTCTGGCCATTAGGTCGTCCATAATGGATGCGATATGGACGGGGCCGAGTCCTGGTTTTGCCGCGGCATCGGAAAAACCGTAACCAGGCAAAGACGGTGCGACGACTTCGAAAACGAAATCGAAACCATCTTTCGGCGTCGTTAAAAGCGGCAAAATTTCATAAAATTCCCTCACCGATCCTGGCCAACCATGAAGAAGAAGCAGCGGCAACACTTTTTTCCCTAAAAAAATTGTAATTTTTTTTTTAATTGCATAATTTTATTTACCTTTCGCCGAGTCAGGCTTGACATGTAGAAAGTGAATGTTTAGACCTCCAATTTTAGTTTTAAACTGAGGGAATTTGTTTAAATATTTTTCTCGTTTTACCCAGTCATAACCGGTGATCCAATATTCGATTATTTTTTTTAAATAATTTGTGTTAAAACCGTACTGGAATCCGATGCCTTCCAACGGTGAAGATAATCTCGTTTTGTTTAGCCGTCCAATCAAATCTTGGTAGTCCTAAAAGAGATAAAACCCAGGCTGTTGAAAATCCAGAAAAATTGAGGAAAAGCCCCAAAAAATAGAAGGTTTCTTTGACCAAAAATGGTGGAAAACGCCCAAAAATACGGTAAATAGGTGTTTTAACGCTTACATCGTCTGAATATGAGATTTTAAACGGTTTGATAGAAACATCGTCTTTTTTGGGAGACCCCAAAAAATTGAGGAAAAGCTCCAAAAAATGGAAGGTTTCTTTGACCAAAAAATGGTGGAAAACGCCCAAAAATACGGTAAATAGATGTTTTAACGCTTACTTCGTCTGAATATGAGATTTTAAATGGTTTGATAGAAACATCGTCTTTTTTGGGAGACCCCGAAAAAACTGAGGAAAAGCTCTAAAAAAATGGAAGGTTTCTTTGACCAAAAAATGGTGGAAAACGCCCAAAAATACGGTAAATAGATGTTTTAACGCTTACATCATCTGAAAATGAGATTTTAAATGGTTTGATGGAAACGTCGCCTTTTTTGGGAGACCCCGAAAAAACTGAGGAAAAGCTCTAAAAAAATGGAAAGTTTCTTTGACCAAAAAATGGTGGAAAACGCCCAAAAATACGGTAAATAGGTGTTTTAACGCTTACATCGTCTGAATATGAGATTTTAAATGGTTTGATGGAAACGTCGCCTTTTTTGGGAGACCCTGAAAAAATTGAGGAAAAGCCCCAAAAAATAGAAGGTTTCTTTGACCAAAAATGGTGGAAAACGCCCAAAAATACGGTAAATAGGTGTTTTAACGCTTACTTCGTCTGAATATGAGATTTTAAATGGTTTGATGGAAACATCTTCTTTTTTGGGAGACCCCGAAAAAATTGAGGAAAAGCCCCAAAAAATAGAAGGTTTCTTTGACCAAAAATGGTGGAAAACGCCCAAAAATACGGTAAATAGGTGTTTTAACGCTTACTTCGTCTGAATATGAGATTTTAAATGGTTTGATCGATACATCGTCTTTTTTGGGAGACCCCGAAAAATTGAGGAAAAGCCCCAAAAAATAGAAGGTTTCTTTGACCAAAAAATGGTGGAAAACGCCCAAAAATACGGTAAATAGGTGTTTTAACGCTTACTTCGTCTGAATATGATATTTTAAATGGTTTGATGGAAACATCGTCTTTTTTGGGAGACCCCGGAAAAATTGAGGAAAAGCCCCAAAAAAAGAAGGTTTCTTTGTCCAAAAAATGGTGGAAAACGCCCAAAAATACGGTAAATAGGTGTTTTAACGCTTACTTCGTCTGAATATGAGATTTTAAATGGTTTGATGGAAACGTCGTCTTTTTTGGGAGACCCCGAAAAAATTGAGGAAAAGCCCCAAAAAATATGAGGTTTCTTTGACCAAAAAATGGTGGAAAACGCCCAAAAATATGGTAAATAGGTGTTTTAACGCTTACTTCGTCTGAATATGAGATTTTAAATGGTTTGATGGAAACATCGTCTTTTTTGGGAGACCCCGAAAAAATTGAGGAAAAGCCCCAAAAAATAGAAGGTTTCTTTGACCAAAAATGGTGGAAAACGCCCAAAATACGGTAAATAGGTGTTTTAACGCTTACTTCGTCTGAATATGAGATTTTAAATGGTTTGATGGAAACATCGTCTTTTTTGGGAGACCCCGAAAAAATTGAGGAAAAGCCCCAAAAAATATGAGGTTTCTTTGACCAAAAAATGGTGGAAAACGCCCAAAAATATGGTAAATAGGTGTTTTAACGCTTACTTCGTCTGAATATGAGATTTTAAATGGTTTGATGGAAACATCTTCTTTTTTGGGAGACCCCGAAAAAATTGAGGAAAAGCCCCAAAAAAGAAGGTTTCTTTGACCAAAAATGGTGGAAAACGCCCAAAAATACGGTAAATAGGTGTTTTAACGCTTACTTCGTCTGAATATGAGATTTTAAATGGTTTGATGGAAACATCTTCTTTTTTGGGAGACCCCGAAAAAATTGAGGAAAAGCCCCAAAAAATAGAAGGTTTCTTTGACCAAAAATGGTGGAAAACGCCCAAAAATACGGTAAATAGGTGTTTTAACGCTTACTTCGTCTGAATATGAGATTTTAAATGGTTTGATGGAAACATCTTCTTTTTTGGGAGACCCCGAAAAAATTGAGGAAAAGCCCCAAAAAATAGAAGGTTTCTTTGACCAAAAATGGTGGAAAACGCCCAAAAATACGGTAAATAGGTGTTTTAACGCTTACTTCGTCTGAATATGAGATTTTAAATGGTTGGATCGATACATCGTCTTTTTGGGAGACCCCGAAAAAATTGAGGAAAAGCCCCAAAAAATAGAAGGTTTCTTTGACCAAAAAATGGTGGAAAACGCCCAAAAATACGGTAAATAGGTGTTTTAACGCTTACTTCGTCTGAATATGATATTTTAAATGGTTTGATGGAAACATCGTCTTTTTGGGAGACCCCGGAAAAATTGAGGAAAAGCCCCAAAAAAAGAAGGTTTCTTTGTCCAAAAAATGGTGGAAAACGCCCAAAAATACGGTAAATAGGTGTTTTAACGCTTACTTCGTCTGAATATGAGATTTTAAATGGTTTGATGGAAACGTCGTCTTTTTTGGGAGACCCCGAAAAAATTGAGGAAAAGCCCCAAAAAATATGAGGTTTCTTTGACCAAAAAATGGTGGAAAACGCCCAAAACTACGGTAAATAGGTGTTTTAACGCTTACTTCGTCTGAATATGAGATTTTAAATGGTTTGATGGAAACATCTTCTTTTTTGGGAGACCCCAAAAAATTGAGGAAAAGCCCCAAAAAATAGAAGGTTTCTTTGACCAAAAATGGTGGAAAACGCCCAAAAATACGGTAAATAGGTGTTTTAACGCTTACATCGTCTGAATATGAGATTTAAAACGGTTTGATGGAAACGTCGTCTTTTTTGGGACCCCGAAAAAATTGAGGAAAAGCCCCAAAAATAGAAGGTTTCTTTGACCAAAAAATGGTGGAAAACGCCCAAAACTACGGTAAATAGGTGTTTTAACGCTTACTTCGTCTGAATATGATATTTTAAATGGTTTGATCGAAACATCGTCTTTTTTGGGAGACCCCGAAAAAATTGAGGAAAAGCCCCAAAAAATATGAGGTTTCTTTGACCAAAAATGGTGGAAAACGCCCAAAAATACGGTAAATAGGTGTTTTAACGCTTACTTCGTCTGAATATGAGATTTTAAATGGTTTGATGGAAACATCTTCTTTTTTGGGAGACCCCGAAAAAATTGAGGAAAAGCCCCAAAAAATAGAAGGTTTCTTTGACCAAAAATGGTGGAAAACGCCCAAAAATACGGTAAATAGGTGTTTTAACGCTTACTTCGTCTGAATATGAGATTTTAAATGGTTTGATCGATACATCGTCTTTTTTGGGAGACCCCGAAAAAATTGAGGAAAAGCCCCAAAAAATAGAAGGTTTCTTTGACCAAAAAATGGTGGAAAACGCCCAAAAATACGGTAAATAGGTGTTTTAACGCTTACTTCGTCTGAAAATGAGATTTTAAATGGTTTGATGGAAACATCGTCTTTTTTGGGAGACCCCGAAAAAATTGAGGAAAAGCCCCAAAAAATAGAAGGTTTCTTTGTCCAAAAAATGGTGGAAAACGCCCAAAAATACGGTCAATAGGTGTTTTAACGCTTACATCGTCTGAAAATGAGATTTTAAATGGTTTGATGGAAACATCGTCTTTTTGGGAGACCCCGAAAAAATTGAGGAAAAGCCCCAAAAAATAGAAGGTTTCTTTGTCCAAAAAATGGTGGAAACGCCCAAAAATACGGTCAATAGGTGTTTTAACGCTTACATCGTCTGAAAATGAGATTTTAAATGGTTTGATGGAAACATCGTCTTTTTTGGGAGACCCCGAAAAAATTGAGGAAAAGCCCCCAAAAAAAGGTTTCTTTGACCAAAAAATGGTGGAAAACGCCCAAAAATACGGTAAATAGGTGTTTTAACGCTTACTTCGTCTGAATATGAGATTTTAAATGGTTTGATGGAAACATCGTCTTTTTGGGGACCCCGAAAAAATTGAGGAAAAGCCCCCAAAAAAAGGTTTCTTTGACCAAAAAATGGTGGAAAACGCCCAAAAATACGGTAAATAGGTGTTTTAACGCTTACATCATCTGAAAATGAGATTTTAAATGGTTTGATGGAAACATCGTCTTTTTTGGGAGACCCCGAAAAAATTGAGGAAAAGCTCCCAAAAAAAAGGTTTCTTTGACCAAAAAATGGTGGAAAACGCCCAAAAATACGGTAAATAGGTGTTTTAACGCTTACTTCGTCTGAAAATGAGATTTTAAATGGTTTGATGGAAACATCGTCTTTTTTGGGAGACCCCGAAAAAATGGAGGAAAAGCCCCCCCAAAAAAAGAAGGTTTCTTTGACCAAAAAATGGTGGAAAACGCCCAAAAATACGGTAAATAGGTGTTTTAACGCTTACTTCGTCTGAAATGAGATTTTAAATGGTTTGATGGAAACATCGTCTTTTTTGGGAGACCCCGAAAAAATTGAGGAAAAGCCCCCCAAAAAAAAGAAGGTTTCTTTGACCAAAAAATGGTGGAAAACGCCCAAAAATACGGTCAATAGGTGTTTTAACGCTTACATCGTCTGAAAATGAGATTTTAAATGGTTTGATGGAAACATCGTCTTTTTTGGGAGAACACGAAAAAATTGGGAAAAGCCCAAAAAATACGGTAAGGTAAAAATTGAGGAAAAGCCCCAAAAAATAGAAGGTTTCTTTGACCAAAAAATGTTGGAAAACGCCCAAAAATACGGTACATAGGTGTTTCAACGCTTACTTCGTCTGAATATGAGATTTTAAATGGTTTGATGGAAACATCATCTTTTTGGGAGACCCCGAAAAAATTGAGGAAAAGCCCCAAAAAATATGAGGTTTCTTTGACCAAAAAATGGTGGAAAACGCCCAAAAATACGGTAAATAGGTGTTTTAACGCTTACATCATCTGAATATGAGATTTTAAATGGTTTGATGGAAACATCGTCTTTTTTGGGAGATCCAGGTCCCCAATATTGCGTCTTGATATCAGGAATGTCCGGAACATCGGTCAGCTTATGCCAAACCAAACCGATCGCAATCGCCGCCAAAACCGTACCGACGCCAAAAAGTTTAACGCAGCATCCAACCATCTCTTGATTTCTGAAAAAAAATTTGCAACAATATAATGTACTTCAAAAATACCTGTTTTCACCAAAAAACCGAAATCAAGACTGATAAAGGATGACAAGTGGGAAAGAGCCTTTCATTACATTTCAAGGTCATCTGCCCTCAGGTCACCTCTGAGTGGAAGGGGCCTTCTTCCATTGATAAACAAAATTTTTTCTTGAAATTGAATTATAAAAGGAGTTTTTTAGGTTGAAAATAGGGATCAGAAGATCCTTAAAATTTTTGAAAGTTGAAAATATTAAACGGTTGAGCAGTTCCTGAGATTTCAGGAAATGCTTAACGTTATCTATTATCACTAAATAATAACCATAAATTTTCAATCGATTTTAAAAAGTCGATGTAAGTAGGGATGGACGATATGTAAAAATATATCGATATATCGGTCGACCGATATGTCGGAACAAATATATCGGTGGCACTGATATATCGGAAGAAAAATATCGATATATCGATATATCGGAGAAACGTTTTATCTAGGAACGGGGCAGCGTTCCGCCCCGCCAAGAAAAATTTCGACCTTCATTATTATTGGACTTTGATGCGCTAAAAAAACTCTGAAAAATGCCTTTGAACAAAGGAAAAAGGCAATTTTGGTAAAAAGGCGATTTAAGAAATGCTGCCTTAAAAAGGCGATTTTTGGTTAAAAATGCCTTAGAAAATGGCGATTTTTGGTCAAAAATGCCTTTAAAAAAGGCTTTTTTTGTTGGTCAAAAATGCCTTTTAAAGAAAATGCCTAAAAAGGCGATTTTTTGTCAAACCGCCTTTAAAAAAAAAGGCTGCCTTAAAAAGGCGATTTTTGGTCAAAAACGCCTTAGAAAAAGGCTGCCTTATAAAGGTGATTTTTGGCCAAAAATGCCTTAAAAAGGCGATTTTTGGTCAAAACGCCTTAGAAAAAAGGCTGCCTTATAAAGGTGATTTTTGGCCAAAAATGCCTTAGAAAAAGGCTGCCTTATAAAGGCGATTTTTGGTCAAAAATTCCTTTAAAAAAGGCGATTTTTGGTCAAAACGCCTTAGAAAAAAGGCTGCCTAATAAAGGTGATTTTTGGCCAAAAATGCCTTAAAAAGGCGATTTTTTTTGTCAAAACCGCCTTTAAAAAAAAGGCTGCCTTAAAAAGGCGATTTTTGGTCAAAAACGCCTTAGAAAAAGGCTGCCTTATAAAGGTGATTTTTGGCCAAAAATGCCTTAAAAAGGCGATTTTTGGTCAAAACGCCTTAGAAAAAAGGCTGCCTTATAAAGGTGATTTTTGGCCAAAAATGCCTTAAAGGCGATTTTTGGTCAAAAATTCCTTAAAAAGGCGATTTTTGGTCAAAAATTCCTTAAAAAGGCGATTTTTGGTCAAAAATTCCTTAAAAAGGCGATTTTTGGTCAAAAATTCCTTATAAAAAGGCGATTTTTGGTCAAAATTCCTTTAAAAAAGGCGATTTTTGGTCAAAACGCCTTAGAAAAAGGCTGCCTTATAAAGGTGATTTTTGGCCAAAAATGCCTTAAAAAGGCGATTTTTTTTTGTCAAAACCGCCTTTAAAAAAAAAGGCTGCCTTAGAAAGGCGATTTTTGGTCAAAACGCCTTAGAAAAAGGCTGCCTTATAAAGGTGATTTTTGGCCAAAAATGCCTTAAAAAGGCGATTTTTGGTCAAAACGCCTTAGAAAAAAGGCTGCCTTATAAAGGTGATTTTTGGCCGAAAATGCCTTAAAGGGATTACTGGTCAAAAATTTCTTTAAAAAGGCGATTTTTGGTCAAAAATTCCTTAAAAAGGCGATTTTTGGTCAAAAATTCCTTATAAAAAGGCGATTTTTGGTCAAAAATTCCTTTAAAAAAGGCGATTTTTGGTCAAAACGCCTTAGAAAAAAGGCTGCCTTATAAAGGTGATTTTTGGCCAAAAATGCCTTAAAAAGGCGATTTTTTTTTGTCAAAACCGCCTTTAAAAAAAAAGGCTGCCTTAGAAAGGCGATTTTTGGTCAAAAACGCCTTAGAAAAAGGCTGCCTTATAAAGGTGATTTTTGGCCAAAAATGCCTTAAAAAGGCGATTTTTGGTCAAAACGCCTTAGAAAAAAGGCTGCCTAATAAAGGTGATTTTTGGCCAAAAATGCCTTAAAAAGGCGATTTTTTTTGTCAAAACCGCCTTTAAAAAAAAAGGCTGCCTTAGAAAGGCGATTTTTTGGTCAAAAACGCCTTAGAAAAGGCTGCCTTATAAAGGTGATTTTTGGCCAAAAATGCCTTAAAAAGGCGATTTTTGTTCAAAACGCCTTAGAAAAAAGGCTGCCTTATAAAGGTGATTTTTGGCCGAAAATGCCTTAAAGGGATTACTGGTCAAAAATTCCTTAAAAAGGCGATTTTTGGTCAAAATTCCTTAAAAAGGCGATTTTTGGTCAAAAATTCCTTAAAAAGGCGATTTTTGGTCAAAATTCCTTAAAAAGGCGATTTTTGGTCAAAAATTCCTTAAAAAGGCGATTTTTGGTCAAAAATTCCTTATAAAAAGGCGATTTTTGGTCAAAAATTCCTTTAAAAAGGCGATTTTTGGTCAAAACGCCTTAGAAAAAAGGCTGCCTTATAAAGGTGATTTTTGGCCAAAAATGCCTTAAAGGCGATTACGGGTCAAAAATTCCTTAAAAAGGCGATTTTTGGTCAAAAATTCCTTATAAAAGGCGATTTTTGGTCAAAAATTCCTTATAAAAAGGCGATTTTTGGTCAAAAATTCCTCAAAAAAAGGCGATTTTTGGTCAAAAATGTCGCATTCGACTATATTTTAATATTTGCGTTCATGCATAATTTATGCACTAACGTTCAAAATATGCATTTATATTCCAAATAAAGTAGTGATTTTTGACCCAAATTGACGTCAAAGGTATTAAAAATTCATCCGATACATATCGGGAAAAAACCGATATATCAAATGATATATCGGAACCTCCGATTTATATCAAAAGACCAATATATCGGCACCAATATATCGATATATATCGCTCACCGATATATATCGCCCATCCCTAGATGTAAGCACAAGTTTAGATTAGAATCGACTAAACTATCGACGGAATGTAACCTTCTTCTATTGATATATTTTTGATAACAGGAGCAATATTTAATGTAATTTTGGTTTTTAATTATTTTTTATGGTGTCTATGAATACATTTTAATGTCTGAGGAGGTAAACCAAGGTTTGGGCGCTGAAAGCCCTGAGGGTGAGCCTGAATCGTTGGATGGTAAAAAATCAGAAAAAGGTTTGTTTTTATTTGCTCTTATTTTAGCTATGTTCCAAATGCAGTTTGAAACGGATTTGAAACTCCTGGAGCATGCGCAGAAGGATTTGGACGTCAATTTAGACGATCTGATGTCATTTGACGTCAAATATGACGTGAAAACCTTCTGTGCATCAGTTTCAAACTGCGGTTAAAGCAAATCTTTTAATTGTGGTTTTTCAGTGACGATATTTTTAAAAGCGACGGCAAACGCTCCTATTTTGAAGAAGAGAAATTGGGTGGTGGAGCCAGACAGGACTGTTTCTTCTATCAGCGCTTTTGTTAGAAAATATATTAAATTGGAGGCGAGCGAATCATTGGTAAGATGTCGATTCATTTAAAATTGCCTTTAATTGATAAGGGTGATAAGAGATGATAAGAGATGATTAGAGTTGTTCAGTAGCTAGGCCCTCATTTCAAGTAACTGTCGCCCGGGGTGAAAAAAGTCCCAAAAATGACCTTTTATTAGGGTTTTTCGTTGGATCAGAGTTGGGAGTATTCATATTCATTTATGAATTCGAGAATTTGAATATGAATAAGAATTAAAATTGATACATACATAATCTTCTGATGTAATTTAGCGCAAATTCTTCTTCTTCAAATCGTCTTTTTTTCCCCACCCCATGAAACCCAGTTTTTACTTAGTTTTGACGAATTTTCCTCGCTTTTTGAGAAAAACACCTCATTTCTGCTGGTTTTTGATGAAATTTTATTATTTAATTTTTTTTGACAGAGAAACCCAGTTTTTGCGGCCTTTTGACGTAGTTCCCTCGGTTTTTGTGAGAAAAAACCCCATTTTGAAAAAAAAAATTTTTGGCAGAGAAGCCCAGTTTTCACTGTTTTTTGACGAATTTATCTAACTTTTCGAGAGAGAGAAACCCCATTTTTACTGGTTTTTGACCAATTTAAGGGGATATGAGGGTTTGAAGTTGATTGCTTTGAACATTATTTTTCGTTGTGAGCAACGGTTTTCGGTTTTTCCCTTCTATCTTGGAAACCGTCGCTCAAAACGAAAAATGTCCTAAGTAAAAGTTGTAGCTACGGAAATTTACTACATAAAATATCTTATTGGTTTTTTCCGTCAGAGCAATATTTTAGGAGATATGAAGGTTTTAAGTTTTCAGACAGGCTCTGTAGGATTATTACTTTTAACCTCATTACTCCTTAAATATTGCTCCTACGCAAATAATGAATAAAGAAATTTTTGTAGGAAATCTTTGTACCTACAACTTTTACTTAGGACATTTTTTCGTTTTGAGCGACAGTTTCCGAGATAGAAGGGAAAAACCGAAAACCGTTGCTCACAACGAAAAATTTGCAAAGCAACTCACTTAAGAACCCTCATATCTCCTTAAGTATTGCTCTGACAAAAAACCAATGAGGTCTTTTTTGTAGGAAATTTCCGTAGCTACGACTTTTACTTATGACATTTTTTCGTTTTGAGCGACGGTTTCCGAGATAGAAGGGAAAAACCGAAAACCGTTGTTAACAACGAAAAATTTGCAAAGCAACCAACTTAAATACTTCCATATCTCCTAAAGTATTGCTCTGACGGAAAAAACTAATAAGATATTTTATGTAGTAAATTTCAGTACCTACAACTTTTACTTAGAACATTTTTCGTTTTGAGCGACGGTTTCCGAGATAGAAGGGAAAAACCGAAAACCGTTGTTAACAACGAAAATTTGCAAAGCAACTCACTTAAAACCATCATACCTCCTTAAGAGAATAATTAATTATTTTTCCTTGATTTTGGGACATTTCCACTATTTGAGTGCCTCATTTTTTTGCACCTTAACTTTCATTCTAAAAAATATAACCTTTTTTTTTCAGTACCTTTATGTTAATCAATCGTTTGCTCCTTCTCCGGACCAGACGATGAAGAATCTTTACGAATGCTTCGGCACCGACGGAAAACTCATTCTTCATTACTGCATCAGCCAAGCTTGGGGTTAAACTTAAACCATTCCTTCTTTTTTGTATATAATAGTTTTGTTCCAACCACAGTTTGAAACTTCTGGAGCATGCTCAGAAGGATTCGCACGTCTAATTCGACTTCAGAATTGACAGACAAACGTCTTCTGAGCATGCTCCAGGAGTTTCAAACTACTGGAACAAAGCTAATGTAAATATTGTTTTTTAATAAAATTTCTTTTTTGTCTTATCGTATAATTATATTTTATATAAAAAAAACCTTAAAATTGTCAAATATTGTGCATATCGCCATATTTACATTTCTTATCAGTATTTTACATTAAAAAATACTTTATTTACAATAAATGCCTTAAAAATAAGAATTGATAGAAAAAAAAATTATAAATAACTATACAGGCACTTTTTTAAAAATCAAATGTCATTGACAATTTTTTTGAGCGACAGATTGTCATTTTGTCAAATTTCCTCAAATTTGAGGTAGCGGCTTTTTAGTAGTTGTATGGTCCATATTGCGATCCGTGGTAGTATGGAGGTCCCGGCTGGTACGGAGGGTATCCTGGAGGTGGGTACGCATATTGCTGCTTTTGCGGATAAACTGAAAATTTAAAAAAAAATTGTTTAAATTTGTGAATGTGGCTAAAAAGAAGCGAATCACCAAAAGAGAATGATATTTTCTGTAGAAATAAAAAGAAAATTAATAAGCAAGCAAAGTGATAGAGCTAGCGATAGTCAGTTTCTTTTGAAAATTTATATACAGGGTGTCCAACTTTACGGTTTTTGGACGGTGAATCGACTCGAAGGCTGTTATAAACCCTCAATACTCGTTAAAATTGGGTAATGACAGCTCAAAAACCATCAAAATGGTGTTTCTACACCAAAGAATCTATGAAAACTATTTAAAACCCGCTAAAAACGAAGTTTAACGGGTGTTTTTACACCAAAAAATTAAGAAAAACGGTCCGAAGGCTGTTATTAACCCTCAATACTCGTTATAATTGGGTAATGACAGCGCAAAATGGTGTTTCTACACCAAAGAATCCATGAAAACGATTTAAAACCCGGTAAAAACGAAGTTTAACGGGTGTTTTTACACCAAAAAATTAAGAAAAACGGTCCGAAGGCTGTTATAAACACTCAATACTCGTTAAAATTGGGTAATGACAGCGCAAAATGGTGTTTCTACACCAAAGAATCTATGAAAACGATTTAAAACCCGGTAAAAACGAAGTTTGACGGGTGTTTTTACACCAAAAAATTAAGAAAAACGGTCTGAAGGCTGTTATAAACCCTGAATACTCGTTAAAGTTGGATAATGGCAGCGCAAAATGGTGTTTCTACACCAAAGAATCTATGAAAACTATTTAAAACCAGTAAAAACGAAGTTTAACGGGTGTTTTTACACCAAAAAAATTAAGAAAAACGGCCCGAAGGCTGTTATTAACCCTCAATACTCGTTAAAATTGGGTAATGACAGCTCAAAAACCATCAAAATGGTGTTTTTACACCAAAGAATCTATGAAAAGATTTAAAACCCGGTAAAAACGAAGTTTAACGGGTGTTTTTACACCAAAAAATTAAGAAAAACGGTCCGAAGGCTGTTATTAACCCTCAATACTCGTTATAATTGGGTAATGACAGCGCAAAATGGTGTTTCTACACCAAAGAATCCATGAAAACGATTTAAAACCCGGTAAAAACGAAGTTTAACGGGTGTTTTTACACCAAAAAATTAAGAAAAACGGTCCGAAGGCTGTTATAAACACTCAATACTCGTTAAAATTGGGTAATGACAGCGCAAAATGGTGTTTCTACACCAAAGAATCTATGAAAACGATTTAAAACCCGGTAAAAACGAAGTTTGACGGGTGTTTTTACACCAAAAAATTAAGAAAAACGGTCTGAAGGCTGTTATAAACCCTGAATACTCGTTAAAGTTGGATAATGGCAGCGCAAAATGGTGTTTCTACACCAAAGAATCTATGAAAACTATTTAAAACCAGTAAAAACGAAGTTTAACGGGTGTTTTTACACCAAAAAAATTAAGAAAAACGGCCCGAAGGCTGTTATAAACCCTCAATACTCGTTAAAACTGGATAATGACAGCTCAAAATGGTGTTTCTATACCAAAGAATCTATGAAAACGATTTAGAACCCGGTGAAAACGAAGTTTAACGGATGTTTTTACACCAAAAAAAATTAAGAAAAACGGCCCGAAGGCTGTTATAAACCCTGAATACTCGTTAAAATTGGGTAATGACAGCTCAAAATCAGCAAAATGGTGTTTCTACACCAAAGAATCTATGAAAACGATTAAAACCGGTAAAAACGAAGTTTAACGGGTGTTTTTACACCAAAAAATTAAGAAAAACGGCCCGAAGGATGTTATAAACCCTCAATACTCGTTAAAATTGGGTAATGACAGCTCAAAATGGTGTTTCTACACCAAAGAATCTATGAAAACGATTTAAAACCCGGTAAAAACGAAGTTTAACGGGTGTTTTTACACCAAAAAATTAAGAAAAACGGTCCGAAGGCTGTTATAAACCCTGAATACTCGTTAAAATTGGGTAATGACAGCGCAAAATGGTGTTTCTACACCAAAGAATCTATGAAAACGATTTAAAACCCGGTAAAAACGAAGTTTAATGGGTGTTTTTACACCAAAAAATTAAGAGAAACGGTCCGAAGGCTGTTATAAACCCTGAATACTCGTTAAAATTGGGTAATGACAGCGCAAAATGGTGTTTGTACACCAAAGAATCTATGAAAACGATTTAAAACCCGGTAAAAACGAAGTTTAACGGGTGTTTTTACACCAAAAAAATTAAGAGAAACGGCCCGAAGGCTGTTATAAACCCTGAATACTCGTTAAAATTGGATAATGGCAGCGCAAAATGGTGTTTCTACACCAAAGAATCTATGAAAAAGATTAAAAACCCGGTAAAAACGATGTTTAACGGGTGTTTTTACACCAAAAAAATTAAGAAAAACGGTCCGAAGGCTGTTATAAACACTCAATACTCGTTAAAATTGGGTAATGACAGCGCAAAATGGTGTTTCTACACCAAAGAATCTATGAAAACGATTTAGAACCCGGTAAAAACGAAGTTTAACGGGTGTTTTTACACCAAAAAAATTAAGAAAAACGGCCCGAAGGCTGTTATTAACCCTCAATACTCGTTAAAATTGGGTAATGACAGCGCAAAATGGTGTTTCTACACCAAAGAATCTATGAAAATGATTTAGAACCCGGTAAAAACGAAGTTTAACGGGTGTTTTTACACCAAAAAATTAAGAAAAACGGCCCGAAGGATGTTATAAATCCTCAATACTCGTTAAAATTGGGTAATGACAGCGCAAAATGGTGTTTCTACACCAAAGAATCTATGAAAACTATTTAAAAACCGCTAAAAACGAAGTTTAACGGGTGTTTTTACACCAAAAAAATTAAGAAAAACGGCCCGAAGGATGTTATAAATCCTCAATACTCGTTAAAATTGGGTAGTGACAGCGCAAAATGGTGTTTCTACACCAAAGAATCTATGAAAAAGATTAAAAACCCGGTAAAAACGATGTTTAACGGGTGTTTTTACACCAAAAAATTAAGAAAAACGGTCCGAAGGCTGTTATAAACACTCAACACTCGTTAAAATTGGGTAATGACAGCTTAAAAACCAGCAAAAATGGTGTTTTTACACCAAAGAATCTATGAAAACGATTTAAAACCCGGTAAAAACGAAGTTTAACGGGTGTTTTTACACCAAAAAATTAAGAAAAACGGCCCGAAGGCTGTTATTAGCCCTCAATACTCGTTAAAATTGGGTAATGGCAGCTCAAAAACCAGCAAAATGGTGTTTCTACACCAAAGAATCTATGAAAACGATTTAAAACCCGGTAAAAACGAAGTTTAACGGGTGTTTTTACACCAAAAAATTAAGAAAAACGGTCCGAAGGCTGTTATAAACCCTGAATACTCGTTAAAATTGGGTAATGACAGCGCAAAATGGTGTTTCTACACCAAAGAATCTATGAAAACGATTTAGAACCCGGTAAAAACGAAGTTTAACGGGTGTTTTTACACCAAAAAAATTAAGAAAAACGGCCCGAAGGCTGTTATAAACCCTCAATACTCGTTAAAATTGGGTAATGACAGCGCAAAATGGTGTTTCTACACCAAAGAATCTATGAAAACGATTTAAAACCAGGTAAAAACGATGTTTAACGGGTGTTTATACACCAAAAAAATTAAGAAAAACGGCCCGAAGGCTGTTATTAACCCTCAATACTCGTTAAAATTGGGTAATGGCAGCTCAAAAACCAGCAAAATGGTGTTTCTACACCAAAGAATCTATGAAAACGATTTAAAACCCGGTAAAAACGAAGTTTAACGGGTGTTTTTACACCAAAAAATTAAGAAAAACGGTCCGAAGGCTGTTATAAACCCTGAATACTCGTTAAAATTGGGTAATGACAGCGCAAAATGGTGTTTCTACACCAAAGAATCTATGAAAACGATTTAGAACCCGGTAAAAACGAAGTTTAACGGGTGTTTTTACACCAAAAAAATTAAGAAAAACGGCCCGAAGGCTGTTATTAACCCTCAATACTCGTTAAAATTGGGTAATGACAGCTCAAAAACCATCAAAATGGTGTTTTTACACCAAAGAATCTTTGAAAACGATTTAAAACCTGGTAAAAACGAAGTTTAACGGGTGTTTTTACACCTAAAAATTAAGAAAAACGGCCCGAAGGCTGTTATAAACCCTCAATACTCGTTAAAATTGGGTAATGACAGCTCAAAAACCATCAAAATGGTGTTTCTACACCAAAGAATCTATGAAAACGATTTAGAACCCGGTAAAAACGAAGTTTAACGGGTGTTTTTACACCAAAAAAATTAAGAAAAACGGCCCGAAGGCTGTTATTAACCCTCAATACTCGTTAAAATTGGGTAATGACTGCTCAAAAACCAGCAAAATGGTGTTTCTACACCAAAGAATCTATGAAAACGATTTAGATCCCGATAAAAACGTAGTTTAACGGGTGTTTTTACACCAAAAAATTAAGAAAAACGGCCCGAAGGCTGTTATTAACCCTCAATACTCGTTAAAATTGGGTAATGACAGCGCAAAATGGTGTTTCTACACCAAAGAATCTATGAAAATGATTTAGAACCCGGTAAAAACGAAGTTTAACGGGTGTTTTTACACCAAAAAATTAAGAAAAACGGCCCGAAGGATGTTATAAATCCTCAATACTCGTTAAAATTGGGTAATGACAGCGCAAAATGGTGTTTCTACACCAAAGAATCTATGAAAACTATTTAAAAACCGCTAAAAACGAAGTTTAACGGGTGTTTTTACACCAAAAAAATTAAGAAAAACGGCCCGAAGGATGTTATAAATCCTCAATACTCGTTAAAATTGGGTAGTGACAGCGCAAAATGGTGTTTCTACACCAAAGAATCTATGAAAAGATTAAAAACCCGGTAAAAACGATGTTTAACGGGTGTTTTTACACCAAAAAAATTAAGAAAAACGGTCCGAAGGCTGTTATAAACACTCAACACTCGTTAAAATTGGGTAATGACAGCTTAAAAACCAGCAAAAATGGTGTTTTTACACCAAAGAATCTATGAAAACGATTTAAAACCCGGTAAAAATGAAGTTTAACGGGTGTTTTTACACCAAAAAAATTAAGAAAAACGGCCCGAAGGCTGTTATTAACCCTCAATACTCGTTAAAATTGGGTAATGGCAGCTCAAAAACCAGCAAAATGGTGTTTCTACACCAAAGAATCTATGAAAACGATTTAAAACCCGGTAAAAACGAAGTTTAACGGGTGTTTTTACACCAAAAAATTAAGAAAAACGGTCCGAAGGCTGTTATAAACCCTGAATACTCGTTAAAATTGGGTAATGACAGCGCAAAATGGTGTTTCTACACCAAAGAATCTATGAAAACGATTTAGAACCCGGTAAAAACGAAGTTTAACGGGTGTTTTTACACCAAAAAAATTAAGAAAAACGGCCCGAAGGCTGTTATAAACCCTCAATACTCGTTAAAATTGGGTAATGACAGCGCAAAATGGTGTTTCTACACCAAAGAATCTATGAAAACGATTTAAAACCAGGTAAAAACGATGTTTAACGGGTGTTTATACACCAAAAAAATTAAGAAAAACTGCCCGAAGGCTGATATAAACCCTCAATACTCGTTAAAATTGGGTAATGACAGCGCAAAATGGTGTTTCTACACCAAAGAATCTATGAAAACGATTTAAAACCCGGTAAAAACGAAGTTCAACGGGTGTTTTTACACCAAAAAAATTAAGAAAAACGGCCCGAAGGCTGTTATTAACCCTCAATACTCGTTAAAATTGGGTAATGACAGCTCAAAAACCATCAAAATGGTGTTTTTACACCAAAGAATCTTTGAAAACGATTTAAAACCTGGTAAAAACGAAGTTTAACGGGTGTTTTTACACCTAAAAATTAAGAAAAACGGTCCGAAGGCTGTTATAAACCCTCAATACTTGTTAAAATTGGGTAATGACAGCTCAAAAATCAGCAAAATGGTGTTTCTACACCAAAGAATCTATGAAAACGATTTAGATCCCGATAAAAACGTAGTTTAACGGGTGTTTTTACACCAAAAAATTAAGAAAAACGGTCCGAAGGCTGTTATAAACCCTCAATACTCGTTAAAATTGGGTAATGACAGCTCAAAAACCATCAAAATGGTGTTTCTACACCAAAGAATCTATGAAAACGATTTAGAACCCGGTAAAAACGAAGTTTAACGGGTGTTTTTACACCAAAAAAATTAAGAAAAACGGCCCGAAGGCTGTTATTAACCCTCAATACTCGTTAAAATTGGGTAATGACTGCTCAAAAACCAGCAAAATGGTGTTTCTACACCAAAGAATCTATGAAAACGATTAAAAACCGGTAAAAACGAAGTTTAACGGGTTTTTTTACACCAAAAAAATTAAGAAAAACGGCCCGAAGGCTGTTATTAACCCTCAATACTCGTTAAAATTGGGTAATGACAGCTCAAAAACCAGCAAAATGGTGTTTCTACACCAAAGAATCTATGAAAACGATTTAGAACCCGGTAAAAACGAAGTTTAACAGGTGTTTTTACACCAAAAAAATTAAGAAAAACGGCCCGAAGGCTGTTATTAACCCTCAACACTCATTAAAATTGGGTAATGACAGCTCAAAAACCATCAAAATGGTGTTTTTACACCAAAGAATCTATGAAAACGATTTAAAACCCGGTAAAAACGAAGTTTAACGGGTGTTTTTACACCAAAAAAATTAAGAAAAACAGTCGAGTGTAGAATCGATTATAAGCATAAAAACATAGGGTTGGTGTCACTCTGGAACCCTGGTATACCAAAAATCGACCAAATGAGGGGTGTTTACATTTAACTTTTTTTTTTGTTAAAAGTTGCTGGTGTAGTAGGGACACCCTGTAAATAAGTGCGGAAAAAGAAAAGATGGTGAACGAAATTGAAAGGTGTTACATAGAAAGAGAAGTACCAGGCATTAGATATTGCATGTTGACGGTTTCTTCTTTTATCCGTTCGGATCTTAAGCAAACGGCGGCACCAGAGAATAAAACGGACGAAACGAATGAAAATCCGACACCGGCCCAAACAAGGAAGAACGACCAGTCATAACCGGTGAACGACGCTTCACGAAGAACCTGGAAAAAAGATCTTCCAATCACCACAGAAAAAACAAACAGAAAAAAAAGAAAGACCTGAAGACACCCTGCATTTTCTCCTTTTTTTAAATACCTGGCATGACAAAATGCATGTTGGGAGTGTCTTCTAATTCGGAACGGAGGCAACATGATGACACCATGAAAAGTATCGAGGAGACAAACGTCGACGCCACAGAAAGCCAAGCCAAAATATATGACCAATCATGTTGAATCACTGTCTCATTTCTCAGCACCTGTTCTCATTTAATTATTACGTGTACAAAATGAAACTCAGCCACAGGGTAAATTTGAATTTTGTACACCAAGTAGTTCATTTTTTCAAAATTGTCAACATTTTAGGCGTTAAAGTCCATCAAAAGTTGACCTTCTCCGTGTAAGAAGGTTATTGAAGTATAACCATTAAGAAGGTTAATTTTTAAACGCTTGTAAATCGTAAACCGTTACAGATATTGAAAAAATGCACTAAATAAAATCAGTTGGAAATTCAATTCTCTTTAATTTTTATTCTATTCATTTTTTCTCTAGGACGCACTGTTTTCAAGATAAATTTATTTTAAAAAAAAATTATTTTCCGAAAATGGTGCATCCTAGAAAAAAATAATTAAGTACAAATTTATAGAGAATTAAATTTCCAACAATTTTTATTTATTAGGTGTACAAAATGAAACTCAGCCACAGGGTAAATTTGAATTTTGTAGATTTTAGCCGAGTTTTATTTTGTACACCTAGTAGTTCATTTTTTCAAAATTTTAAACATTTTAGGCGTTAAAGTCCATCTAAAGTTGACCTTCTCAGTGTAAGAAGGTTATTGAAGTATAACCATTAAGAAGGTTAATTTTTAAAGGCTTGTAAATCGTAAACCGTTACAGATATTGAAAAAATGCACTAAATAAAATCTGTTGGAAATTTAATTCTCTTTAATTTTTATTCTATTCATTTTTTCTCTAGGACGCACTGTTTTCAAGATAAATTTATTTAAAAAAGTTATTATTTTCCGAAAATGGTGCATCCTAGAAAAAATAATTAAGTGCAAATTTATAGAGAATTAAATTTCCTACAGTTTTTATTTATTAGGTGTACAAAATGAAACTCAGCCACAGGGTAAATTTGAATTTTGTAGATTTTAGCCGAGTTTTATTTTGTATACCTAATATAAAAAATTTCCCATATTTACAAAATTTTCAGATTTTTGGGATAAAAAGGATGTTGACTTGAGGGGCTAAAAGAGTTCAACATGGCAACATTGTTATGGATGACTGATGAATAGTGGGACGGTGTTGAAATTTCTTTTTATATCTCCCCCCCATATTTCTTTTCTTAAGACTTCTTTTCAAACTCACATTGTTCCACTGTTGATAATATTCTTCGCCGACGACCCTTTCTTTTTCGTAATATTCGACTCCGTGCCAAAGTCCCATCGCGCCAGCGGAAAGTAAACCTAAAAGAGCATTTCAAAAATTTCATACACAAAAATCAGCTTACAAGCTAAAAGCATGAGGATTGCAGTGGCGGTGATGTTTCCGGGCGACCTTCTCCAGCATCCGGCGATTCCGGTCCAAAATGCGACAAAAATCGTGAAGAAGGAGAGGATAAACAATGCAATCGCTGATCGCCCCATGTCTTAAAAACAAAAGTTATTAAAGAAATAATTTTTTAAATATAAAACTTACGAAGTCTTGTCATGGCGTCTTCAGAAAATCCTCGAGTTAGGTTGTCTACATCAGGAAGATAATATTCGACGTTCATGCAGTGCGTTTCAACTGGGCTCAAGTAAGTTTCAACTAAAAAAATAATTGTTATAATTAATTGTCTCATTTTTGCAAACATTAGTCAACAGTTCATTTTGGAATAAGTGGAGACCTATAGCTTTGTTCCAACTGCAGTTTGAAACTTCTTGTTTGTCCGTCAAATCTGAAGTCATCTGACGCCAAATTTGACGTGCATCCTTCTGCGCATGCTCCCGAAGTTTCAAACTGCGGTTGGAACAAAGCTATTAATACTAAAGTGGCGTCCGAAATTCCAAAGAAGAAAACGCTTAAAAAAAGGGTCCAAAACTGTGTTTCTCAAACAGAAAATCGAAAGAAACGACCCAAAAAGATGTTTAAAGATGTTAAAAAGATGGTAAAACGGGTGTTTTTACACCAAAAAAATCAAGAAAAAGTTTTAAAACCACAAAAACCCGTTTAAATTTGGTGATAACAGCTCAAAAATCAAACTAGTGTTTCTACTCCAAAGAATTGAGGAAAAAGATTAAAAACCCGGTAAAAACGAAGTTTAACGGGTGTTTTTACACCAAAAAAAATTAAGAAAAACGGCCCGAAGGCTGTTATAAACCCTGAATACTCGTTAAAATTGGGTAATGACAGCGCAAAATGGTGTTTCTACACCAAAGAATCTATGAAAACGATTAAAAACCGGTAAAAACGAAGTTTAACGGGTGTTTTTACACCAAAAAAACATTAAGAAAAACGGCCCGAAGGCTGTTATAAACCCTCAATACTCGTTAAAATTGGGTAATGACAGCTCAAAAACCAGCAAAATGGTGTTTCTACACCAAAGAATCTATGAAAACGATTAAAAACCGGTAAAAACGAAGTTTAAAGGGTGTTTTTACACCAAAAAAATTAAGAAAAACGGCCCGAAGGCTGTTATAAACCCTGAATACTCGTTAAAATTGGGTAATGACAGCGCAAAATGGTGTTTCTACACCAAAGAATCTATGAAAACGATTAAAAACCGGTAAAAACGAAGTTTAACGGGTGTTTTTACACCAAAAAAACATTAAGAAAAACGGCCCGAAGGCTGTTATAAACCCTCAATACTCGTTAAAATTGGGTAATGACAGCTCAAAAACCAGCAAAATGGTGTTTCTACACCAAAGAATCTATGAAAACGATTAAAAACCGGTAAAAACGAAGTTTAAAGGGTGTTTTTACACCAAAAAAATTAAGAAAAACGGCCCGAAGGCTGTTATAAACCTTCAATACTCGTTAAAATTGGGTAATGACAGCTCAAAAACCAGCAAAACGGTGTTTCTACACCAAAGAATCTATGAAAACGATTTAAACCCCGGTGAAAAAGATGTTGAACGTTAAAAATGAATTTTCTAGACCCAAAATCGAGGAAAACGGTCCAAATCTCGGTGTTAGGGAGTTAATGATAAGTGATTATTCTGTTATTTTATTTGAAATTAAGGAAGTTACAACTATCATGTTTTCCTTTCCCATAGTCGTTGTGTACTGTTTCATTGGTTTTTTAAAATCTTTAAATAGATTTTTGAGGTAAAAGAGTGTTTTTATCGTTCTAGAACATTAAAAGACTTTTATTGGCCTTAAAAAAAAAACTCATTAACGATTTATTGTTTGATTAAGAAGGTTCATAAATCGAGAAATTTCTAAGTTTAGATCGTATAATTTTAAAGAACGTAGATTTATTTTCTTTTAAAAAATCTGTCTATTGTAGACTTCGTCCTACATTTCCTCCGGAGGTGGATATACAAAGGGGCAGAAGGTTTTTTATCACAAAAGGTGGGGTTTCAGCAGAGAAAAACAGAAAAACATTTTTTTTTTCTAGCCCGCCCCTGGTGACCACAAGTGTGATGTAACACTTTCCCCTTAGTAAACTATCAGTTAAGAACGGATAAATAATTAAAAATAAACGAAGGATTTGTGGATTTCCTGAGTTACGAAACCTTAAGACTTTATTAGCTTTGTTCCAACCGTAGTTTGTAAGTCTTGGAGCATGCGCAGGTTTGGACGTCATGAACGTCGTTCGAATCGTTTCCCCATCAAATCTGAATTCATCTGACGTCAAATTTGACGTGCAGATCCTTCTGCGCATGCTCTAGGAGTTTCAAATCAGTTTCAAACTGCAGTTGGATAAACCGGAGAATTTGATTTTTTTCTGATATAATTGAGTTTTCAAGTCGCCTTTGTCCAATTTGTTTCGGTTGACATCCTTTTATTGTTTGATTTCAAAATATTTAACTTTCTACTATGCGATTTCGAATATCATAAACCGAAATTTACGATCTTGAAGGCCGATGGTAGTTGATTTTTCAGAGAGAGTGATATTCCCAGAATAAAAGCCTCTTCTTCCAGCAGTCTTGTCCCGCCAGAACTCATAAATATGAAGGTAGCGTCGATGATAATTGCCCGACATAAGATTTATTGCGTATTCATCGGCAAAAACGTGATGAAGCGAATTGGATTCGAGATTTTTCAAACGTAGCTTTCTAGTCACTTTCTAGTTTCACGCACAAAAAGTCTTCTTTTAAACCATTTTTCAAACCCGGGGGTCGAAAAGTTTTCTCGAAGGTTTTTCGTCGGACTTTTCGTTACGAAACTTCCGTCTTCTTTTTCGACCCAAGTTGCGGTTTCCTCGGTAAGAAGGGATTTCTGGTTAGCTTAAGTCTTTTTAAAATATTCCGCGAGTTTTAAGATGAGTAAGATGGAAAAAATGCACACAAAAAAATTTTCCCGTTATATTATTGTCACGCACAGGTTTTGACACAGAACGCTCATTTTCACACGTCGTTAAAGTCGTCTCCCAAGGTAATTAGGTCCCATAAAAGCTAATAATAGCTTAGTTCCAACCACAGTTTTAAACTCCTGGAGCATGCGCAGGATTTGCACATCTGATTTGACACTGATGACTTCAAATTTGACGGACAAACGATTTGAAGGACGTCTAAATCCTTCTGCGCATGCTCCAGGAGTCTCAAACTGCGGTTGGAACAAAGCTATTGTTAAAATTTTATTTACTAAATTCTAGATTCAAAGGAGGCTTTAAATGACTTTAAAATCCAGACACTTTTTTTGCACCCCTTTAGAAAGCTTTTTAAAATAACCTATAGTTTCTAACCTCTAAATTGAACAGTTTTTCCCGATATTTATGTCAAAAAGGAGTTTATGTCATTACAGTAATGATCTTTTATTTCGGATTGCGTGTGGTCAGCGGATTCCAGGGTGAAAGTTATCTCAGCGTTTTAAAAGCCTTTCTAATTTGTTTGAAAATAAACTCGAAGGAAACGAAAAATCCAAAAAGAGGATCTATTTTCTCACGCTCTTAAGATGGATAAAAGGACGATTTCCTGTTCCAACTGGCCACGACTAATCCGCAAATGACAACGAAGGAAAAAAGAAGATTCCTTCTCTATACAGGGTGTCCGGAAACACATGGCAAGCGTCTGGGAGAGCGTTAAAAAGTGGTTTTACGAAAAAAAGTTAAATGTAAACCCCCTTAATTTAAATCAAAGAATTTGATGGTGTAGTTTAAAATCCGCCTGGATATACAGGGTGTCCCAGACACAACCTAACTTCGTTATTTCAAATGAGAACCCCTATTTTTTATTTCAGATTCGTAATCTACGCAAAATTTCAAGTAGATTTGAGTACTCATATGACGATTTTGGACAACTTTTAAAAAATGTCAAAATTTAGCGTTTTTTGCGCTAAAATCCGTTAAAATTGACCTAGGAGACTCGTTTTTTTTTAATTCCACTTATTTTTTCCCGAAGAATCCTACTGTCTCAAATTTGAGCATCTTCGCATTCAGCATCACGAGATTTCGTCGCTAATGGCCTATTTTCAAGTTTAACTCCAAATTCCATACTTCAAAAATGGAAATTAGCGATTTGTTGACGGAATTTTAATTTTTGATGCATAAACACAAAAGACGCTGTAGCTCTTTCAAAATTTGTGGTCCGAAAGAAAAATTCCTTTCAACAAGTGCTAATTTTCATTTTTGAACTAAAAATTTGGGTTCTAACTTGAAAAAAGGCCATTAGCGACGAAATCTCGTGATGCAGAATGCGAAGATGCTCAAATTTGAGACAGTTGGATTCTTCGGGAAAAAATAAGTGGAATTAAAAAAAAAACGAGTCTCCTAGGTCAATTTTAACGGATTTTAGCGCAAAAAACGCTAAATTTTGACATTTTTTAAAAGTTGTCCAAAATCGTCATATGAGTACTCAAATCTACTTGAAATTTTGCGTAGATTACGAATCTGAAATGAAAAATAGGGGTTCTCATTTAAAATAACGAAGTTAGGTTGTGTCTGGGACACCCTGTATATCCAGGCGGATTTTAAACTACACCATCAAATTCTTTGATTTAAATTAAGGGGGGTTTACATTTAACTTTTTTTCGTAAAACCACTTTTTAACGCTCTCCCAGACGCTTGCCATGTGTTTCCGGACACCCTGTATAACGGCTTTTAGGCCGTTTTTCTTGAGATTTTTTTGGGGTAAAAACACCCGTTAAACATCTCATTTACCGGGTTTTAAGTTTTTTTCCTCAATTCTTCGGTTTAGAGACACCTGAGCTGTCATTACCCAATTTAAACGAATATCGAGGATTTAAGGAAGTTTTCGTTGGAAGCTCTTTTACTTTTTGTACTTTTATCTCCCTAAAATGTCCAGTTTTCCGTGTGTTTGAAAATTATTGATATTTAAAATAAAAAAATAAAAAATTCAAATTTCATCGCCCCCCACACCTACCGTTATGCATCCTACAAATACATTGTACGCTAATTTTCAAAAGTGACAAAATGCGACCTTCATAAAAAATTCACATCCTCCCACATTTTAAAAAAACGCTTACATAATGTGACACCCTCTTTAAAAATAGACTCACGTACAATGGGCAAACCATCCCGTTTCTCCATTGTGAGCGGAAAAATCGCCTATTCAGAAAAACGTTATCTAATCCGAAGTACAGTTTTTTTGGGGAGAGAGAAAAAAAAAATGTTTTGCTCAATTTACCTGTTGGTGGTCGTTCCTTGGGGAAACATATTCTAAAAAGTCCTCTGGTCCTCGAATAATAATAATATTTCGTATTCATTGCTTCAAGCAACGCTTCTTGACCGCCTCTTTTCGACGCATAGTCCTGAAAAAAAAAATTTGTTTATCAGTATACAGGCTACCTCAATGTCAACCAGTCTTCCTGGATGACGGCTTTCATTGGCTAGAAACCCACAGGTCGTAGGTTCAAATCACAGCGGGGGCCAAACTTTTTCGTCTGCCTAATTAAAAGTTAAAAATGAATGACATTTCAGAGGAAGTATTAGGTGTACAAAATGAAACTCGGCTAAAATCTACAAAATTCAAATTTACTCCGTGGCTGAGTTTCATTTTGTACACCTAATAAATAAAAATTGTAGAAAATTTAATTCTCTATAAATTTGTACTTAATTATTTTTTCTAGGATGCACCATTTTCGGAAAATAATTTTTTTTTTAAATAAATTTATCTTGAAAACGGTGCGTCCTAGAGAAAAAATGAATAGAATAAAAATTAAAGAGAATTAAATTTCCAACAGATTTCATTTAGTGCATTTTTTCAATATCTGTAACGGTTTACGATTTACAAGCCTTTAAAAATCAAACTTCTTAAAGGTTATACTTCAATAACCTTCTTACACGGAGAAGGTCAACATTTGATGGACTTTAACGCCTAAAATGTTCAAAATTATGAAAAAATGAACTACTAGGTGTACAAAATGAAACTCGGCTAAAATCTACAAAATTCAAATTTACCCTGTGGCTGAGTTTCATTTTGTACACCTAATAAATAAAAATTGTAGAAAATTTAATTCTCAATAAATTTGTACTTAATTATTTTTTTCTAGGATGCACCATTTTCGGAAAATAATTTTTTAAAAAAATAAATTTATCTTGAAAACAGTGCGTCCTAGAGAAAAAATGAATAGAATAAAAATTAAAGAGAATTAAATTTCCAACAGATTTCATTTAGTGCATTTTTTCAATATCTGTAACGGTTTACGATTTACAAGCCTTTAAAAATTAACCTTATTAATGGTTATACTTCAATAACCTTCTTACACGGAGAAGGTCAACTTTTGATGGACTTTAACGTCTAAAATGTTTAAAATTTTGAAAAAATGAACTACTAGGTGTACAAAATGAAACTCGGCTAAAATCTACAAAATTCAAATTTACCCTGTGGCTGAGTTTCATTTTGTACACCTAATAAATAAAAATTGTAGAAAATTTAATTCTCAATAAATTTGTACTTAATTATTTTTTCTAGGATGCACCATTTTCGGAAAATAATTTTTTTTTTAAATAAATTTATCTTGAAAACGGTGCGTCCTAGAGAAAAAATGAATAGAATAAAAATTAAAGAGAATTAAATTTCCAACAGATTTCATTTAGTGCATTTTTTCAATATCTGTAACGGTTTACGATTTACAAGCCTTTAAAAATCAAACTTCTTAAAGGTTATACTTCAATAACCTTCTTACACGGAGAAGGTCAACATTTGATGGACTTTAACGCCTAAAATGTTCAAAATTATGAAAAAATGAACTACTAGGTGTACAAAATGAAACTCGGCTAAAATCTACAAAATTCAAATTTACCCTGTGGCTGAGTTTCATTTTGTACACCTAATAAATAAAAATTGTAGAAAATTTAATTCTCAATAAATTTGTACTTAATTATTTTTTTCTAGGATGCACCATTTTCGGAAAATAATTTTTTAAAAAAATAAATTTATCTTGAAAACAGTGCGTCCTAGAGAAAAAATGAATAGAATAAAAATTAAAGAGAATTAAATTTCCAACAGATTTCATTTAGTGTATTTTTTCAATATCTGTAACGGTTTACGATTTACAAGCCTTTAAAAATTAACCTTATTAATGGTTATACTTCAATAACCTTCTTACACGGAGAAGGTCAACTTTTGATGGACTTTAACGCCTAAAATGTTTAAAATTTTGAAAAAATGAACTACTAGGTGTACAAAATGAAACTCGGCTAAAATCTACAAAATTCAAATTTACCCTGTGGCTGAGTTTCATTTTGTACACCTAATAAATAAAAATTGTAGAAAATTTAATTCTCAATAAATTTGTACTTAATTATTTTTTTCTAGGATGCACCATTTTCGGAAAATAATTTTTTTTAAAATAAATTTATCTTGAAAACAGTGCGTCCTAGAGAAAAATGAATAGAATAAAAATTAAAGAGAATTAAATTTCCAACAGATTTTATTTAGTTCATTTTTTCAATATCTGTAACGGTTTACGATTTACAAGCCTTTAAAAATTAACCTTCTTAATGGTTATACTTCAATAACCTTCTTACACGGAGAAGGTCAACTTTTGATGGACTTTAACGCCTAAAATGTTTAAAATTTTGAAAAAATGAACTACTAGGTGTACAAAATGAAACTCAGCTAAAATCTGCAAAATTCAAATTTACCCAGAGGCTGAGTTTCATTTTGTACACCTAATAAATAAAACTTGTAGAAAATTTAATTCTCAATAAATTTGTACTTAATTATTTTTTTCTAGGATGCACCATTTTCGGAAAATAATTTTTTTTAAAATAAATTTATCTTGAAAACAGTGCGTCCTAGAGAAAAAATGAATAGAATAAAAATTAAAAAGAATTGAATTTCCAAGTGATTTTATTTAGTGCATTTTTTCAATATCTGTAACGGTTTACGATTTACAAGCCTTTAAAAATTAACCTTCTTAATGGTTATCCTTCAATAACCTTCTTACACGGAGAAGGTCAACTTTCGATGGACTTTAACGCCTAAAATGTTTAAAATTTTGAAAAAATGAACTACTAGGTGTATTTATTTTAATATACCTCAACAATACTTATTAAAATTCGTAACTTTTCTTTATTCTCATCCAATTAACCTAATTCGCTTGTGAAAAAAAGGTTCTTTTTATTTTAGTCCTTATCGTTTTTTTTTTCTTTTTCAATAAAATAGAAAATGGTGTTTAAATGACACGATTGTGAACCTACGGAAGGGAAAAGATCAATAGGGAACGACCCGATTCTTAGGATCAGCTCTCTCTTTAAGTTTAGAAAAAAAGTGTTTGTCGGAGACGGAAAAGAAGGTGAAAGCTGGGTCAGGTGACATCGGGATGCTCCATTAGGTATGGTCACAAAACCCATAATGCATAGAGTGGTAAAAAACGCCAAGTGATTGGTGGAATTTCTCGAGAGAACGAAACTACTTAAAATATTCAGGTCAAAGGTATAGCCATGTAAAAGATGTACAGCTGAAGATCTTGAGAAAAACCTGGGAGGCAAATGGTATAGCTATTTAGAAGTTGTACAGCTGAAGATCTTGAGAAAAACCGAGGCCAAAAGGTATGGCCATCTAGAAGTTCTACAGCTGAAGATCTAGAGAAAAACATGAGAGGCCAAAGGTATAGCTATCTGGACTTTGTACAGCTGAAGATCTTGAAAAAAAACCTAGGAGGCCAAAGGTATAGCCATCTACAAGTTCTACAGCAGAAGATCTTAAGAAGAACCTGAGAAGCCAAAGGTATAGCCATCTAGAAGTTGTATAGCTGAAGATCTTGAGAAATACATGGGAGGCCAAGCTATCTGCACTTTGTACAGCTGAAGGTCTTGAAAAAAACCTGGGAGGCCAAAGGTATAGCCATTTAGAAGATGTAAAGCTGAAGATCTTAAAAAGAACCAGAGAAGCCAAAGGTATGGCCATTTAGAAGTTGTATAGCTGAAGATCTTGAGAAAAACCAGAGAAGCCAAAGGTATAGCCATCTACAAGTTCTACAGCTGAAGATCTTGAAAAAAACATGGGAGGCCAAGCTATCTTGACTTTGTACAGCTGAAGATCTTAAAAAACCTAGGAGGCCAAAGGTATAGCCATTTAGAAGATGTAAAGCTGAAGATCTTGAGAAAAACAAGGGAGGGTAAAGGTATAGCCATCTACAAGTTCTACAGCTGAAGATCTTAAGAAGAACCAGAGAAGCCAAAGGTATAGAAATCTACAAGTTCTACAGCTGAAGATCTTAAAAAGAACCAGAGAAGCCAAAGGTATGGCCATTTAGAAGTTGTATAGCTGAAGATCTTGAGAAAAACCAGAGAAGCCAAAGGTATAGCCATCTACAAGTTCTACAGCTGAAGATCTTGAAAAAAACATGGGAGGCCAAGCTATCTTGACTTTGTACAGCTGAAGATCTTAAAAAACCTAGGAGGCCAAAGGTATAGCCATTTAGAAGATGTAAAGCTGAAGATCTTGAGAAAAACAAGGGAGGGTAAAGGTATAGCCATCTACAAGTTCTACAGCTGAAGATCTTAAGAAGAACCAGAGAAGCCAAAGGTATAGAAATCTACAAGTTCTACAGCTGAAGATCTTAAGAAGAACCAGAGAAGCCAAAGGTATAGCCATCTACAAGTTCTACAGCTGAAGATCTTGAAAAAAACCAAGGAGGCCAAAGGTATAGCCATTTAGAAGATGTAAAGCTGAAGATCTTAAGAAGAACCAGAGAAGCCAAAGGTATAGTCATCTAGAAGTTGTACAGCAGAAGATCTTATGAACAGGGAGCTTAAAGTCAAAAAACGAAAGTTTGAAAATCGTTGACAACAGGACTTATTAACCATTTCCTCCCTCATCAGACCGAAGAGGCTCAAAATTATATAATTTTAAAGTTAGGAGAGCATAAAGCTAATAAATCTAAAGTATCAAAACAATAGTGAAAGCCCGCATTAAATTATATAAAATGATCTTAGGTAATGAATCTGTATTAGATGGAAGTTCGAAAAGAAGCACCTTCGAAGGTTTAACGACCATCAAAAGGCGGCCATCATCGTGGTCTTAGACTGGAAAATGACCTCGTGGCCTCGACTTTCGGTTTTCGAAAAAGGAAAAAATGTCAGAGTATTATATAAAAATTTTTTTTTGACCCGTAACTTCATAACGGGAATTAACGGGGGCGCTTCCTTAATCGTAACGAGGAGTTAACGTCTCATTAATAATTTAAATATCGAAATACGAGAGCTGAATAATGGAGATTCAAGTCCCCGAAAATAAAACGATGGTTAACTTTCGTTTTGTACCTATTTAACAAACATTATACTTTCCCAGGCTGAACTTTTAACATATTACAGATGACTGTCCGGCCGCATTCTCCACGTAAACTACCTATCATTAGACATTTATAAAACTTGAGAAAAACGGAAGTTAAGTGAGATTATTTTAAGTTATACCGAGTGACTTTCCAGGGCTTTATGTGGCAGCAAAAAGATTCTTTATAAACTCTTTTCGATGAAAGCATCGAGGTCCGTTTAAATCACGTCAAGGAGGTCATAGAGTTTGAACCTCGAGGTTAATACCGAATTCATGCCCATATTACAGCCACCTAGATCATACCTCTGCGATTTGTATGCTGTACAACTGCCACCTAGCAAGGTAAGACAATTTATTGCCACCTACATCTTCCAGCCATTTTACATTGCTGCCACCTAGATAGCCATACCTCTGCTCTCTGCTGTACCACTGCGTAGCTAGTTAGGTACCACTGCCACCTACATCCCACTTCTACATCCAGCCGTTTTACTAGCTGCCACCTATACTCTATAGAGAGCCACACCTCTGTCATCTCTATGCTATTCCACTGCCACCTAGCTAGTTAAGTACCACTGTCACCTACATCCCACTTCTACTTTCAGCAATTTTCCTCGCTGTCACCTAGATAGCCGTACCTCTGCTATTTGTATGCTGTACTCTGCCACCTAGCTAGTTAAGACCACTGCCACCTACATCTACTTCCAGCCAGTTTATATTGCTACCACTTAGATGGCCATACCACTGCAATTCGTATACTGCACTCTGCCTTCTAGCTAGTTAAGACCACTTCCACCTACATCCCATTTCTACTTCCAGCCATTTTCGTTGCAGCCACCTAGACAGCCTACGTCTGCTTCTGTATGCTGTACCACTGCCTCCTAGCTAGTTAAGACCACTGCCACCTACATCTACTTCCAGCCAGTTTATATTGCTACCACTTAGATGGCCATACCACTCCAATTCGTATACTGGACTCTGCCTTCTAGCTAGTTAAGACCACTTCCACCTACATCTACTTCCAGCCAGTTTATATTGCTACCACTTAGATGGCCATACCACTGCAATTCGTATACTGGACTCTGCCTTCTAGCTAGTTAAGACCACTTCCACCTACATCCCATTTCTACTTCCAGCCATTTTCGTTGCAGCCACCTAGACAGCCTACGTCTGCTTCTGTATGCTGTACCACTGCCTCCTAGCTAGTTAAGACCACTGCCACCTACATCTACTTCAAGGCATTTTACATTGCTGCCACGTAGATAGCCATACCTCTGCTCACTGCTCTACCACTGCCATCTAGCTTGTTAGGACCACTGCCACCTACATCTACTTCCAGCCACTTTACATTGCTGCCTCCTAGATCATACCTCTGCTCTCTGCTCTACCACTGCGTAGCTAGTTAAGCACCACTGTCACCTACATCCCACTTCTACTTTGAGCAATTTTCCTCGCTGCCACCTAGATAGCCATACCTCTGCTATTTGTATGCTGTACTCTGCCACCTAGCTAGTTAAGACCACTGCCACCTACATCTACTTCCAGCCAGTTTACATTGCTACCACGTAGATAGCCATACCTCTGCTCACTGCTCTACCACTGCTACCTAGCTAGTTAGGACCACTGCCACCTACATCTACTTCCAGCCAATTTACAATGCTACCACTTAGATAGCCATACCTCTGCAATTCGTATACTGGACTCTGCCTTCTAGTTAAGAACACTTCCACCTACATCCCACTTCTACTTCCAGCCATTTTCCTTGCAGCCACCTAGACAGCCAACGTCTGCTTCTGTATGCTGTACCACTGCCTCCTAGCTAGTTAAGACCACTGCCACCTACATTTACTTCAAGACATTTTACATTGCTGCCACCTAGATAGCCATACCTCTGCCATCTGTACGCTCTACCACTGCTACCAACCTAGTTAAGTACCACAGCCACCTACATTCCAGCGATTTTCCATTTAGAACAAGTCAAGTTTTAGGAGGAAAACAAGATATTTCATCGAAGTTTAACCGATAGACATTACAGTTTTTACTCTTATGCAATAAACAAACGTTTCAAAAGAAAGAATTCTTGTTAATGCTCACCGTTGCGCAAATTGAAGACAAAAGGTACCAATTAGTTCGGGCATATGGCTAGCGGCCACTATCTTAAGTAACGTCTAAAAAAAAACCAATATCTAAATTCAAAGGGCTTTGAAAAAAAAATATTTTCGACGGCCTTCTGCATCACGAACTCGACATTTAAACATCTCAACCGAAAAAAAATATTACGAATAAAAAATCATTGACCAAATGAACGAAATTACCCAACGTCCATCTTTTCGTTCGTCCTTGGAAGGAAAATGATGTAGTTTTAATAGCCGGAGAGAAAAAGGTGCATTTTGCGGGGGGGCCCCCTTCATTACGTGATTGGACGTGAGCATGGCTTTTCAATTTTTAAACCATTACGTCATTATTGAATTTTTTTCTTGATAAATTTCGCGTTTTATGATTTCGGGCACGAATTTTATGTAATAGTTAACAAAACTATCGTGATCAAAATTACTAATAAACTTCCCAGAATTGTTACTAAATTGAGCAATGTAATTATTTATCTAAAAACTGATTATAAGAAATAACCAGAGAACTCAATAAACTCGAATAAAAAAGAGAGAAAAACATCTTTCAATAGAATTTTTAAATATTAGGTGTACAAAATGAAACTCAGCCGCAGGGTAAATTTGAATTTTGTAGATTTTAGCCGAGTTTCATTTTGTACACCTAGTAGTTCATTTTTTCAAAATTTTAAACATTTTAGGCGTTAAAGTCCATCAAAAGTTGACCTTCTCCGTGTAAGAAGGTTATTGAAGGATAACCATTAAGAAGGCTAATTTTTAAAGGCTTGTAAATCGTAAACCGTTACAGATATTGAAAAAATGCACTAAATAAAATCTGTTGGAAATTTAATTCTCTTTAATATTTATTCTATTCATTTTTTCTCTAGGACGCTCTGTTTTCAAGATAAATTTATTTTTAAAAAAATTATTTTCCGAAAATGGTGCATACTAGAAAAAAATAATTAAGTACAAATTTATAGAGCATTAAATTCCCTACAATTTTTATTTATTAGGTGTACAAAATGAAACTCAGCCACAGGGTAAATTTTAATTTTGTAGATTTTAGCCGAGTTTCATTTTGTACACCTAATAAATAAAAAATGAGGACATTTTATGCAATATGGGTTGTATTTTGATGGTTTTTTGATTTTTAATATTTTGGGGAAGGTGTAACTGTAGTACGCGTTGGACATGGCGGGGATCCGTTAGGGTCAAGGCGCCTTCGCCCCAGATCCCGACCCGTCTTCTCTTATAAACTAAAACCCGTGGAAATAAAAAACGCGAATCGAACTAAAAGGTGCGAAAAAATTCTTTTTCTACCGCACGTTAAAGTCTCCGTAAAATGAGTTTTTCGGGGGAGAATTTGTTGGAATTGAACGAGGCCTTGGTATGCCGGAGTACGTCATAGGCCATTCCCCTTCGAATCCCACTCCTTTTAAACATCGAAAACCTTTTCTCTCCTTGAAAACGGCCGAGGATAGTGACTTCATCTCACGCACATCCGTTCAATCAAAAAGGACGAAACTTGCATTCAAAAATCAATCACTAACTCAAGTACTTCCAATGAAAACTTCCTTAAAGAGAAGGAACAATGAAGGAGGGGGAGTATAAAGGAGGGGAAGTATAATTTCAAGTACAAATTGAGATTTATTTTTCAAAAAATTTAGGTTTTTTTTACTCCCCACAAATTTTTTTTTTTTTTTTAAGTTACAACGTAGAAATAATGGGCTTTTTGCCCAAGGAAAAAGCCTCACAAAGGGTGGAAGTATGAAATTTCTCCCTACTAAAAATAATAATAATAAAAAGTACTAGTCTGGAGCTGGCCCCGACGGGAACTTCCTTAAAGAGAAGCATCTATATAGGAGGGGGAAGTATGTGGGAGGAGAAGTATAACGGAGTGGGAAGTACGTGGGAGGGGAAGTATAACGGAGGGGGAAGTATAACGGAGTAGGAAGTATAATATGGGAGGGGAAGTATAACGGAGGGGGAAGTATAACGGAGGGGAAAGTATAGGGAAGGGGAAAGTATAACAGAGGGGGAAGTATAATGGAGGGGGAAGTATAAGGGAACGAAAGTATAAAGGAAGGGGATGTAGTAGGGAGGGAAAGTATAAAGGAGAATTTTCCAAGTTAGTTTTTTCGAAAAATTTTTCGGGCTTTTTTTTTCGAAAATTTTCTAAGTTCTTTTTTTTGAAAAATGTTCTAAGTTTTTTTTGAAAAAAATTTTCAAAGTTTTTTTCGAAAAATTTTCCGGGTTTTCCTTTTTTTTTTTTCGAAAAATTTTTTAAGTTCTTTTTTTCGAAAAATTTTTTAAGCTTTTTTTTGTAAAAAAAAATTTTTTTTCGAAAAATTTTCCGGGTTTTTTTTCTTTTTCTTTTTTTTTTTTTTTTTTTTTGAAAAATTTTTAAGTTCTTTTTTTCGAAAAATTTTTTAAGTGTCGAGGTAGAAATAATGGGCTCTTTGGCCTAGGGATGTGCCTCTCGTAAAGGGTAGAAGTACGAAATTTCTCCCTCGTTACATTCTTCTTCACCGGCTAAAGAAATTTTGGTGAAAATTTGGTGAAAATCGGATGAAAACTGTGGCCGTAAAGTGTTCCGGAAAAAATGCTACGGCCGGCCGGCACCACAGACAAAGTTGAGATTGGTTAAGATCAATATTCGATTTGACCCTCCGGGATCTGTAAGACCATTCCCCAAAAACCCGACGTGGAGGGTACCACGATAACTTAGTTCCAACCGCAGTTTGAAACTCCTCGAGCATGCGCAGAAGGATTTGGACGTCAACTTTGACGTCATTCAAATCGTTTATGCGTCAAATCAGAAGTCATCTGACGTCCTTATCCTTCTGCGCATGCTCCAGGAGTTTCAAACTGCTGGAACAAAGCTTATACTTCTTCAAGGTATTTTAAAACTTGAGAATATCGAGAAAAGCGGTTTCTCTCCTTTATGTTACAATAAGTTAAACCAAAGTTATTAGTTTAAAATAAAAATAACATATTTTATTAGGTCCAATTGATATCTAGAACGACTCTCTCCAATCGATTGATGATTTGATACATTTTTTTCCTCAGGTGAATTCAACTTTCGAGAAAGTTGATAAAAAAAGATAAACCTTAAGCCACATATAGAGCTCTAAAAAAAGTGGTGATTATGAATGATGAGACTTTCTTTTTAAGGCTTCAATGTAAATATTTTTATTTAAAATTGAGTACTCAAGCAAATGGCAGAAAAGGACAAAATTTGAAGTAAACTTACTTTTAAAAAAGCGGCTGAAATTCTGAAAAAAACCGAATCAAACTGGGTTCGGGAAGGTGTAACAACCTTTGGAAGAGCCACTGCCTTCCCAATTTTAATTTTTCTCCATATAATACAAAAAAATATCCCATTTTATGTATAAAATCCGAAAATAAATAAATTTGTAAAAACTTCATTGAAGAAATCATTATTTTGTTTTTTGCAATAAAAATGATATCGAAGGAGGGAAAAAAGGCGGGGAAATCACAACACTGAAGACGCATGCACGAACAAGTTTAATGGGCGGCTTGGGATCTCTTTTCTTCGAAATCTATTTTTCTTTCTTCAAAAGGTAAGTTTTTTTACATTCATTATTAATAAAAATTACTAAAATTAGTTAAATAGTCACATGAAAATGATTTTATAGAAATTTACGCTTATTCAGACCGAAATGGCCAAACTCTACTCTTATCTTCTTTTTTATAATATGATCTTAATCTTTCTTAGAAGTTATAGCTTTGTTCCAACCGCAGTTTGAAACTGGTTTGAAACTTCTGGAGCATTCGCAGGATTTGGATGTCTTTGAAGTCGATCAAATCGTTTGTCCTTCAAATCTAAAGTGCAAATCCTTCTGCGCACGCTCCAGGAGTTTCAACCAGCGGATGGAACAAAGCTGATATTTCGGTAATGAGAAAGCTTAGACAGTTATAATTAGGATTAAAATCCGTTCGCCTAAAGTTTTGGGTTTTTGGGAGTCTCTCCTTAGTGACCTTGAGGTGCCGTCGGCCGCTTATTCCTGGAAGTACTTGGACTTTTTATTCGATTTTCAACACTATTTAGCTTGTGAGACATTTTAACTTCCTTAAAGAAGTTATTGTGATACCCTCCACGTCGGGTTTTTGGGGTCTTCCAGACCCCGGAGGGTCAAATCGAATATTGTTCATTACCGATCTCAACTTTGTCTGTGGTGCCGGCCGGCCGTCCGTCCGTAGCATTTTTTTCCGGAACACTTTACGGCCACGGTTTTCATCCGATTTTCACTACATTTTCACCAAATTTTCTTAAGTCGGTGGACAAGAAACTAACGAGGGCGATTTTTTGAATTTCCTTATACTTCCCCCTCCGTTATACTTCCCCTCCCTAATTCATTCCCCTCCGTTATACTTCCCCCTCCTAAGTTTTCGTAGGAAGCTCTTCAAACTAGTACTTTTAACTTCCTTAAAGAAGTTATTGCGATACCCTCGACGTCGGGTTTTTGGGGAAGGGTCTTCCAGACCCCGGAGGGTCAAATCGAATATTGATCTTTACCGATCTCAACTTTGTCTGTGGTGCCGGCCGGCCGTCCGTAGCATTTTTTTCCGGGACACTTTACGGCCACAATTTTCATCCGATTTTCACCAAATTTTCACCAAAATTTCTTTAGCCGGTGAAGAAGAATGTAACGAGGGGGATTTTTGAATTTCGAAAAAATGGCGGAGATATGTCTGTTTGAAATTTTAAAAAATTCGCTGCGGCCGAACCGTTAATCCGATTTTCACCAGATTTTCACCAATTACTCCTTATATTTTTTAAGAATTTTTGGTGCAAAAAAATTGCCACTTTTTAATCATTAATTTTTTTTAGTAGGGAAAAATTTCGTACTTCTACCCTTTACGAGAGGCCCATCCCTAGGCCAAAGAGCCCATTATTTCTACCTTGAGACATAGAAAATTTTTCGAAAAAAAGAACTTAGAAAAATTTTTCGAAAAAAAAAAAAAAAACCCGGAAAATTTTTCGAAAAAACTTTGAAAATTTTTTGAAAAAAAAAAATTTTTTTTTTGGACAAAAAAACTTTGAAAATTTTTCGAAAAAAAAGTTAAAACTTAGAAAATTTTTTGAAAAAAAGAACTTAAAAAATTTTTCAAAAAAAAAAAAAAAAAAAAAAAAAAACCCGGAAAATTTTTTGCAAAAACAAACTTGGAAAATTGTCCTTTATACTTTCCCTCCCTACTAAATCCCCTTCCTTTATACTTCCCCCTCTGTTATACTTCCTACTCCGTTATACTTTCCCCTCCGCTATACTTCCCCTCCGTTATACTTCCCCCTCCCATATACTTCCCCCTCCGTTATACTTCCCCCTCCGTTATACTTCCCCTCCCATATACTTCCCACTACGTTTTACGTCCCCTCCGTTATACTTCCCCCTCCTATATAGATACTTCTCTTTAAGGAAGTTTTCGTTGGAAGCTCTTCAAACCAGTACTTTAGATTGAAATTCAATCGTAGGTTGTGAGAATAGCGAAACTCGGTCATAGGTGACCCACGCATTGTTACTCGCGTTGTGACCTACGCGACGCCTTCCGCCGCTGAATTCCTCTTGGAAAAAAAAATACCAACATGGGGAAAAAAATGGTCGTCCTTGAGTATATACAGATATGACACACATGCGATTTAATTACCTGTGAAACATCCTTCGCACGATAACTCAAGAAAACGCAAGGTTATTTAAAAAAAAACATTTCCAAACGTGTCTCCGTTTATACTTTTCGGGGCGTTCAACCGTTTAGAGTCAGCAAAAAAAACATTTTTTCGCTTCGTCCGTTTAAACCATTCAAAAAAAGGGTAAATTTTTCAGAAAATCGATTTAAAGTAGAAAACGGTGAACCTGAAAGCCGTTTAATTTGGCCGAAGAACTCGTTTCTAACGGATTCCTCCACGTGTTCGAGGGCCTCTTTAAATAATCAAGATTCAAGTGTTTGGATATTTTGAGGCATTTCACTAAGTATTTCCGCCAAGTGTATAACTATTAAAACCTAAAAAGCGCAGATTTTCAAAAACGCAAATCTACCTTCATTAGGGAGACTCCATACTGTCAAGTGTTGGCAACACTGCGTCTCTTACTGCTTCCGAAAAAGTGAATTTTCGTATAATTCCCCATAAAATGCCAAATTTAGCGGATTTTATACAAAAAAAAAAACATAAATTAGGCATATTTTATTGTCCAAAGAATGAATAGTCAAATCAACTTGAAATTTTGCGTAGATTACAAATCTGAAATAAAGTAATGGTTTGAAGAGCTTCCTACGAAAACTTCCTTAAAGAGAAGTATGTATCTATATAGGAGGGGGAAGTATAACGGAGGGGACGTAAAACGTAGGGGGAAGTATATGGGAGGGGAAGTATTAGGTGTACAAAATGAAACTCAGCCACAGGGTAAATTTGAATTTAGTAGATTTTAGCCAAGTTTCATTTTGTACAACTAGTAGTTCATTTTTTCAAATTTTTAAACATTTTAGGCCTTAAAGTCCATCAAAAGTTGACCTTCTCCGTGTAAGAAGGTTATTGAAGGTTAACCATTAAGAAGGTTAATTTTTAAACGCTTGTAAATCGTAAACCGTTACAGATATTGAAAAAATGCACTAAATAAAATCTGTTGGAAATTTAATTCTCTTTAATTTTTATTCTATTCATTTTTTCTCTAGGACGCACTGTTTTCAAGATAAATTTATTTAAAAAAAAATTATTTTCCAAAAATGGTGCATCCTAGAAAAAAAAATTAAGTACAAATTTATAGAAAATTAAATTTCCTACAATTTTTATTTATAATATAACGGAGGGGGAAGTATATGGGGGGGGGGAATTATAACGGAGTGGGAAGTAAATGGGAGGGGAAGTATAACGGAGGGGGAAGTAAATGGGAGGGGAAGTATAACGGAGGGGGAAGGATAAGTGAGGGGAAGTATATGGGAGGGGGAAGTTTAAGTTAGGGGTTGTATAACAGAGGGTGAAGTATAACGGAGGGGGAAGTATAAGGGAGGGAAAGTATAGAGGAGAATTTTCCAAGTTTGTTTTTTCGAAAAATTTTCTAAGTTTATTTTGGAAAAATTATCCGAGTTTAGTTTTTTCTAAAAAATTTTCCGAGTTTTTTTTTTCGAAAAATTTTCCGGTTTTTTTTTCGATAAATTTTTGAAGTTTTTTTTTCAAAAATTTTTATAAGTTTTTTTTTTTTGAAAAGTAAAAAAAAAAATTTTTTTCGAAGATTTATGTTGGGCCGAAATAAATTATTCGGTACTTGATTTCAAATCGTGCAGGTGACGGTGAAAATGCGAAGGTCGAATTGCGCCAATAAGGGCCACACCTTCGGTTTCTTTTAAATTTATAAATCTTCCCACTTTTCGGTTGGATAAACTGGTTTTATAAATTCTCATGAACATCTGAACCGATTTTGAACAGGTTATAACATGAAAAGGCTGGTTTCTTCACAAAAGGCGTCACGGACAAAAGGCCTTTTAGTATTTAAAAAAAAACAGGTGGTATACAGAGTGGTTCAGGTAGAGAACCGCATTCCTTCAAAGCCCTTTTTACAAAAACCACTCCAACCTTCAAGTCTTCACCTTTATGGCTCTACATTCTCAAGCTTCATATTTTTCTCTTTTTTTTTCCATCAACGAAAAACACGCAAGAAACTTTCTTTACCTAAACGAACCGAGATTTTTGTATAATTATTGTGTTTTTTTAACTGTATCAACTTTCTTTTTTTCTTATTATTCTCAGGGTTTTCATTCCCGATGTCTAAAGGTCACATTCTCGTCCTTGTAACTTGTTTTTTCTCCTCTACACAATTTTTACCATAATTAGTTTCCCGAAATAATAAAATTATTAGGCAGAAGTCTTCAGAACTCTGGAGCATGCGCAAAATGGACGTCATATTTGACGTCGAATCGTTTTTCCATCAAATCTGAAGACGTGCAGTTCTGCGCATGCTCCAGGAGTTTCAAAACTTTGGTTGGAACAAAGCTATCGAATTTTAAAAAGGTGATAAACGATGTTTAAATGGCATTCCTAGTAGGGAGTGGCAAGTGGGCAATTTAAAAACCTACAAGGACTCACCTGCATTCTCCAATAGCCGGAAATCTAAGTGGGGAATTTCCTGGTCGGGGAAATCGGCCAGTTTATTGACATTTAAGGGGATATGAGGGTTTTAAGTTGGTTGCTTTGTACATATTTCGTTGTGAGCAACGGTTTTCGGTTTTTCCCTTCTATCTCGGAAACCGTCGCTCAAAACGAAAAAATGTCCTAAGTAAAAGTTGTAGCTACGAAAATTTACTACATAAAATATATTATTAGTTTTTTCCGTCAGAGCAATATTTTAGGAGATATGAAGGTTTTAAGTTTTCAAACAGGCTCTGTAGGATTATTAGTTTTAACCTCATAACTCCTTAAATATTGCTCTTACGCAAATAATAAATTAAAAAATTTTTGTAGGAAATCTTTGTACCTACAACTTTTACTTAGGACATTTGTTCGTTTTGAGCGACGGTTTCCGAGATAGAAGGGAAAAACCGAAAACCGTTGCTCACAACGAAAAATTTGCAAAGCAACTCACTTAAGAACCCTCATATCTCCTTAAGTATTGCTCTGACAATAAAACCAATGAGGTCTTTTTTGTAGGAAATTTCCGTAGCTACGACTTTTACTTAGGACGTTTTTTTCGTTTTGAGCGATGGTTTCCGAGATAGAAGGGAAAAACCGAAAACCGTTGTTAACAACGAAAAATTTGCAAAGCAACCAACCTAAATACTTCCATATCTCCTAAAGTATTGCTCTAACGGAAAAAACTAATAAGATATTTTATGTAGTAAATTTCAGTACCTACAACTTTTACTTAGGACATTTTTTCGTTTTGTGCGACGGTTTCCGAGATAGAAGGGAAAAACCGAAAACCGTTGTTAACAACGAAAAATTTGCAAAGCAACTCACTTAAAAACCATCATACCTCCTTAAAGCGTCAATGGCGAATATTTCCTTTTTTACGATGCCTTTTTGACTTGCCAGAATTTTTCAAATTTTTTTTTTTTTGCTCGGATGTGGGTTAAATAAAATTTTTTTAATCAAAAAACGACATTTTTTTTCGAAATCGACCTCTGTCTTTGGGGGACTTTTAATGCCCTTCCATAACGGAATGCGCATGCTCAGAAAGGTCGCTGAAGAATGCTTTTGTAGAAAGTCTAAGTCGAACATCTTCATATTTGTTTACCTTGATTTGAGATCGTTTGACTTCTGTGTAAAGCCAGTTGTCGGTTGAGAAGGCGATCGCTAGAAGTGCAGTAGCGACGATGGCCGTTATGGTCGCCAAAGAAAGCGTAACTGCTGAACACGGCATATTTCTGTGTTATTTCCCTTGTTAGAAACTATTTTAAATCCAAGTTATCCTTGGATTTTTTATAAATCCTTTTAGGCTCACAAAACGCACGGTTTCACAGAATCACAAGTAACGACACCTCCGGACAAGGTGGAGGATCTGGTGAAATTCTTTGCCCGCTCCTTCGGGCTCAAGAAAGGAATGTGGAGGGGGGGGAGGAGTGAATGTCGGACTATCTACGGCGCACACTCAACACAATAATCTTCACGACTGATCGGTTAAAACTCTAAAAAGAATGGAATTATCATTTTGCATGTTTTATGGCCACCCCAGAGAAGTTAGCTGGTTTGAGTATTGCAACAACTCTTGAACCATCCAACCTACTTATTTGTTTCCATACATTTTTCGTTGTTTTTTTGGCCCTGTTTTCCCATGATTTTTCGTTCTCATGTTCCACAGTTTTTAAGCGCTGTTACTCCAGAAATGAATTTTATTTTGTATAAGTATCAAGGTAGAAATAATGGGCTTTCTGCCCAAGGGATCCCTCTCAAGCAAAGGGTGGAAGTATCAAACTCCCTACCTACTAAAAAAAAAAAAAAAAAAATTATTTTATTATTACACCGAATATTTAAAAAACTGGTTTAAAGAGCTTCTAACTAAAACTTCTTTAGAGAAGTATCTATATAGGAGGGGGAAGTATAACGGAGGGGACGTAGAACGTAGGGGGAAGTATATGGGAGGGGAAGTATAACAAAGAGGGTAGTATAACGGAGAGAGAAGTATATGGGAGGGGAAGTATAACAAAGGGGGTAGTATAACGGAGAGAGAAGTATATGGGAGGGGAAGTATAACAAAGGGGGTAGTATAACGGAGAGAGAAGTATATGGGAGGGGAAGTATAACAAAGGGGGTAGTATAACGGAGAGAGAAGTATATGGGAGGGGGAAGTTTAAGTGAGGGGTAGTATAACACATAAAATAAATAAAACAAAATTTTCCAAAAATTTTCTAAGTTTTTTTTTTTGTCAAATTTTTTTTTTTTTTTTTTTTTGCGAAAAATTTTCTTAGTTTTTTTTTCGAACAATTTTCCGGGTTTTCCTTTTTTTTGGAAAATTTTCCGGTTTTTTTTTCGAAAAATTTTCTAAGTTTTTTTTTCAAAAATTTTTGAATTTTTTTTTCGAACAATTTTCCGGATTTTCCTTTTTTTGTTTGATAAATTTTTTAAGTTCTTTTTTTCGAAAATTTTTCTAGGTGTCAAGGTAGAAATAATGGGCTCTTTGGCCTAGGGATGTGCCTCTCGTAATGGGTAGAAGTATGAAATTTCTCCCTACTAAAAAAATAATAATTAAAAAGTGGCAATTTTTTTACACCAAAAATTCTTAAAAAATATAAGGAGTAATTGGTGAAAATTTGGTGAAAATCGGATTAACGGTTCGGCCGCAGCGAATTTTTTAAAATTTCAAACAGACATATCTCCGCCATTTTTTCGAAATTCAAAGTTTCTTGTTCACCGGCTAAAGAAATTTGTGTGAAAAGGTGAAATTCGGATGAAAACTGTGGCCGTAAAGAGTTCCGGAAAAAAATGCTACGGACGGCCGGCCGGCACCACAGACAAAGTTGAGATCGGTAAAGATCAATATTCGATTTGACCCTCCGGGGTCTGGAAGACCCCAAAAACACGACGTGGAGGGTATCACAATAACTTCTTAAAGGAACATCCAAAGCAAAGTCGGCATTCACGACTTGGATGCCATCTTTTGGCTTCTTCTTGAACTAAAAATTCACACCCCTTCAACAAATTCTAAAAAAATCATATGATTTTCAAAATTCAAAGTTCCTAAATTAACGTCACCACACAAATTTATACGACACAAAAATATTATTTTCAAAAACCAAAATTTTCACAAAGCACTTTTTAAAAGACACAGAATGTATCTAAACTGCTTAAAAAATTTGGGAAGGCTAGCCAAATATGGACTACCGAAAAGTCCATGCATTTTTTCTGCTGTAAGTAGATGTTTGAATACGAATTTTATTTTCTCTAAAACTTTTTTAGCCTAAAAGGACGAATATGTGTGGCGGTGGTACGGTCGAAGATACCGGATTGATACTGGGAACTTTTAGCGACAATCATTTTGAAAAAGCTGTCGAATTGTCGGAAACTGCGAAAATTTTTAATAAAGAAGTCGAAGGACGGTTATTGCTCGCTATGAAAGCTGCTGGGCCGACGCCTAAAGTAGGAGAATACAGAATTTTGTATGGGATCCATCCTTTGTATTCTGCGGTAGCCGTGGTCGGTCTTGGTGACGGTTGCTTATCGTATAATGACAACGAAGAATTGGATGAATATAAAGAGGTTGTCCGTGTTGCTAGCGGTGTTGGAGCCAGAGCACTTCAGAATATTAAAGTTAGGACTGTCCACGTTGAAAGTTTTGATTCTGCAGAAGCTGCCGCTGAAGGCTCTTCAATGGGGGTTTGGATGTTTCAAGAACTTAAGAATGTCAACAAACAAAAATTGATTCCGCGTTTAGAGCTTTATGGAAGTTGCGACTACACCGGATGGCAAATCGGCCTTCAAAAAGGTGCTGCGCAGAATTTGGCGAGACAGTTAACCGAAACTCCGGCTAACATCATGACTCCTATCGGTTTCGCTCAAGCTTCTGTCGATATTTTGACCAAAGCCGGTGTCAGTGTAGAAGTCAAGGTCAAGCAATGGGCGAAAATAATGGAAATGAATGCCTATTTAGCTGCAGCTTCTGGATCATGTGAGCCCCCAGTGTTTTTAGAAATGAGTTATTACGGTTGTGAAGCTGATGTAGCACCGATTGTTTTGGTCGGAAAAGGTGTCACTTTTAACAGCGGAGGTATTTGTTTGAAACCGTGTGAAGAGCAAGTGGTAATGAGAGGAGATATGGCGGGCGCTGCAGTAGTCGTCGCTGCAATGAGAGCAGCAAGCGCTCTTAATCTTCCAATCAATTTACGAGGTGTTATCCCTCTTTTGGAAAACATGCCGGGAAATTGTGCCATGAAGCCCGGCGACGTCGTAAGAGCCAAAAACGGAAAAACGATTCTCATCGAAGATACTGATTTTGATGGAAGACTTGCGCTGGCTGATGCGTTAGCATATACGGTTGTGTATAACCCAAGGGGAATCGTTGATATCGGAACTGCGTCAAGGAATACACCTCAAGGATTAGGAAGAGGAGCGACAATCGGTTTTTCGAATAATGACATTATGTTTGATTCATTGAGAATTTCCGGGATGCATACAGGAGACCGAATATGGAGGTTCCCTCTGTGGAAATTTTTCTCACAGAAGCACCAAAGCCCGTTTGCCGACTCGGCGGACACGTGGGTCTCGCGTGATTACGGCGACCCATGCTCCGCAGCGTCTTTCCTATGCGAATTTATTCCGGCTGGGACCGACTGGACTCATCTTGACATCTACGGCGTTTTTACGGGCGGAAATGAAATCGCATACTTGAGGAACGGCATGAGCGGAAGGCCGGTGAGGACGATCATCGAATTTTTGGGACAGCAGGCTTGCCAATATGACGCGGTAGACTTAACCCAAACAGGTATTCCAATAAAAAGCTCTTGCTCGCCCGCCTCAACTGAATTTGCAGACTCCAAAAAATCAATCTAAAACCTTCATGTAACTTCTATGTCTTTTTTAGTAAACCCACAATATTAATAAAATCAACATTTTTCTAATATTTGCTTCAATTTTAAGGGTTATGCTCTTGGGTAGATTTATACTATTTTTTTTTCAGTATACAAAGTCATTTATTTACAATTTATTTACAAAAATCAAAGTTACATCAAAAATTTTCAAAATGAGTCTTCTTTTTGTGTACTGTCTTCAGCAATGTTTCGAAATACGATTTTGTCTTCGTCGTTTCGTAGATCCATTTCTGCGTTGACGGCGTTTTGGACTTGTGATAAAATGTTAGTTATTTGGGGCAGATTGTTCGTCTTTGGCTTATCTTCTACTGAGTTTGGGTATTCAACAGGCGATTCTTTTACTTCTTCTTCATTTTCGAATGCTATTTTCGGGTCTTCGGTACTTATGGGCGTTTCTACGTGGTGGTCCACTGATGATTCTTCAATTTCTTCTGCTTTAGGTGATCCGTGTGCAAAATTGGGAAGTTCTTCTCCATCTGAGTATTCTGTACCTAAGTCTGCGACGACTAGATGTGACAACTCTGCTCTCAGTAAATCTTCTTCGGTTTCTGCTTTTGGAGATTCTTCAACTTTTTGCGATTCATCTGACGCTTTAGGTGAATCTTCTGCATTTGGCTCTTCAGCAACTTTTGGTGATTCTTCGGTTTCTGCTTTAGGAGATTCTTCAACTTTTTGCGATTCATCTGACGCTTTAGGTGAATCTTCTGCATTTGGCTCTTCAGCAACTTTTGGTGATTCTTCGGTTTCTGCTTTAGGAGATTCTTCAACTTTTTGCGATTCGTCCCAAGCTTTTGGTGAATCTTCTGCATTTGGCTCTTCAGCAACTTTTGGTGATTCTTCGGGAACGTTGGGTTCTACATTTTCTAATTCTTCTGAAATCTTTGTTACTCCCTTGGTTTGCTCTTCTGATACCCTTGAAAATTCTTCACTCTTCGTTGCTTCTGCTTTTGGGGATTCTTCAGAAGTCTTTGTCAGCTCTTCCGACACCTTTGGTAATTCTTCACCTATTGTTTGGTCAGTTGTTGGAGATTCTGCAGACTTTGGTAAATCTGCATTTGGCTCTTCAGCAACTTTTGGCGATTCTTCGGGAACGTTGGGTTCTTCTACTTTTTCCAATTCTTCAGCCTTACGTACTTCTTCTGGTAGCTCTTCTGTTGCTTTTGGCGATTCTTCACTCTTTGTCAGTTCTTTCGGAGATTCTTCTGCAGCCTTCAGGTCTCCAGTTGGCTCTTCTGTCACCTTTGGCAATTCTTCACTCTTTGTCAGTCCTTTCGGAGATTCTTCTGCAGTCTTTAGGTCTCCAATTGGCTCTTCTGTCACCTTTGGCAATTCTTCAGCTTTTGTTGGTTCTATTTTTGGAAATTCTGTAGCCTTTGGTATTTCTTTCGGTTGTTCTTGTGCTTTTGGTAAATCTTCATCCTTTGATGGTACTGTTTTTGGAGATTCTTCCGCTGTGTTTGGTTCTTCTGAAGTTTTTGGGAGTTCTTCAGAAGCTTTGTGGTTTTCTTCTGTCTTTGGCTGCTCCGCTTTTGATGATTCTTCCGCAACTTCTGATTTTTCCTCTTCCGATTTTGCTGGATGGACTTCTTCAGTGTTTTCAACTGCTGGAGATTTTTCAGCATTTTTATCCGCTTCTTTTTCTTCCGGGTTTTCAGTTACTTGAGGTTCATGATTTGATTCTTCATTTTGCTTAAGTTTTCCGCCGCTTGCCACTTCGTAAACTTCCTGTTCGTGATGGGTCGGAATCGGACCGCAAAGCGGCACTTTCGGATCGGTCGGAAAGCAGTTGTCGACTATCAAAGTCGCAGTTACTGCGTGGTCGATGACTTTTTCAACTTTGGTGACGTATACGGTTTGAACGACATGATGCGTAGCATGGAATAACCCTTCGACTATTTTTTCCTCCTCGGCCTCCGTGATCGGTTTGGCTTCTTTATTTTCGGCCACAGCCACCAGAATCGGATGCTGGACGATATACCGACCTTCCCTACTCCTCATACTTCCATCCCAAACTTCTTCACTTTGAGCAATATCCGCAACTCGAGTAGCCCTAAAATAAAAAATAGCAACTATTTTTTCGCAAGAGAAAAACTACTTACGGATAGAACAGTGGCGTTTTCGTCGGCTGTATTTGATTTTTCAATACGTTTTCGTCGTTTTCCCTCCCATGATCTTGCAAGCAGGGAGCTTTGTAAGCGTGAGCCGTAACACATACCGGGTGTCTCGTTACCGTTTTCGTTACCTTTAAAAAAAGAAGGAAAAATTATTAGAGAATTATACAAGGGAAATCCGGAGTAAAAAAGATATAAGAAAAGATTGAAGTAGCAAACACCTTTAAGCTGGAAAGAAGCTCTGTTGAATATTTGATGTAAAGGAGGGATTGGAAAGCTCCATAAAGACCTGTTTATCTACAAGTGGTTAACCTTTTAAGTTACCCCCGTATTTTTTTATCTTTATTTATTTTTTTTCAAACCCTTTTCCAAAGTACTGGTATGAAGAGCCTCAAATTTGAGCATCTTCGCATTCTGCATCACGAGATTTCGTCGCTAATGGCCTTTTTTCAAGTTTAACTCCAAATTCCATACTTCAAAAATGGAAATTAGCGATTTGTTGACGGAATTTTAATTTTTGATGCATAAACACAAAAGACGCTGTAGTTCTTTCAAAATTTGTGGTCCCAAAGAAAAATTCCTTTCAACAAGTGCTAATTTTCATTTCTGAACTAAAAATTTGGGTTCTAACTTGAAAAAATGCCATTAGCGACGAAATCTCGTGATGCAGAATGCGAAGATGCTCAAATTTGAGACAGTTGGATTCTTCGGGAAAAAATAAGTGGAATTAAAAAAAAACGAGTCTCCTAGGTCAATTTTAACGGATTTTAGCGCAAAAAACGCTAAATTTTGACATTTTTTAAAAGTTGTCCAAAATTGTCATATGAGTACTCAAATCTACTTGAAATTTTGCGTAGATTACGAATCTGAAATAAAAAATAGGGGTTCTCATTTGAAATAACGAAGTTAGGTTGTGTCTGGAACACCCTGTATATCCAGGCGGATTTTAAACTACACCGTCAAATTCTTTGATTTAAATTAAGGGGGGTTTACATTTAACTTTTTTTCGTAAAACCACTTTTTAACGCTCTCCCAGACGCTTGCCATGTGTTTCCGGACACCCTGTATAGGGGGGGGGGGGCGGAAGTATAACGGATGGGAAGTATAACGGAGGGGACGTAAAACGTAGGGGGAAGTATATGGGAAGGGAAGTATAACGGAGTGGGAAGTATAAGGGAACGAAAGTATAACGGAAGGGGATGTACGTGTATAAGGGAGGGAAAGTATAAAGGAGAATTTTCCACGTTTGTTTTTTCGAAAAATTTTCTAAGTTTATTTTAGAAAAATTGTCCGAGTTTTTCCCCAAAAATTTTTCGAGTTTTTTTTTCAAAAAATTTGCCAAGTTTTTTTCTGAAAAATTTTCCGGTTTTTTTTTCGAAAAATTTTCTAAGTTTATTTCTTCAAAGTTTTTTTTTCGAAAAATTTTCCGGTTTTTCATCTTTTTATTTTTTTTATTATTTTTTTTTATTATTATTTTTTTTTTTGAAAAATTTTCTAAGTTCTTTTTTTCGAAAATTTTTTTAAGTGTCGACGTAGAAATAATGGGCTCTTTGGCCTAGGGATGTGCCTCTCGTAAAGGGTAGAAGTACGAAATTTCTCCCTACTAAAAAAATTAATAATTAAAAAGTGGCAATTTTTTTACACCAAAAATTCTTAAAAATATAAGGAGTAATTGGTGAAAATTTGGTGAAAATCGGACCAACGGCCGCTGCGAATTTTTTAAAATTTCAAACAGACATATCTCCGCCATTTTTTCGAAATTCAAAAATCGCCCTCGTTAGTTTCTTCTTCACCGGCTAAAGAAATTTGTGTGAAAATTTGGTGAAAATCGGATGAAAACTGTGGCCGTAAAGTGTTCCGGAAAAAAAAAGCTACGGCCGGACGGCCGGCCGGAGCCACAAACAAAGTTGAGATCAGTAAAGATCAATGACCCTCCGGGGTCTGGATGACCCTTCCCCAAAAACCCGACGTGGAGGGTATCACAATAACTTCTTTAAGGAAGTTAAAAAGTCAAATAATTTATACAAGTTTAACTTACTTCAGCATAGACGGTCATCGTCGATGTGATAGTCTTTTTTTAAAGAGATGATCATGTATTTGTCCCAAATGCATCAAAGGAAGCTGAGGGATTTTCGGTAGATTTGGTGTCGGAAGGTGTGGAAGTTTAGCGAGAGGAACGTGCGGTAAATGAAAAGGAAATCCCGGAAAACTCGAAGTCGGCGTCGAGGCTTCTGCCATTGCCAGGCTCACCAACAGAACATTCAAAAAAACCTTCATGGCGAACACTTTCAAGACTGAAATGAACTTAAGATATTTCGTCCCTTTTTATAAACTTTTCCCCCCTCTGGGATTATCCGGTCAGCAACCCCAAAACTCAGGTAAAAGTCAAAATTTTCCCGACTTTCTAATCCCGGGGACCCATTTTCGAAGGGTTACTAGGAAGAAAAGAGGTTTAAAAATAGACTCAAAAGGGCAAATCAAAGTCAACTTAAAAATTTCTTTTTATTTCATATTTTTATGAAACCTATTAGGAATTTTCGCCGGTTACAAAGGAGGCGCCGAAGCCATTAAATCCTTGGATGGAAAAGATGGCAAAAGGTCATTTTCGTCCCTTTTTAGGGTAAAACGACGAGACCAATAAAGATGTAAAGCTCTCCCAGCTTTTTTTTTTCTCTTCTTCTTTTTTTTCCCGGTTAAAGAGAGACCGTAAAAGGTAGAAATGAGAAGCCCTTTTTAATAATTCACCTATTCCCTTTCACGACCCGTTCAACTCCCCGCCGTCAAATCGCTGTTCGAACTACCTCACTATTCACCATCGAAAAATATTTAAAATTTAAGAATTTCCATACAAAAAAATGAGAGCAGATCGGCATAACGCATAAAGCAGTTGAACATAAAAATAAAATGTGCCAAAATAAAGTTCACCATAATTCATTTCGCCATAATTTAAACATAAAACTCTCAAAAATTCTAAAACTTTCGGCATAATGCATTTCAACCGTTTATCCTGAGAAGCAATATGTTAAAATGCACTATGTAGGCGAAATTTTTTGGAGTTTCAGATTTTTTATGGCGAATGGTAGCTTACAAAATTGTATTTCATGGTCAAATGCATTATGGCGAACTGCATTATGTCAAAATTTATACATTCCAAAAAAATCATTAGTGATAATTCCCTCAAAAATCGCTGTTCGAACTACCTCACTATTCACGATCCAAAAAATATTTAAAGTTTAAGAATTTCCACACAAAAAAATGAGAGCAAACCGATCGGCATAACGCATTTCACCCTAAAGCAGTTGAACATAAAAATAAAATGTGCCAAAATAAAGTTCACCATAATTAATTTCGCCATAATTTAAACATAAAACTCTCAAAAATTCTAAAACTTTCACCATAATTCATTTCGCCATAATTTAAACATAAAACTCTCAAAAATTCTAAAAGTTTCGGCATAATGTATTTCAACCGTTTATCGTGAGAAGCAATATGTTGAAATGCACTATGTAGGCGAAATTTTTAGGTGTTTCTGATTTTTTATGGCGAATGGTAGCTTACAAAATTGTATTTTATGGTCAAATGCATTATGGCGAACTGCATTATGTCAAAATTTATACACTTCAAAAAATTTTTTTGTGATAATTCCCTCAAAAAGTCGCTGTTCGAACTACCTCACTATTCACGATCCTAAAAATAATTAAAATTTAAGAATTTCCATACAAAAAGATGAAAGCACACCGATCGGCATAACGCATTTCACCCTAAAGCAGTTGAACATAAAAATAAAATGTGCCAAAATAAAGTTCACCATAAATCATTTCGCCATAATTCAAACATAAAACTCTCAAAAGTCTAAAACTTTCGGCATAATTCAATCCAACCGTTTATCGTGAGAAGCAATATGTTAAGATGCACTATGTAGGCGAAATTTTTAGGTGTTTCACATTTTTATGACGAAGGGTAGCTTACAATTTCTTCTATTTTATGGTCAAATGCATTATGGCGAACTGCATTATGTCAAAATGTATACACTCCAAAAAAATCATTAGTGATAATTTCCTCAAAACTCGCTTTTCGAACTACCTCACTATTCACGATCCAAAAAATATTTAAGATTTAATAATTTCCATACAAAAAAATGAAAGCACACCGATCGGCATAACGCATTTCACCCTAAAGCAGCTGAACATAAAAATAAAATGTGCCAAAATAAAGTTCACCATAATTCATTTCGCCATAATTTAAACATAAAACTCTCAAAAATTCTAAAACTTTCGGCATACCTAATGCTATTCAACCGTTTATCGTGAGAAGCAATAATGTTAAAATGCACTATGTAGGCGAAATTTTTTGGAGTTTCAGATTTTTTATGGCGAATGGTAGCATACAAAATTGTATTTTATGGTCAAATGCATTATGGCGAACTGCATTATGTCAAAATTTATACACTCCAAAAAATTTTTTTAGTGATAGAATCCTCAAAAATCACTGTTCGAACTACCTCACTATTCACCATCAAAAAATATTTAAAATTTAGTAATTTCCATACAAAAAAATGAGAGCACACCGATCGGCATAACGCATTTCACCCTAAAGCAGTTGAACATAAAAATAAAATGTGCCAAAATAAAGTTCACCATAATTCATTTCGCCATAATTTAAACATAAAACTCTCAAAAATTCTAAAACTTTCGGCATAATGCATTTCAACCGTTTATCCTGAGAAGCAATATGTTAAAATGCACTATGTAGGCGAAATTTTAGGTGTTTCAGATTTTTTATGGCGAATGGTAGCTTACAAATTTGCATTTTATGGTCAAATGCGTTATGGCGAACTGCATTATGTCAAAATTTATACACTCCAAAAAATTTTTTTAGTGATAGAATCCTCAAAAATCACTGTTCGAACTACCTCACTATTCACCATCGAAAAATATTTAAAATTTAACAATTTCCATACAAAAAAATGAGAGCAAACCGATCGGCATAACGCATTTCACCCTAAAGCAGTTGAACATAAAAATAAAATGTGCCAAAATAAAGTTCACCATAATTAATTTCGCCATAATTTAAACATAAAACTCTCAAAAATTCTAAAACTTTCACCATAATTCATTTCGCCATAATTTAAACATAAAACTCTCAAAAATTCTAAAACTTTCGGCATAATGCATTTCAACCGTTTATCCTGAGAAGCAATATGTTAAAATGCACTATGTAGGCGAAATTTTAGGTGTTTCAGATTTTTTATGGCGAATGGTAGCTTACAAATTTGCATTTTATGGTCAAATGCGTTATGGCGAACTGCATTATGTCAAAATTTATACACTCCAAAAAATTTTTTTAGTGATAGAATCCTCAAAAATCACTGTTCGAACTACCTCACTATTCACGATCCTAAAATATTTAAAATTTAAGAATTTCCAAACAAAAAAATGAGAGCACACCGATCGGCATAACGCATTTCACCCTAAAGCAGCTGAACATAAAAATAAAATGTGCCAAAATAAAGTTCACCATAATTAATTTCGCCATAATTTAAACATAAAACTCTCAAAAATTCTAAAACTTTCGGCATAATGCATTTCAACCGTTTATCCTGAGAAGCAATATGTTAAAATGCACTATGAAGGCGAAATTTTTTGTCGTTTCAGATTTTTTATGGCGAATGGTAGCTTACAAAATTGTATTTTATGGTCAAATGCATCATGGCGAACTGCATTATGTCAAAATTTATACACTCCAAAAACTTTTTTAGTGATAATTCCCTCAAAAATCGCTGTTCGAACTACCTCACTATTCACGATCCTAAAAATATTTAAAATTTAAGAATTTCCATACAAAAAATGAGAGCACACCGATCGGCATAACGCATTTCACCCTAAAGCAGTTGAACATAAAAATAAATGTGCCAAAATAAAGTTCACCATAATTCATTTCGCCATAATTTAAACATAAAACTCTCAAAAATTTTAAAACTTTTGGCATAATGCATTTCAAGCGTTTATCGTGAGAAGCAATATGTTAAAATGCACTATGTAGGCGAAATTTGTAGGTGTTTCACATTTTTTATGGCGAATGGTAGCTTACAAAATTGTATTTTAAGGTCAAATGCATTATGGCGAACTGCATTATGTCAAAATTTATACACTCCAAAAAGTTTTTTAGTGATAATTCCCTCAAAAATCGCTGTTCGAACTACCTCACTATTCACGATCCAAAAAATATTTAAATTTTAACAATTTCCATTCAAAAAGATGAAAGCACACCGATCGGCATAACGCATTTCACCCTAAAGCAGTTGAACATAAAAATAAAATGTGCCAAAATAAAGTTCACCATAATTCATTTCGCCATAATTTAAACATAAAACTCTCAAAAATTCTAAAACTTTCGGCATAATGCTATTCAACCATTTATCGTGAGAAGCAATACATTATGGCGAACTGCATTATGTCGAAATTTTTACTCTCCAAAAAGGTTTAAAAAATGAATTTAACTTATAAAAGTATTTTAAAAATGAATTCTTGTCGAGAGTGAAAACATCGTTTACGCCACCGCAATATAAGAAATGTCTAAACTGCAATAAAACGAGCGATAAAATAACCATAATCTCCGGCAATATTTGCAAAACTAATAAAACATCGGATTTAAAATGCGGCCACGAATCGACGAATAAAAATATGTATATTTTTTTATTATTCCATTTAAATGACAAGCTATATAATTTAATTTTGTAGCCTGTCAGAAATGGCTACTATTTAAAAATTAAAAGCCTCCATATTTTCTACAGGGTAAAAATCGTGTGAAAACTTATAAAAAGAAATTTCAAACGTTAATTCTTGCCTTTGAGGAAGAAAAAGGTTAAAAAAAGTTCTTTACGACCTAACGTGCCTCGGCTTCTCAATCAAGCCCCCTTTTCCTGTCGTTATTTAGAAGAAGAAAAAAAATCCTCCGAGAAACCCATCATAAAAAGGAAAAAATGGAAAACTCAAAAATACGACGGCTTACGTAAACGTGAGGAATTTTTTTTTTCTCTTTCGCGTTATGGCCCAAACGCGTGTAAAATAAACGTTTGAAGGTTGAACAATTTTTTGATTGAAGTTATATTAGGTGTACAAATTGAAACTCGGCTAAAATCTACAAAATCCAAAACCCTGCGGCTGAGTTTCATTTTGTACACCTAATAAATAAAAATTGTAGGAAATTTAATTCTCTATTTTGTACTAAATTATTTTAACTTCCTTAAAGAAGTTATTGCGATACCCTCGACGTCGGGTTTTTGGGGAAGGGTCTTCCAGACCCCGGAGGGTCAAATCGAATATTGATCTTTACCGATCTCAACTTTGTCTGTGGTGCCGGCCGGCCGTTGCATTTTTTCCGGAACACTTTACGGCCGCAGTTTTCAACCGATTTTCACCAAATTTTCACCAAAATTTCTTTAGCCGGTGAAGAAGAATGTAACGAGGGGGATTTTTGAATTTCGAAAAAATGGCGGAGATATGTCTGTTTGAAATTTTAAAAAATTCGCTGCGGCCGAACCGTTAATCCGATTTTTACCAAATTTTCACCAATTACTCCTTATATTTTTTAAGAATTTTTGGTGCAAAAAATTGCCACTTTTTAAATTACTATTTTTATTAGTAGGGAGAAATTTCGTACATCTACCCTTTACGAGAGGCACATCCCTAGGCCAAAGAGCCCATTATTTCTACCTTGACACTTAGACAATTTTTCGAAAAAAAGAACTTAAAAAATTTTTCTAAAAAAAAAAAGAAAAGAAAAAGAAAGAAAAACCCGGAAAATTTTTCGAAAAAAAAAATTTTTTTTTTACAAAAAAAACTTAGAAAATTTTTCGAAAAAATGAACTTAGAAAATTTTTCGAAAAAAAAAAAAAAAAAAAGGAAAACCCGGAAAATTTTTCGAAAAAAAAAAGGAAAACCCGGAAAATTTTTCGAAAAAAAAAAGGAAAACCCGGAAAATTTTTCGAAAAAAAAAAGGAAAACCCGGAAAATTTTTCGAAAAAAAAGGAAAACCCGGAAAATTTTTCGAAAAAAAAACTTGGAAAATTTTTCAAAAAAAAGAACTTCAAAAATTTTTCGAAAAGAAAAAAAAAAAACCGGAAAATTTTTATACTTTCCCTCCCTACTACATCCCCTTCCTTTATACTTCCTACTCCGTTATACTTCCCACTCCGTTATACTTCCCCCTCCATTATACTTCCCCCTCCGTTATACTTCCCACTCCGTTATACTTCCCCCTCCGTTATACTTCCCACTCCGTTATACTTCCCCCTCCGTTATACTTCCCCCCTCCGTTATACTTCCCCCTCCGTTATACTTCCCCCTCCGTTATACTTCCCCCTCCGTTATACTTCCCCTCCCATATACTTCCCCCTCCGTTATAATTCCCCCTCCGTTATAATTCCCCCCTCCTATATTGTTACTTCTCTTTAAGGAAGTTCCTGTCGGGGCCAGCTCCAGACTAGTACTTTTTCTAGGATGCACCATTTTCGGAAAATAATTTTTTTTTTTTTAAATAAATTTATTTTGAAAACAGTGCGTCCTAGAGAAAAATGAATAGAATAAAAATTAAAGAGAATTGAATTTCCAACAGATTTTATTTAGTGCATTTTTTCAATATCTGTAACGGTTTACGATTTACAAGCCTTTAAAAATTAATCTTCTTAATGGTTATACTTCAATAACCTTCTTACACGGAGAAGGTCAACTTTTGATGGACTTTAACGCCTAAAATGTTCAAAATTTTGAAAAAATGAACAACTCGGTGTACAAAATGAAACTCGGCTAAAATCTACAAAATTCAAATTAACCCTGTGGCTGTGTTTCATTTTGTACACCTAATAAATTGAAAAATAAAGAGCTCCTCGCCCCGAAAAAACGGAATTTCGTTGATCAGTTTCTGGGACACTTGTTCCGGGTGTATCTGGACCGTTCTTCCAAGTTCAAGGACGCCGGAAGAAGAGAGTGAATGAAAGAAAGAAAAAAAGAGGAAGATAAAAAATATCGCGAAAGAAAGTGGAGTGGGGTTTTTTAAAAAACGCGCCCCACCATTCGAAAAGTCCACTTCCCTCTCAGTTACAACGTGTGGTCCACATGAGGATCGTTCGGATTAAAAAGATACTGTAAGCAATTTTTTTCCTTTCAATTTCAAATATAGAATTTTATCATAATCAAATTTTTAAATATTAGCGTTCCAACCGCAGTTTGAAACTCCTGGAGCATGCGCTGAAGGACATAGACGTCAAATCTGACGCCTCTCAAATCGTTTGTCCGTCAAATATGACGTGCTAATCATTCTACGCATGCTCCAGGAGTTTCAAACCAGCGATTGGAACAAAGCTATTAATTTCATTCTTAAAATTAGCACATTTCCTACTATGAAATAGTACTAAATTTTTAAAAAAATCTTAGATTCTCAAAATTTATAGATATTTTCATGAGGAAAAAATTTCCACGGATTGGGATTTGAACCCGTGACCATTGTCGAGCAGAAAATAAAAAAATACTTTAGAAACAAATTTCATTTAGAAAAACAAGCCATTTTCAAAGACTCTACGTTGGAGGGTATCACAATAAGTTCTTTTTTGAGGAAAATAACTAATTACACAACGGTTTCTTATTTAGTATTATAATTTATCTTAATTTTTATACGCCAAAATATTGCTTTATAAAATTTTTATGAGCGTTAAAAAATAAATAAACCTTAACAATAAAAAAGTAACTGTTTATGTCAATAATGACCTCAATATTTTATCAAGTTTTTCATTTTTTTTTATTTTAAAATTAAGTTAAACCTAAATTTATGTGACAAGTTATATGCAAATTCGAACTTGAGGTGAATATGGCTTTTATAAAAGTTAAATAAATAAAAATTTCGCGCCTTTTCAAATAGGAATTTTATTATTTAAAAATGAAATTTTTAAGGGAAAAAATTTTTATCGTAAAAAACGTGATTCGACGCTTTTTTTTTAGGGAAGCGTAAAAGGCGTTTCTGAACAAAAATGGAAAAATAAAAAAATTATAAGCATAAAAATGATAATAAAATTTTTATTTCTGGATTCTGTAAAAGGATTGTTTTTTTAAATTGAGACTTTCAAAAGACGATTTTTTGGGGGGATAAAAATTAGTTTTATTATCTTGTTTATAGGTGAGGATTTTATAGCTTCTATAAAATTACACAACCATTGTTTATTCGAGTTAAGATTTTTTTTTCTGTAAAACGACGCTTTTTTAAATATTTCTTTTGTATAAACTCGATGGCCAACTTTCGTAATCGTTAATTGTGAGAAAACGTTGAGCTATTGTGAGAAAACGATGCCTTAAAACGTATGCCGTAACTTGAGAAACTAGGAAAAGTAACCAATCGCATTTTTTAGGAAAAAATGATTTGTGGTCCAAAAATTTTTCGGCTTATAAGCCTATTTTAAACCGGATTTTACGACGTTTTCCTCGATTTTGCCTGAAATACCATAAAGTAAGGCACCTAATTGGTCAACATTTGCACAGATATTGACTTAGTATGTATCTCGAAAACTGCTAACTGAGGATGAAAATGAATATAATCCTTTTCGTAGGGAAATTTAAATATCTCGATATTAGCTTCCCTAAGAAAAAAAGTGAATAAAGTACTTTTTGTAGGGAATTTAATTTCCTTTCAGTTTGCTTTTATTCATTTTTTGAGTAGGATCAACCGTTTAGAAGATATGAGCGAAAAAAGATTACTTAAGTTAAATATCTCGAAAACTGCTAGCCTGAGGATGAAAATGAATATAATTGTTTTTGTAGACAATTCAATTTCCATTCAGTTTGCTTCTATTCATTTTTGTGTAGGATCAACTGTTTAGAAGATATGAGCGAAAAAAGATTACTTAAGTTAAATATCTCGAAAACGGCAATCCTGAGGATGAAAATGAATATAATCCTTTTTGTAGGGAAATTTAAATATCTCGATATTAGCTGCCCTGAGAAAAAAAGTGAATAAAGTACTTTTTGTAGGGAATGTAATTTCCTTTCAGTTTGGTTTTATTCATTTTTTGTGTTGGATCAACCGTTTAGAAGATATGAGCGAAAAAAGATTATTTAAGTTAAATATGTATATTCCGTTGGTCCAAGAGCAGATAAAACCAAAGTGCTATTTTCCACCAATTACTTATCTTCGCAAATACTCCACCCAAATTATGTGGTCTTTACCAAGTGAACTAATGGACGAGAAAGAAAATAGTCGAAACCGTTCACCATAATGCACTTGAACATAATACATCTCATCATAAAGAAGAGATTTAACATTTTGTCGTTTCGACATACAATTTGTCGTTTCAACATAACGCAGAGGAACATAAAGAACTTTTGTCGTTTCGGCATAAAAGTTTCTGTCGTATGGGCATAATACATATCACCGTATGTATTATGCCCAAACGACAGAAACAGTTTGGCGAAACAACAAGTTACAAAAGAGGCTTTTACGAGAAGCGTTATGGTGGCTTGCACTTTTTTTTATGTCAAATTGCATTGAAAAAGTCTTTTTTTGGGTAGTTTTTTGAGAACTTCCAGACCCCGTAGTTTATGTCGAAATGAAGATTTTTTATGTTCAACTGCTTTAGGGTGGAATGCGTTATGTGTTCTTCCAAAAACATGACAGGAAAAGAGGTAATTGAACTCTTCAATCGTCTGGGTTTTTACCACTTTTTTTTCCAGGAAAAACTGAAAATAATAAAAAGCTTCCTAATCCCGGAGCCTTATTCATAACTCTATATTTGTCCCGAAATGCGGATAATAGGCCCCAAGGGCGTACAAAAACCATTGTTCCCCTTGAAAGGGATCTCCACTTAAGGGTTTTCCCTTACCCTTCTCTTTTTATATTTACCGTTTTATTTCCCTGAAAATTTTCTAGTTAAATTAAATTAAAAGTTGAAGCCAATGAGAGAAATTTTGTTGTCTTTTTTTTTAATTTGGACTGTTTTTTTTTGAATAATCAAGTTGTCAAGGACTTCCCGTAAGTATTTGGTTATATAATGGCGTATTTTCTTTTCAAAAAGCTGACCCTAATCGGACGAAAATGACAATAAAAAGAATGAGCTCCGCTTTTTATAGTTTTTAATTAATTGGCCTCCTCCTGTTCTTCAATAAGTTTAACCTCTGCCCTCCCCTGGCTTTGCTACTTTTATAACGTCGAAGGAAAAAAAATTTTTTTGGGAGGATTTAAAAACGGAAAAGTTTGATATCACATAGAAAACGGTATAAAATAAGCGTTACTCTCTCTATTATAAGGTGTTTTTTTTTCTCTGGAAAAATTGCATTTCTATAGGTGGACAACAATCCTTAACGGTACATGAAAGCTTCATTATAGTGGCTGCATTTTTTTACTGAGAGTGAACTTGGTACTCACTTTTTAGAACTTTTCCTTCGTAGAACCTTTTTAACTTAAAGAAGCTATTGTGATACCCTCGACTTCGGGTTTTTGGAGGGCCTTCCAGACAATCGAATATTGATCTTTACCGATCTCAACTTTGTCTGCGATGCCGGCCGGCCGTAGCATTTTTCCCGGAACACCTTAAGGCCACAGTTTTCAACCAATTTTCCCACTATCATCCTTAGTCAGTAAAGAAGAATGTAACGAGGCAATTTTTGAATTTCGAAAAAATGGCGGAGATATGTCTGCTTAAAGTTTTGATTTTCTGGTACATTTTACGGCCACAATTTTCACCCGATTTGTACAGAATTTTTACATAATCTTCCTGATTCAATGAAGATTACCCATCCTTATACTTCCCCCTCCTTTATACTCCCCCTCCTTTATACTGCCCCTCCTGAAACTTCTCCCTCCTTTATACTTCCCCCTCCTTTTGTTTGTTGTTCCATTGTTCCTTTTCGTTGGAAGCTCTTCAAACTAGTACTTTTATTCGATTAACCTCGTTTCGTAATTTATTATTAGGTGTACAGCCACAGGGTATATTTGAATTTTGTAGATTTTAGCCGAGTTTCATTTTGTACACCTAGTAGTTCATTTTTCAAAATTTTGAACATTTTAGGCGTTAAAATCCATCAAAAGTTGACCTTCTCCGTGTAAGAAGGTTATTGAAGTATAACCATTAAGAAGGTTAATTTTTAAAGGCTTGTAAATCGTAAACCGTTACAGATATTGAAAAAATGCACTAAATAAAATCAGTTGGAAATTCAATTCTTTTTAAGTTTTATTATATTCATTTTTTCTCTAGGACGCACTGTTTTCAAGATAAATTTATTTAAACAAAAATTATTTTCCAAAAATGGTGCATCCTAGAAAAAAATAATTAACTACAAATTTATAGAGAATTAAATTTCCTACAATTTTTATTTATTAGGTGTACAAAATGAAACTCAGCCACAGGGGAAATTTGAATTTTGTACATTTTAGCCGAGTTTCATTTTGTACACCTAATATTTCGTCGCGTTAGTTCTAACACCGGCTAAGTCATTTTTATCAATTTTGAGTTTGGCATTGTTTCTGATGGTAAATTTTTTGGAGAATCGAATTCCGTTGGTAGTTTAACCCTATTACCAACAGAAAACGCTAATTTCACGATTTTGGCAACATTGATTCCAATGAGTAATTAATCCGTATTTTGGCTCTCCTGAGATCCTCGGAAAAATGACATAGCCGGTGTTAGAACTAACGCGACGATTTTATATATTTTTTTATATAATGAAAAATCTTAATTTTTATAAATAAAAAACTAACAGAATATTCGACAACTATTATTCTCAGGGTCACCTCCTGGCGGACCTCATTAAAATTCAATTTGTTTTAATTAACAGGACACTCACCGCTGTAAATATCGTTTAAAACAAAAAATTTGTTTTTTGGTTTTTTCTATGACTCTCATAATTGGCAACACTGTTTTTAGAACGGATGGGACTCATGAACATAAAAATTATACCTTGAAAAATTGATTAATTTAAATAAACCGCCTCTACGTCGTAGGTAAACAATGAATTATTTTAAACGGCCTCGCATTAACGCCCAAGTTCGAGGACGTGTTGCATAAAAGGTTTTAATAAATTATTACAGCTCTTTTCTCACGTGAATTAAATAAAAAAAGAAGCCACAGTTGCGGTTATATTTTAATCTCCCGTTATATATTTTAATGGTGCACTTTTCATATTTAACTATCCGTTTAAAAAGCGAAAAGTCACGTTTTAAAGTGAAAACAATTGTTTAATATGCGGAGACTGACCTGAGAATGCCGTTAACCTGAATTTCGTCGATAGCGTCTGAGTGGCCTCAAAAAATATCAAGAACTTTTTGGACATATATTATGATTAGGGGGGGGGGGTCTTTGTTGAATCTTTAATACTGTAGGTATTAGCTTTGTTCCAACCCCAGTTTGAAAGTGGTTTGAAACTCCTGACGCATGCGCAGAAGGACTTATACGTCAAATCTAACGGGTGCCTACATCTCGTTCGAAAGTATTCTCGTCCTAAAATAATTGAAAAAGAAAAAAAATATAAACTGTCTTCTCGTCTGAAAGTATTCTCGTCCTAACAGGCTACGCCCCTTTTTAGGACGAGATAACAGTCGGACGAGAAATCCACTTGTCCGAATGTCTTCTCGTCCGACTGTTATCTCGTCCTAAAAGGGGCGTAGCCTGTTAGGACGAGAATACTTTCAGACGAGAAGACATTCGGACAAGTGGATTTCAATTTTTATTCACTTTTTTAAATATTATAATTTAATAAAATGGAAATCATCTCGTCCGAAAGCATTCTCGTCCTAAAAATAATAGAAAAAGAAAAAAAATATAAACTGTCTTCTCGTCTGAAAGTATTCTCGTCCTAACAGGCTACGCCCCTTTTTAGGACGAGATAACAGTCGGACGAGAAGACATTCGGACAAGTGGATTTCAATTTTTATTCAATTTTTTAATATTATAATTTAATAAAATGGAAATCATCTCGTCCGAAAGCATTCTCGTCCTATGTCTTCTCGTCCTAAAACTATGTGTAAAATAAAATATTACTTAAAATTAAATGCAATGTATTCTCATCCGAAAGTATTCTCGTCCTAAAGTATTCTCGTCTTAAACTATTCTCGTCCTAAAAATAATAGAAGAATAAAAAATAAAAACTGTATTCTCGTCCGAAAGTATTCTCGTCCAAAGAGGCTACGCCCCTTTTTAGGACGAGATGACAGTAGGACGAGAAGACATTCGGACAAATGGATTTCAATTTTTATACAATTTTTTAAATATTATACTTTAATAAAATAGAAATCATCTCGTCCGAAAGTATTCTCGTCATACTGTCTTCTCGTCCTAAAACTAACGCACAAAATTGCTGCGTCGGAGAAATGCGGCAGTGTTCCACCCAAGCAAGTTTAAAACTCCTTTTCACGCCTACCGAGCTCATCATCTGGGCCGCCTACAGGGTGAGCGAATCCTCGCGAGAGGAAAAAAATTAACCACCTTGTGTCACAAAACGAGCTGATCCTCGCAAAAATAAACAAACAAACCGACCGTGACTTGCTGGGGTGGAACGCTGCCGCATTTCTCTGACGCAGCAATTTTTGTACGTTAGTTTTAGGACGAGAAGACAGTAGGACGAGAATACTTTCGGATGAGAATAAATTTCATTTAATTTTTTGTAATACATATTCTATTTTACACATATTTTTAGGACGAGAAGATAGTCGGACGAGAATACAGTTTATATTTTTTCTTTTTCTATTATTTTTTACTTTCGGATGAGAATAAATTTCATTTAATTTTTAGTAATATTTTATTTTACACATATTTTTAGGACGAGATGACATTCTGACAAGTGGATTTCAATTTTATACAATTTTTTAAATATTATACTCTAATAAAATGGAAATCATCTCGTCCGAAAGTATTCTCGTCCTAATGTCGTCTCGTCCTAAAAAGGGGCGTAGCCTGTTAGGACGAGAATACTTTCGGACGAGAATACAGTTTATATTTTTCTTTTTCTATTATTTTTAGGATGATAACACTTTAGGACGAGATGTGCGCCCCCATAACGTCGCTCAAATCGTTTCTCCGTCAAATCTGACGTGCTAATCCTTCTACGCAAACTGCGGTTGGAACAAATCTATAATAAATGTATCCAGAAAAAAAATTCCAAATAGCAAAAATACCCTAAAAATTCAAAAAATGTGTTGATTAGCCCCCACTTTTAGGACCTCAGTTTTGGGAAATTTTTATTTTGTCTCCTGAATAAAAAAAAACCTCGTATATTATTTTTTAATATAAAATTTTCGAAAATTCGCGATTTAATTAATAATTTGTGTCAGAACTTTTATGGAAATTCATGACAAGTTTAGGCTTGGTGACGCTAATAGAATGGGAAAAGGGTTGAGGGGTGGGGAGGAAGAAAAAAAATATCCGTCATATAATCAAAACTTTATAAACGGATTCCGGAAATTTTGGTTTGGTAATTAATTTCTAATATCGTCCGAAGAAAATTGAGAAAGGAAAGGGCGGGGTACGTGGGAACTTGATTAACGGAAGGGGAAATCCCCCCCCCCCCCCGGCTACGTCACAGACTCTTATGTTCTCCAAGTTTGACGCGTCTGTTTGACGAAGTGGACGTGATTTCCTTCTCCAATATCAGAAGAAAAACTTCAAATTTCACAATTTTCCTGGCGCTCGAAAATCTTTCAAAATCATCCATTTACTTGATTTTGAAACTTAGTTCTAATCGTAGTTTGAAACTCCTGGGGCATGCGTAGAAAGATTTGGACCTCAAATTTGACTTCGTTTAAGGGGATATGAGGGTTTTAAGTTGGTTGGTTTGTACATATTTCGTTGTGAGCAACGGTTTTCGGTTTTTCCCTTCTATCTTGGAAACCGTCGCTCAAAACGAAAAAATGTCCTTTGTCAAAGTTGTAGCTACGGACATTTACTACATAAAATATTTTATTGGTTTTTTCCGTCAGAGCAATATTTTAGGAGATATGAAGGTTTTAAGTTTTCAGACAGGCTCTGTAGGATTATTAGTTTTAACCTCATAACTCCTTAAATATTGCTCTTACGCAAATAATGAATAGAAAAATTTTTGTAGGAAATCTTCGTACCTACAACTTTTATGAATGAATGAATGAATGAAATAATCTTTTTTATTGACAATTAATTGTTAAAATACACACAAAAAGACATACGGCATGGTAGGCTCCGCTACCGTCTGCCGGAGAACAGAGACAAAAACAAAATTCGTTACAAGAATGACTTTCAATTAGTTTACTCGTAATTAAACTCATTTATAAGTTCATGTCTGTAAGTAAGAGCATGCTTGGCATATTGTATTAAAGAGGGGGGAGGCTTATTTAGCATTATTATTAGTTCCGAAATATTTAATTTTGATTTATTTAGATAAAGCCGACGGAACTCGGCCAGAATCGAGCACTCGGCCAGAAAGTGGAAGGAGTCTTCTAAGGCATGATCGTTACAAAGCGAACAAATGTTGATTTTATTGTCCCTAAGGGGCGAAGAATTTAAATAAAATAGCTGACATCTCAACTTAAAGGCCCATCGGGCTTGGAATAGAGTGGGAAACGAGTGTTCGGTTGGGTTGAAAAGAGGTTTGGATGTGTTGAGCCGGGGGTAAAGTAGGAATCTAGACGAATTTATAGCTTGGCGAGAGCAAGAAGCTCTGTGACGGGACCGAAGAGCGATCTCAAGCTCCTTAAAGCGAGGGTTCCAGCCATCCAATCTTGTTAGAGCAAGATCAAACGTCACGTTACACTCCCCATATAGTGTCCGCAGAGCAGTGAACCAGGAGAGATTGTGTTTCATACATTCCAAAGCAATTATTTTAGGGAGGCGAGTAGGTGGAAGGGAGAGGATTTTGGATATGTAGGAGACATGCAATTTCAAGGTGTGTAAAAAGGTCAGGTCGACTCCGGTTTCGAGATAAATCATATAGTTCGGGGTGAAATTAGGAAGACTAAAAAGCTTACGAATAAAAAACCTTTGAAAGCTTTCCACTTGCTCGAATCGCTGGAAGCCCCAAGATTGACATGCATAACATAAAATTGCTCGACAAACTGTTAAGAAGATTCTAAACTTAGAGCTGGTGGAAATTTGAGGGTTAGAAAAGAGACCAGACCAAATGTAGTTTACTGCAAATTTGCATGTGTCAATCTTTTTTTTGAAATGCGAGGTCAGGGAGAGTTGAGGGGTAAAAATGACTCCAAGATACTTATATTCGTTCACGATTTCCACAGGGCTTTTTTGGAAAAACCAACGTTCGTTTTTTGCCCGTCTACCCCCATTACTAAAAATCATTATTTTCGACTTGGCGAGATTCACTGACAGCTTCCACTTGTCGCAGTACTTTTCGAGCTCATCGATATTCTTCTGGAGCGTAACTGGGTAATCTGAGAGAATTATAATGTCATCGGCGTACATAAGTATCTTCACGACAGTTTCACCACAACGGGTCCCATAATCAAGGCAAGGCGGCAAATCGTCTAGAAAAAGGGAAAAAAGGAGAGGGCTCAAGACACAGCCTTGCCTAACGCCGGTACCAACCGAAAAATACTCCGTGATTGAATCTAACCCTTTGACAGCCGACTCTGAGCAAGCGAAAAGCGATCGAAGCACTTTTATTATTTTGGTCGAAAAACCCAACTGGGAGAGCTTATAAATCAGGGCCCCTCTATCGACACAGTCAAAGGCAGATTTTAGATCTACAAAGAACGCATATAATTTTTGGCCTTTCTTGGCTAGACGTAACTTCACGAGGTTTGACAAAGAAAAGACATGATCAGAGGTAGAGTAGCCCTTTCGAAATCCAGCTTGGGCCTCTGATAATATACCATTTGTCTCAACGAAAGATTCCATACGTTTGAGAATCAGTGAAGCAAATATTTTCGCGCAAGAATCTATGCACGAGATACCTCTGTAGTTTGCTGGGCTGTTTACATCTCCCTGTTTATAGAGCGGGTAAATAATTGATTGACTAAATGTTAGGGGGGTTTCTCCTGAGTCGAATATTTGATTGTAGAATCTCAAAAGCATTTTCAGAAAACCATCCGGAGCAAATTTAAAGAATTCATAGGGGACCCCGTCTTGCCCAGGAGTTTTTTCATTTTTCAATCCTGACAGTATACATTTAAGTTCTTCCAAAGAAAATGGACGGTCCAGCTCTTCGTTGAAGACCTGATCAAACCTACCCTCTAGGGTTATAGGGTCGTGATGCGGGTTCAACAGGGTTTTGAAGTGCTGAAACCAGTTTTCCAGAGAGATGTTATTCCCTTTATTCGAGTTTCTATGCTTGAATTTGTTCGCTAGTAACCAAAACTCCTTCGAATCCTTAGCCTTGGCGAGATTATCAATACTAAGTTGGAAGTACTCTTTTTTCTTTTTACTGCACAACGCTCGAAACCCTCGGTTACAGGATAGAAATGCCCTTCGTGCCATATCTGAATTCGTTTTTCGAAATAACCTCAAAAGAGCAAAGGACCTATTTCTCTGCGCTAAACATTCGGCATCGAACCAGGGATTTTTACGTTTGAATAACTTAGAGCAGTTGGATGTCGAGACGGGCCATGCGGATTTGATTGTGGATTCAAAAAAATCAGAAGATTGAAGAGAGGCCTCGCTTTTATGGTCATCAGATGGGATTAACCTGTTCAAGTTTTGTGTATAGACCTTTTTAAAACCAGGGTTCCATTTAAGCCTAGGGGCACTTAACTTATTGACAACATCGGGAGTTTTTTGGACCAATATATTAAACGTGATGGGTAAATGGTCCGAGAAAGTTTCTGAAAGGACCGTGAAATCACAAACCGACTGAGTAAGTTCAAGAGAAACACAACAAAGATCAACCGTTGAGGAACCGGCATCAGCCATGTACGTAAATTCACCCTCTATATCCGTAGGTACTCGGCCATTTAAGATAATGAGATTATGATCTGCACATAGATCGAGAAATTTCTTACCATTCGAGTTTAATACTTTGTCTTTTGACTTTCTGAAAGAAGCTGCATCACAAATGAGCTGTTTAGGGAGGGTCTGAAGGTTTGCAATCCTCGCATTTAAGTCGCCCGCTACTATAAAGTTGCTCTCAGGATTGAGCCCAAGAATATTTGATAGATTTTCAAAATCACGATTCCAGGCGTTAAAATTTAAATAGGTGGGTAAGAGATAAGCTTGCCCAAAGGCTGTTTGAATTGAAAGAGCTGTATTTCCATTTAATTGTGAGAAATTAATTAAGGGTTGAAGATTCGCTTTGAACGCAAAAAAGAGTCCTCCCCTCGCCCGACCGAGTCTCGATTCACGTTCAGCTGGTATAAAATATGTGGAATAGCCAAACAAACTATTGCAAAGAATTTCCGAGTTTTCAGTCAAAAAAGTTTCATAAAGTAAGATTACATCAAAAAGTTTAAGGAAGTTAATGAACGAGTACATTGTGATTAAGGCTTGAATGCCATGAACATTATATGAGAGGACCTTTAAGTAAGATGAAGCTGTAATATTCGTCCGGCAGACGGCGTTATCCTATCCTAAATTCATTTTCTTTGGTTGGCGAGGTTGAGAAGAGTCGGGCTCCTGAAGAAGACAATTGATAAGTTCCGAGAGGTCGTTACCGAGAAGAAACTTGCAGACCACGTTATTCTCTGCAGAGACTAGACCTCTTCCATCCTCCCAGAAGTATTGCTTTTTGTCGACTACCAATTTATCCGCTCGTAAAGAGACAGCCGTAGCATTTTTCTTTCGTAGTTCAGCTCTGATTCTTAGCAGTTTTCCTCTTCTTTTCCTTATTTCAAAGGGAAAGTCCTCCGATATTGAGAAGCCGGTATTTTTTAGAAGCGAAATTTTGCGGAAAATCGAAGATTTATGGCGGATGTGAGAAAGAGTTACAAGAACTGCGTTTTTACCAATCGCGAAGGCGTCCGATAAGGGAATTTCTTCATCAATTTGTAGGGTTTCTTTAAAAAATTGATTCAAAACGTTGTACGGGTCCTGATTTTGGACCAGGGGGACTCCCCTGATGATCAGTTTGTTTTTCCTTGCCTCTATTTCCAAGGACTCGATTCGGCGAATTAACCCTTTTTCATTTTCTTTCATTTTTGAATTCTCCTCACGAAGCAACAGAATTTCGTTATTCATTATAGACATCTGAGTACTGAGATTTTCAACTTTCTTGTCCAGCTTGTCCATTTTTTCCAACATTTCCTTCATAGAAGCCAACAACTCTGCGTTCGCACCCATACTGGGTTTTTTTGACGTTCCAGAGTTATCCACGGGCGAACTAGGAGGTCTTTTTGATGTGGACTTGATAGGAGAGGCCTTTGTCTCGTTTTTGATAGACGCGTTCGGGACGCAATTCATAAAGGCGTTGGATTATCGACGAGGTCTCGATTAAAAAGGAAAGACAAAAACAACGAAAAATTGATAATGAATGTACCTTATCTCTCACTGGCCTTCCTAGAAAGTAGAAACACGCCACGACGAGAGGTGTTCGAGGGGGCCGGAGTTGTTATGGTCTTGGCTTGAGGATTAGGCGACGAACCGACTTTTGAAAAAGATTCTTCTTATAAAAAAGTCTACAAAACATCCGTGGGCAACGAAACCCAAGATTCACCAAAGTCACTGAATCACAATACGACTGATACCGAAAAAATTCTGTTCAAAAATCACTGTTAAAACAGTTAAAAATTAGAATAGGTCCGAGCGAAAAAAATAGACGTGTGTCTCTAGAGAAAACGGACTCTGAACTCTACCTACAACTTTTACTTAGAACATTTTTTCGTTTTGAGCGACGGTTTCCGAGATAGATGGGAAAAACCGAAAACCGTTGTTAACAACGAAAAAGCAAAGCAACTCACTTAAAAACCATCATATCTCCTTAAGTATTGCTCTGACAAAAAACCAATGAGGGCTTTTTTGTAGGAAATTTCCGTAGCTACGACTTTTACTTAGGACGTTTTTTCGTTTTGAGCGACGGTTTCCGAGATAGAAGGGAAAAACCGAAAACCATTGTTAACAACGAATTTGCAAAGCAACCAACTTAAATACTTCCATATCTCCTAAAGTATTGCTCTGACGGAAAAAACTAATAAGATATTTTATGTAGTAAATTTCAGTACCTACAACTTTTACTTATAACATTTTTTCGTTTTGAGCGACGGTTTCCGAGATAGAAGGGAAAAACCGAAAACCGTTGTTAACAACGAAAAATTTGCAAAGCAACTCACTTAAAAACCATCATACCTCCTTAAATCGTTTCTCCGTCAAACCTTAAGTCATCTAACGTCAAATTAGACGTGAAAATCCTTCTGCGCATGCTCCAGGAGTTTCAAACTACGGTTGGAACAAAGCTAATTTAATTTAATTTTTTTAACGTAATAGAAAAAGGAAGTTACTATTACATAAACGTCCTTGATAATATAGAGTTCTATTATCAAAATTCCCCTTATGATGATGCCCAAAAACAACAATTTAGGATTTTAGTGTGATTTTTTATCTCTCCCGCCAAAAAGAAAAGCTACCAGTTTTACCAACCTTTTTGGTCGTTTTACATAGCAAAAAATTTTCACCCATTGAAGGAGTTTTTCTGCTAAAAAACAACCTTTTTTATCTAATTTTTTGGGATTTTTTTTTCTTCTGGCCTGTGTGGGGGTGGAAGGATGGATTTTTAGGCCCTGAAGGATTTGGACGTCAAATTTGAAGTCATCTGACGTCAATTTAGACGTGAAATTGCCTTCTGCGCATGCTCCAGGAGTTTCAAACCAGTTTCAAAGTACGGTTGGAACAAAGCTAATTTTTTAACGTAATAGAAAAAGGAAGTTACTATTAAATAAACTTCCTTGATAAAGAGTTCTATTATCAAAATTCCCCTTAATATGATGCCCAAAAACAACAATTTAGGACTTTAGTGTGATTTCTATCTTTCCCACCAAAAAGAAAAGCTGGCAGTTTTACCAAACTTTTTGGTCGTTTTACATAGCAAAAAATTTTCACCCATTTGAAGGAGTTTTTCTTCGTTTTTCTGCAAAAAAACAGTCTTTTTTATCTAATTTTTTGGGCTTTTTTTTTCTTCTGGCCTGTGTGGGGGTGGAGGGAAGGATTTTTAGGCCCTGAAGGATTTGACTTCGTTTAAATCGTTTGTCCGTCAAATCTGAAGTCATCTGACGTCAATTTAGACGTGAAATTGCCTTATGCGCATGCTCCGGGAGTTTCAAACCAGTTTCAAACTGCAGTTGGAACAAAGCTATTACTTACTTAAATACAAATTTTTTTTGAAATATCATAAAAATGTGGGAAGTCAGAAAAAAGCGTCAATTTTTATGATTAAAATAAAAAAAAATCGGGAAAACAAGTTTGTATTTAAAATAAGTGTTTTATAAAGGAAAAAGCAAACAAAGTTTTTTTTCCTTACCACATTAAATTTCTTATATTAGGTGTACAAAATGAAACTCAGCCAGAGGGTAAATTTGAATTTTGTAGATTTTAGCCGAGTGTCATTTTGTACACCTAGTAGTTCATTTTTTCAAAATTTTAAACATTTTAGGCGTTAAAGTCCATCAAAAGTTAACCTTCTCCGTGTAAGAAAATTATTGAAGTATAACCATTAAGAAGGTTAATTTTTAAAGGCTTGTAAATCGTAAACCGTTACAGATATTGAAAAAATGCACTAAATAAAATCTGTTGGAAATTTAATTTTCTTTAATTTTTATTCTATTCATTTTTTCTCTAGGACGCACTGTTTTCAAGATAAATTTATTTTTAAAAAAAATTATTTTCCGAAAATGGTGCATCCTAGAAAAAAATAATTAAGTACAAATTTAAAGAGAATTAAATTTCCTACTATTTTTTTTATTAGGTGTACAAAATAAAACTCAGCCACAGGGTAAATTTGAATTTTGTAGATTTTAGCCGAGTTTCATTTTGTACACCTAATAAATTGGAAGCGAACCCATTAACTGGATAGCTCGATTGTTTTAGCCTTTAGTTCCGATTGTTTTCCCTAGATTTCAGCACAATCAATAACAAAAATTTTTAAAAACTAACAGTTTTTGCGCAAAATCGGAGCCAAACTTCAAAGAAAAAACGCCGCCATATTAAGTGTTATAATGGATCCATTGACTTTTTTTCAGAAACTGGGATCTATTTTTGTACACCTAATAAATAAAAATTTTAGGAAATTTAATTCTCTATAAATTTGTACTTAATTTTTTTTTCTAGGATGCACCATTTTCGGAAAATAATTTTTTTTTTAAATAAATTTATCTTGAAAACAGTGCGTTCTAGAGAAAAAGTGAATAGAATAAAAATTAAAGAAAATTAAATTTCCAACAGATTTTATTTTGTGCATTTTTTCAATATCTGTAACGGTTTACGATTTACAAGCCTTCAAAAATTAACCTTCTTAATGGTTATACTTCAATAACCTTCTTACACGAGAAGGTCAACTTTTGATGGACTTTAATGCCTAAAATGTTTAAAAATTTGAAAAAATGAACTACTAGGTGTGCAAAATGAAACTCGTCTAAAATGTTCAAAATTCAAATTTACCCTGTGGCTGAGTTTCATTTTGTACACCTAATATTTGTTTTTAACTTTCGAGGTCAATCTAATAATGTTTAAAAATATAAAAAAGTTTTATAAAGTTTTTTTAGTGGGATAAAAGGGTTAAGAAACTGCAAGTTAGTTTTTCTTTAACTTTTTCCTCGTTTCTTATTTTTAAAAAATGTGCTCGTTGGGGAGTTTGATTTCCGTATGAATCAACGTTTGACAGGAAGTGAAAAGCATTGTGAACCTTTACAATTTGGGTCGACATCCCTCGAAAACTGTTTTATAAGAAGTTTTTTATTACTTTTTTTTGAACTTACAAATTGTTTCTATTTAAAAGATCCTTTTATAACAATTGCAGGAGGGAAATATCGATTCTCTGATGAAAATCCGTTAGGAAAGGGGACTTGAAAGTTTCAACTATTAGATATATGAGAAAAGTTGCCCACTTAGATGTAACACTTCGCCTTTTCTTCATCCAATTTTCTTTCCGGACGCATATTGGGCCTTTGCAATCTGTCCAAACAAAAAAATAATACTTTTATATGAAAAAATTTTTTATTTTTACAGCCTTGAATATGGGGTCGACTTGCTGTAAGCGATTCGAAAGTCCGTACAGCCCGAAGTTGCCGGATTTCAACCAAATTTTTCTAAATTGCGCGGAACAGGTGAGTAAATGCTCCAATATCCCCCCCCCTCCCAATAAAACCGCCAAAAATTTTGAATTGAAAGTTGAAATTGTTATTAAAATTTTTATGTGATTAGTTTTTTCCTCGATTTTTTTTGGCGAGAGATGCCCTAAAGGAAATTTCCTGGTTGATGGTTTATTGGGAGATGACCTAGGCCACTCGTTTTCAAAGCTCACCTTGGTGGAATCGCGAATTGCCCATTTCATCTGATTAGTTGTTTCCTCGATTTTTAGGGCGAGAGACGTCCTAAGGAGATTTCCTGGTTGATGGTTTATTGGGAGATGACCTAGGCCACTCGTTTTTCAAGCTCACCTTGGTGGAATTGCTAATTGCCTATTATATCTGATTAGTTGTTTCCTCGATTTTTAGGGCGAGAGATGCCCTAAAGGAGATTTCCTGGTTTATTGGGAGATGACCTAGTCCACTTGTTTTTCAAGCTCACCTTGGTGGAATCGCTAATTGCCCATTTTATCTGATTAGTCGTTTCCTCGATTTTTAGGGCGAGAGATGCCCTAAAGGAGATTTCCTGGTTGATGGTTTATTGGGAGACCTAGGCCACTCGTTTTCCATGCTCACCTTGGTGGAATCGCTAATTGCCCATTTTATCTGATAGTTGCTTCCTCGGCGAGAGATGCCCTAAAGGCGATTTCCTGGTTTATTGGGAGATGACCTAGTCCACTCGTTTTCCAAGCTCACCTTGGTGGAATCGCGAATTGCCCATTTCATCTGATTAGTTGTTTACTCGATTTTTAGGGCGAGAGATGTCCTAAGGAGATTTCCTGGTTGATGGTTTATTGAGAGACGACCTAGGCCACTCGTTTTTCAAGCTCACCTTGGTGGAATCGCGAATTGCCCATTTTATCTGATTAGTTGTTTCCTCGATTTTTAAGGGCGAGAGATGTCCTAAGGAGATTTCCTGGTTGATGGTTTATTGAGAGACGACCTAGGCCACTCGTTTTCCAAGCTCACCTTGATGAAATCGCGAATTGCCCATTTCATCTGATTAGTTTTTTCCTCAATTTTTAGGGCGAGAGATGTCCTAAGGAGATTTCCTGGTTGATGGTTTATTGGGAGATGACCTAGGCCACTCGTTTTTCAAGCTCACCTTGGTGGAATCGCGAATTGCCCATTTCATCTGATTAGTTTTTTCCTCGATTTTTAGAGCGAGAGATGCCGTAAAGGAGATTTTCTGGTTGATAGTTTATTGGGAGATGACCTAGTCCACTCGTTTTCCAAGCTCACCTTGGTGGAATCGCGTATTGCCCATTTTATCTCATTGGTTATTTTCTCGATTTTTAGGGCGAGAGATGTCCTAAGGAGATTTCTTGGTTGATGGTTTATTGGGAGATGACCTAAGCCACTCGTTTTTCAAGCTCACCTTGGTGGAATCGCGAATTGCCCATTTTATCTGATTAGTTGTTTCCTCGATTTTTAAGGGCGAGAGATGTCCTAAGGAGATTTCCTGGTTGATGGTTTATTGAGAGACGACCTAGGCCACTCGTTTTCCAAGCTCACCTTGATGAAATCGCGAATTGCCCATTTCATCTGATTAGTTTTTTCCTCGATTTTTAGGGCGAGAGATGTGCTAAGGAGATTTCCTGGTTGATGGTTTATTGGGAGATGACCTAGGCCACTCGTTTTCCAAGCTCACCTTGGTGGAATCTCTAATTGCCCATTTTATCTGATTAGTTGTTTCCTCGATTTTTAGGGCGAGAGATGTCCTAAGGAGATTTCCTGGTTGATGGTTTATTGGGAGGTGACCTAGGCCACTCGTTTTTCAAGCTCACCTTGGTGGAATCGCTAATTGCCCATTTTATCTGATTGGTCATTTCCTCGATTTTTAGGGCGAGAGATGCCCTCAAGATTTCCTGGTTTATTGGGAGATGACCTAGTCCACTCGTTTTCCAAGCTCACCTTGGTGGAATCGCGAATTTCTTTTCTATCATATGTAGGTAATGGATTTTGTCAAAATTGTTTTTCTTTTTAATTTATGCTCTGTTGTTGTTTCCGAAGAGGAAGATTCAGGTTTGCAATCACTCGCTGCTCTAGTTTACGTTTTCGGAAAACCGTTTGGCGGAATTTGGGTGAACTGGGATCGCGTTTTGACGTCATGTTCTATTTTATCATCGGTCGACGAAAAAGGACGTTTTTTAGGCGTCCTTGACGGTAACGTCACTGTACGCCTTCATTCGGAACCTGACAAACAGTATATATCATCAAAAATCATCTGCAGTCCGTATTTTAAGAAAGTATACTGGGAAGAAGGAGGTTCCAAAATTGGATTTTGGACCAACGATTTAGCAGTTGTTGTCACGAAAACGGGAATGGCTTCAGAATCTTGGGATTTTGTACGATTTTTGATTTCGACAAGAACCGACTGGCCGATTCGACGTTTAGACGAAGATTTGGAAGAACTTTTGGACGTTTACGAAAACGACGAATTCGACGCTCAAGCAACGTTCGTTATCCCGCACGAAAACAACCTTCGAACATTGATCGTCTCTGGGAAAATGACGCCGAAAAAAATATGTCAGAAAACAATCTGCGGGGGTTCTGGAAGCCTCCCCGAAATCTGCATCGAGCTCATATATTCAGAAAAGAACCCCATTTTTAAACTTCGGTGTTTCAAAACTTCGTTTATTTGCCCATCGAAATTCGGATACGTCGTCGTCGACGGTTTCATCTGGGGAGTGGTAGCAAAATGCGAAAATGGTTTCATCATTTATAATTCCTACGATATGATACTCGGTTTCATCTACGATAGGGGACTTGCAGATTCGGCGTTTGTTGAAAAAATTAATTTTTTATTAATTTCAACCCTTTTATTGACTTTTGATGGAGACAATTAACGTCGGAAATTCGTCTTTTGCCCCGGGACGAACCGCAACCCGTTGAATAATGTAAACCCCGAGGTTTGCTATACGTGCAAAACGAGCCCTCAAAATAAATTATTCATCGATTAAAATACAGTTGATTGCAACCCCTTTGAAAAAAAAAAAAAAAAAAAAAAAAAAAAAAAAAGCATTTTTTTATGGATTAAAATCTTGCCTTTTAGCCTAATGATGTATTTAGTAAGAAAGTATTTTATAGTACCTTAAAAAGTAAGGAGCTTTTAACCAACCTCTTCCTGATGGGCGAAAATTTTACAGATCGTTAACCTCCTTCGGTTTGCGTTAAAAGAACAAAACTAGAGTGTTTACGACTTTTTTGATGAAAGCCAAAAGAGAAAAAAAAAAGTTTAATCGAATTTTTTTATCAACTACCAGAGCACATTTGACAGATTTCAACCTGAAAAAAGAAACAAATTTTTATTCGATTTATAAAAAAAAACTTTCGAAACGGAAGGCGTTTGGCCGGAAACAAAAAACCAAAATTGAAAAATTATTCATCCGTGTACAGATGAAATGACACGAACTTTGCCTCTGAAAAAATTATTTCCGATATTTTCAAGGATTTTCCGGCAAAGAAGGCCCCTTTAACATCCTTAAAGAAGTTATTGTGATGTTGGGTTTTTGGGGAAGGGTATTCCAGACCCCGGATGGGTCAATTTGAACATCATTATACTTCCCCTCTTTTATACTTCCCCCTTCTATATTGTTTCTTCTCGTTAAGGATGTTTTTGTTGAAAGCTCTTCCAACTTTTCTCAGTTTTTGGGGTTTTTTGATGGTTTGCCTAAGAGACCGGCTTGTACCTAATTTTTCTGCGTTTTTCTCAATTTTTTAGTCTCTGAAAACCCAGTTTTTCGCCAATTTCCCCTCTTTTATACTTCCCCACTATTATACTTCCCCCTCCTATATTGCTCCTTCTCGTTAAGGATGTTTTCGTTGAAAGCTCTTCAAACTTTTACCCAACTTTCCTCAGTTTAAGGGTCTTCCAGACCCCGGATGGGTTAATTTGAACATCCTTATACTTCCCCTCTTTATACTTCTCCCTCCGTTATACTTCCCCCTCCTATATTGCTCCTTCTCGTTAAGGATGTTTTCGTTGAAAGCCCTTCAAACTTTTACCCAACTTTCCTCAGTTTAAGGGTCTTCCAGACCCCGGATGGGTCAATTCGAACATCCTTATACTTCCCCTCTTTTATACTTCCCCCTCTTTAATACTTCCCCCTCCTATATTGTTCCTTCTCGTTAAGGATATTTTCGTTGATAGCTTTTCCAACTTTTACCCAACTTTCCTCAGTTTTTTGAGGTTTTTTGATGATTTGCAAGATCCCGGCTTGTACCTAATTTTTCTGCGTTTTTATCAATTTTTTAGTCTCTGAAAACCCAGTTTTTCGCCAATTTCCCCTGTTTTATACTTCCCCCTCCTATATTGCTCCTTCTCGTTAAGGATGTTTTCGTTGAAAGCTCTTCAAACTTTTACCCAACTTTCCTCAAGTTAAGGGTCTTCCAGACCCGTATTCAAAAATCAATTCGAAAATCCTTATACTTCCCCTCTTTTACTTCCCCCTCCTTAATACTTCCCCCTCCTATATTGTTCCTTCTCGTTAAGCATGTTTTCGTTGATAGCTCTTCAAACTTTTATCCAACTTTCCTCAGTTTTTTGAGGAAACCCTTTTGATGGTGGTTTTACCTAAGAGACCGACTTGTACCTAATTTTTCTGCGTTTTTCTCAATTTTTTAGTCTCTGAAAACCTAGCTTTTCGCCAATTTCCCCTCTTTTATATTTCCCCCTCCGTTATACTTCCCCCTCCTATATTGCTCCTCCTCGTTAAGGATGTTTTCGTTGAAAGTTTTTTAAACTTTTACCCAACTTTCCTCAGTTTAAGGGTCTTCCAGACCCCGGATGGGTCAATTCGAACATCCTTATACTCCCCCTCTTTTATACTTCCCCATTATTATACTTCCCCCTCCTATATTGCTCCTTCTCGTTAAGGATGTTTTCGTTGAAAGCCCTTCAAACTTTTACCCAACTTTCCTCAGTTTAAGGGTCTTCCAGACCCCGGATGGGTCAATTCGAACATCCTTATACTTCCCCTCTTTATACTTCCCCCTCTTTAATACTTCCCCCTCCTATATTGTTCCTTCTCGTTAAGGATATTTTCGTTGATAGCTTTTCCAACTTTTACCCAACTTTCCTCAGTTTTTTGAGGTTTTTTGATGATTTGCAAGATCCCGGCTTGTACCTAATTTTTCTGCGTTTTTATCAATTTTTTAGTCTCTGAAAACCCAGTTTTTCGCCAATTTCCCCTGTTTTATACTTCCCCCTCCTATATTGCTCCTTCTCGTTAAGGATGTTTTCGTTGAAAGCTCTTCAAACTTTTACCCAACTTTCCTCAGTTTAAGGTACTTCCAGACCCCGGATGGGTCAATTCGAACATCCTTATACTTCCCCTCTTTTATACTTCCCCCTCCGTTATACTTCCCCTTCCTACATTGTTCCTTCTCGTTATGGATGTTTTCGTTCAAAGCTCTTCAAAGAGGAGAAGTATGAGGGAGAGGGAAGTATAAAGGAGGGGAACTATGAGGGAGAGGGAAGTATAAAGGAGGGGAAGTATGAGGGAGAGGGAAGTATAAATGTGGAGAAGTATGAGGTAGAGGGAAGTATAAAGGAGGAGAAGTATGAGGGAGAAGGAAGTATAAAGGAGGGGAAAAATAAAGAAGTGGAAATATAACGGAGGGGGAAGTATAACGGAGGGAAGTAAAAATTAGGGGAAGTATAACGGTGGGGGAGGTATAAGGGAGAGGAAGTTTAACGGAGGGGGAAGTATAACGCAGGGGAAAGTACAGAGGAGGGGAAGTACAAAGTAGGGGAAAGTATAACGGAAGGAAAGTTTTTTGTTTTGAAAATTTTTCTAGGTTTTCAACATAATAATCTTTGAAAAAATCATAACTCCCAAACGGATAGAGGCCAGAGTTTTTTGCCGATTTGGTCAAAGTATTTTCGTTTTTCTAGTTTCAGAACTGCCTTCATGATAGGCGGACGAGCAAAGAAGTGCCGCAATGTCGAAAATTCAGCGCCTCGGACATCAGCGGGCCGCTCCCTTTGGGGATGACCCGTCCCAAACGTCCGCCCAGGAAAAGGAAGTGTAAACTGACCAGATCCACATCTCTAGTCATCCGTGAAAACGTCGAGCCTAAATTAAAAAGGTGAAAAATCTTTAAAAAGTTTTCTTTTTAAATTTAATTTTAGGTCGAATTCAATACACGAAATATATTTCGTGAACATGACTGATATTTTAGTGACGCCTCCAGCGAAAGAGGTTGACAAAAAAAGCTTCCTAGCCAGCCTGCTGGAGGAAAACAACAACAGCACTTTATTGTCCGCTGCTAGTTCTAGACGTCCTTCAATAACCGACAGCTTAAGAGATTTCGAAAACTCACTTTACGAAATGCTCGAAGAGGAGACGAAGAAAAACGAAATCTACGACGAGTCGAATTGGCGGCCACAAATTCCCGTCATGAGTTACCATTAAGACTTGTACATATCCATCACACCCAGCTGGTTATTTTTCGACTTCCAGCATCATTTTTTTTCCCTTTAAAAATACAATTTATCAGTAAACATTATTCTAGTTTTAATTTTATTTTATCAAAAGGTATTCAAAATCAAAGGAATTCCAAAAACGTAAAAGGCCCTTTAAGCTGAGCAAACATTTTATTTCTTTATAATTTAACTGTAATAAACTTTTATTGTTTTTGATATTGAAGTTTTTTTTTAAATATGTTACTTTGCTGCAAAGTTTATGGCGAGATGTATTATGCCCAAACGGACAGTTTTATGGCGAAACAACAAGTTAAAAAAGAGGCTTATATGGAGAGAAGCGTTATGGTGCACTTTTTTTTATGTCGACTTGCATTTATTGAAAAAGTCATGTCGAAACGCGAAATTATGCTCATTTTGAACTTTGGAGAGCTTTATAATATGTTCCATAGCATTATGCCGAAACGCATTATGGCGAACCACAGATTTTTTATGTCGAAATTGCTTGCTGCTTATGAAGATGCTTGCTCTTTCCCTGTCTCTAGTTTATGACGAGATGTATTATGCCCAAACGACAGAAACAGTTTTATAGCGTAACAACAAGTTAAAAGAGAGGCTTATATGGAGAGAAGCGTTATGGTGACTTGCACTTTTTTATGTCGACTTACATTTATTGAAAGAGTCGTTTATGGCGAAAGGTTTATGTTGAAATGCATTATGCTCATTTTAAACTTTTGAGAGCTTAATGTTGAATTTATTGTATTATGCCGAAAATCGAATGCAATTCAACATTCATTTCGCTATCCCTGGTTTGTGGTGAGATGTATTATGCCCATACGACAGAGTTTTATGCCGAAACGACAAGTTCTTTATGTTCAACTGCGTTATGTTAAATAGACAAATTTTATGTCGATACGACAAGAGTTAATCTCTTCTTTATGGTGAGATGTATTATGTTCAAATGCATTATGGTGAAAATTTTCGAATCTCTTTCTTTATTTTGAGTTACAGATTTTTTATGGTGAACTCGCGATTTCTGCTCTTTTATGGTCAAATGCATTATGACGAAGCGCACATTGTCGACAGGTACACTCGACGGTTTGAAAACAAGTTTGAATGTTTGGAAAGCGCTGCCACCAGTTTAAATTTTAACCACGTATGTTTACAAAGTTCAAAAGCATCCTATCTGTCAAATATTTTAAGTTGCAGATTTTTTATGGTGAACTCGCGATTTCTGCTCTTTTATGGTCAAATGCATTATGACGAACCGCATTTTGTCGACACGTACAAATATTCGACAGTTTGAAAACAAGTTTGAATGTTTGAAAAGCGCTGCCACCAGTTTAAATTTTAACTACGTATGTTTACAAAGTTCAAAAGCATCCTATCCAACGTAAAATTTAACGCTGATTATAAATCGGGGTTTAAAAATTTAAAAATGTAAACTCTTTCGATTTTGAGTACTTTTTCTGTTATGCGGATTTCAATTTATTTCCCCTTATCCCTCAAGTTTATATGTGGTATAATGTATAGAGAAGTTTCATCCCGAGAGTTAATTACGAAAGGTTAATTGTATTAAAAGGAAACTTTGTAAATGATACGGCACTCTAAAGTAACGCCTCTGGATTGTTAACAAGAATCTTTAAGAGACAAGTTTCCCTTGTATGAAAGGCCTCCTCGAAGGGAGGGTTAAATAATTGAACGTGTTGATACGCGGTGGGGAGATCGCGGTGAGAAAAGTGCCGAGGAAAAAATTTTTTTGTTTCTTAATGTCTTTATTGAATTTCAAAATAGCATTATGTAAAGGATGAAATGGGGTTTGTTGGGGAGGATTTTTTTTTCTGGGTCCTCCTAAACGAGAGATAAGGCCTCGCAGATTACCCACCCCCGTATCAGGAAATACACGGCTTTCATGTTGTTGCATCCAAACCGCTCTATTTAACCTTCCTACTCTCAAAAACATGATTCTCAACACAAAATAATATTTCTGTATTTTAACTTCCTTAAAGAAGTTATTGTGATACCCTCCACGTCGGGTTTTTGGGGTCTTCCAGGTCTCTAGATTATGACGAGATGTATTATGCCCAAACGACAGAAACAGTTTTATAGCGAAACAACAAGTTGAAAAAGAGGCTTATATGGAGAGAAGCGTTATGGTGACTTGCACTTTTTTTATGTCGACTTACATTTATTGAAAAAGTCGTTTATGGCGAAAAGTTTATGTTGAAATGCACTATACTTATTTTAAACTTTTGAGAGCTTAACGTTTATTACGCCGAAACGCATTATGGTGAACTACAGATTTTTTTATGCTCAACTGCTTTAGGGAGAAATTTGTTGAACGATGTTCTCCTAAGTACAATGTCATATATTTTAAAAAATATTGAAGTGCGTATAAAAAAAAACTGTTTGTTTTTAAGGACTTTTTTTTTTCTTCGACGATTTGAGAAGAAAATAAATTGTCGCCGGTATCGTTAACAGTTCTTTCTGCAGGATCATCGGTGATTAATGGAAGCCCGAAACCTTTTTTTCTCCCTCCGCCCTTCTCCTTTTTGTTCCAACCAAACCAAAAGCTTCAATATTTCCGGAACAATTACTAAATAATAAAGAACTAATTAAATTCTGTATTTTAAAGTAGGACTGAGGGGAAGGAAAGGAAAATTAAAATACTTTGACGAAACTTTTCCGAGGGTTCGGTCAATAAAGGATCCCGATCAATCTTATCACTCGCCTTCTTTTAAATTAAAAAAAATCCTTTTTCTGCTACAATAATAATTAACTTCCTTAAAGAAGTTATTGCGATACCCTCGACGTCGGGTTTTTGGGGAAGGGTCTTCCAGACCCGGAGGGTCAAAACGAATATTGATCTTTACCGATCTCAACTTTGTCTGTGGTGCCGTCCGGCCGTAGCATTTTTCCGGAAGTTACGGCCCCAGTTTTTAACCGATTTTCACCAAATTTTCACAAAATCTTCCTTAGCCGGTGAAGAAGAATGTAACGAGGGGGATTTTTGAATTTCGAAAAAATGGCGGAGATATGTCTGTTTGAAATTTCAAAAAATTCGCTGCGGCCGAACCGTTAATCCGATTTTCACCAAATTTTCACCAATTACTCCTTATATTTTTGAAGAATTTTTGGTGTAAAAAAATTGCGACTTTTTAATCATTAATTTTTTTAGTAGGGAGAAATTTCGTACTTCTACCCTTTACGAGAGGCACATCCCTAGGCCAAAGAGCCCATTATTTCTACCTTGAGACTTAGAAAATTTTTCGAAAAAAAGAACTTAGAAAATTTTTCGAAAAAAAAAAGAAAGAAAATCCCGGAAAATTTTTCAAAAAAAATAAAAATTTTTTTTGACAAAAAACTTAAAAAATTTTTCGAAAAAAAGAACTTAGAAAATTTTTCGAAATAAAAAAAAAAGGAAAACCCGGAAAATTTTTCGAAAAAAACTTTTAAAATTTTTTGAAAAAAAAAAAAACGGAAAATTTAAAAAAAAAAAAAGAACTTAGAAAATTTTTCGAAAAAAAAAAAAAGGAAAACCCGGAAAATTTTTCGAAAAAAAAAAACCGGAAAATTTTTCGAAAAAACAAACTTGGAAAATTCCTTTATACTTTCCCTCCCTACTACATCCCCTTCCTTATACTTCCTACTCCGTTATACTTCCCCCCGTTATACTTCCCACTCCGTTATACTTCCCCTCCGTTATACTTCCCCCCTCCGTATACTTCCCCTCCGTTATAATTCCCCCTCCGTTACTTCCCCCTCCCCCTCCCATATACTTCCTACTACGTTATACTTCCCCCTCCGTTATACTTCCCCTCCGTTATACTTCCCTCCCATATACTTCCCACTACGTTTTACGTCCCCTCCGTTATACTTCCCCCTCCGTTATACTTCCCCTCCCATATACTTCCCACTACGTTTTACGTCCCCTCCGTTATACTTCCCCCTCCTATATAGATACTTCTCTTTAAGGAAGTTTTCGTTGGAAGCTCTTCAAACCAGTACTTTTCTTGATTTTAGCGTTAACATGAAGAAAATAGAGGGAGGCTAATATAGTTTAGGGAGAAATCCCCTTGTTTGTATTCGGGTAGGATAAAGTCCCAAAGGGCCTATCTGATGAGAAGAAGGATTTCGAGAGAAAAGGAAGAAACCGCCTTGACCAGAAATGACTCCTCATATCAATTCCGGCGATCTACATATGAAGAAATCACTTTTATATAAGTAAAACGAATTTTTTTCTCCCTCACTTCCTTTTTTTTTTGTGTGATAAAACGTAAATCAAAATACGTCCATGTTTTTATTTGAATTTACCGGATTTGGAGTACTGATACATCGCGGCCATGATTCAAATTCCGACGTTCCCTCCCCGTCAACGCAGAAAAAGCTAATGGTCTCCGCCTTTTAAAATATCACAGCCATCAATTCGTACTAGAAAAAAAATCCATAAAAACGCTCGTCCTAGATGTTAAAAAACTACGAATTTTTTTTGGTTCCCTTATTTTAAGCGAGTATTGAAAAAACATGTTTACTTTAGAAAAGGGGGAGGTCTCCTTTTTTTTTTTACTCAGAAGGCAAACAAGGCAAGCACTTAATGCTATGAGTGAGCCTTAAAAAGAAAATGTCGGCTCCGAGGGTGATATTTTTCTTGACAAATGTCCTTCGTTAGATTCATGAAGTGAAAAAAAAACGGAGCATGCGCAGAAGGACGTCAAATTTGACGTTTGTTCCGTCATCTGACGTCAAAGTTGCCTTGTAAATCCTTCTGCGCATGCTCCAGAGGTTTCAAACTAGTTTCAAACTAGGAACAAAGCTTTTAACTGTGGTTTTTCAGTGACGATATTTTTCAAAGTGACGGCAAACGCTCCCATTTTGAAGAAGATGTCGATTTATTTAAAATTGGCTTTAATTGATAAGAGGTGATAAGAGATGATAAGAGATGATAAGAGTTGTTCAGTAGCTAGGCCCACATTTCAAGTAACTGTCGCCCGGGGTGAAAAAAGTCTCAAAAATGACCTTTAATTTGGGTTTTTCGTTGGATCTGAGTAGGGAGTATTCATATTCATTATGAATTCGAGAATTTGAATATGAATAAGAATTAAAATTGATACATACTTAATCTTCTGATGTAATTTAGCGCAAATTCTTCTTCTCTTCACATCCTCTTTTTTTCCCCACCCCATGAAACGCAGTTTTTACTTGCTTTTGACGAATTTTCCTCGCTTTTTGAGAAAAACACCTCATTTCTGCTAGTTTTTGACGAAATTTTATTATTTAATTTTTTTTTTTGACAGAGAAATCCAGTTTTTGCGGCCTTTTGACGTAGTTTCCTCGGTTTTTGAGAGAAAAACCCCATTTTGACAAAAAAAAAATTTTGGCAGAGAAGCCCAGTTTTCACTGGTTTTTGACGAATTTATAATAAATAAAACTTGTAGGAAATTTAATGCTCTATAAATTTGTACTTAATTATTTTTTCTAGGGTGCACCATTTTCGGAAAATAATTTTTTTAAAAATAAATTTATCTTGAAAACAGTGCGTCCTAGAGAAAAAATGAATAGAATAGAAATTAAAGGGAATTAAATTCCCAACAGATTTTATTTAGTGGATTTTTTCAATATCTGTAACGGTTTACGATTTACAAGCCTTTAAAAATTAACCTTCTTAATGGTTATACTTCAATAACCTTCTTACACGGAGAAGGTCAACTTTTGATGGACTTTAACGCCTAAAATGTTCAAAATTTGAAAAAATGAACTACTAGATGTACAAAATGAAACTTGGCTAAAATCTACAAAATTCAAATTTACCATGTGGCTGAGTTTCATTTTGTACACCTAATATTTTGCTGGTTGGAACAAAGCTATTTTTTAAATGATTAGCTGGACAACTTTAAAAGAGCCTACGATGGACTCAATTATTAAGTTAATGAGTATAACTTTGTCTTGTAAATCTTTACAATTTTTTAATGACTTCGAAACTACTTAACCTTTTGACAAAATGTGAAAAATTAATGGAAGAGTGGGGGAGAAAAAAAAATTGTGTAAATTAATCTTTCCATGACACCCGGACGGGCGTGAAGTGTAAAGGGTTGTATGTTATATGAGGAGAATTAGAGTGGGAGAGGGTGGACGGACGGGCGGGCGGGTGGTCCCGGGGTGGGTGCCCTCTCTCGTTCATGCGCTTTCCGTTTGGAGGCACCTCTGTTTTTAGGGGGTTCCTCCGCATAGTCTTAGCGCATCAGTTCACTACAGCATCCCGGAAAGATCGTTCCGATCTGGACCAGTCTCTCCCCTACGCCCCCCGACGGTCTCCCATGACCGTAAAAAACCCACCCCTTTCACCCTCGAATTACCGCCTTCGTTCAAACTTTCACTTCCACTTTTAGGTCAGTATTTTTTTAATTCACTATTTTTTTTTCAATTTACCATTTAAAAACACATTAATCCAGCATATTTAAAAAAAAGACATTTTTTTAATCCCATGTTTGCGTTTGAATACGCCAACTGTTCGCCCGGGGGAGATTTCGTTTTGATTTTGCTTTGATGAAAAAGGATTAATAGAATAAGAGAGGAATTTTTTTTGAAATTGTACCATCTAAAAAAATGTCATATTTTACTCAAAAAGTCCCTAATTGGATGGCTTGTTTTTTTCAAATAAAACATTCTCAAAGAAAAAAAAAATTCACTTTTAGGTCAGTATTTTTAATTCACTATTTTTTTTTCAATTTACCATTTAAAAAAACACATTTAATTCCAGCATATTTAAAAAAAAGACATTTTTTTTTAATCCCCATGTTTGCGTTTGAATACGCCAACTGTTCGCCCGGGGGAGATTTCGTTTTGATTTTGCTTTGATGAAAAAGGATTAATAGATAAAGAGAGGAATTTTTTTTGAAATTGTACCATCTAAAAAAATGTCATATTTTACTCAAAAAGTCCCTAATTGGATGGCTTGTTTTTTTCAAATAAAACATTCTCAAAGAAAAAAAATTCACGCTTAAAAGACAATTTTTCGTTGGATAACCCAATTTTTCAATAAAATACCTATTTTTTAATGTATTAGGTGTACAAAATGAAACTCATCCACAGGGTAAATTTTTTAGATTTTAGCCGATTTTGTACACCTAGTAGTTCATTTTTTCAAAATTTTGAACATTTTAGGCGTTAAAGTCCATCAAAAGTTGACCTTCTCCGTGTAAGAAGGTTATTGAAGAATAACCATGAAGAAAGCAAACTTTTAAAGGCTTGTAAATCGTAAACCGTTACAGATATTGAAAAAATGCACTAAATAAAATCTGTTGGAAATTCAATTCTCTTTAATTTTTATTCTATTCATTTTTTCTCTAGGACGCACTGTTTTCAAGATAAATTTATTTAAAAAAAAATTATTTTCCGAAAATGGTGCATCCTAGAAAAAAAATAATTAGGTGCAAAATAGAGAATTAAATTGCCAACAAGTTTTATTTATTAGGTGTTCAAAATGAAACTCAGCAGTAAATTTGAATTTTGTAGATTTTAGCCGAGTTTCATTTTGTTCACCTAGTAGTTCATTTTTTCAAAATTTTAAACATTTTAGGCGTTAAAGTCCATCAAAAGTAGACCTTCTCCGTGTAAGAAGGTTATTGAAGTATAACTATTAAAAAGGTTAATTTTTAAAGGCTTGTAAATCGTAAACCGTTACAGATATTGAAAAAATGCACTAAATAAAATCTGTTGGAAATTTAATTCTCTTCAATTTTTATTCTATTCATTTTTTCTCTAGGACGCACTGTTTTCAAGATTTTATTTAAAAAAAAATTATTTTCCGAAAATGGTGCATCCTAGAAAAAATAATTAAGTGCAAAATAGAGAATTAAATTGCCTACAAGTTTTATTTATTAGGTGTACAAAATGAAACTCAGCAGTAAATTTGAATTTTGTAGATTTTAGCCGAGTTTCATTTTGTACACCAATAGAAAAATCTGCTTCTAGAAAATAAAAGTAGCAAGAGATAAGGCCTCGTTAAGCCTGAGTGCGAAAAATACCTTATCAGAGTTAGCGTAATAAAAAAGCCAAAAATCAAGGGAAAATCTGTCACTTTACAAACCCTAATTTTATAGAATTAAAAAAAAATCGGTTCGATCGTTCTTGAGCATAAAAATTTTTGATTTTTTTTCTTTTTTATGAAGGTTTTATTATTATTTATCGTGATACTTTTTTTGTAAAGATCAAAGATGTCTTTTTTTTAGACTTTTGATCCCTTTGTGCCATTACGAGGAACATTATACGTCATACAAAAGGGAGATTTTTTTAATCTTTCTTTTGATATATAAAAAAACGGTTTAGCCAAAAACTCACCTTTATTCCGGCAAATCTTCGGAGGCAGTGGTGAGAAAAAATAGGGACAACGAGATAAAAAAAAATTCTAAGGTTAGATAAATCTGTTTATAAGGTTTATCTCTGGAGTTCCTTTTTTTTTGGAGGGGTGCGGAAAAATCTGGAGAAAAAAATCATGGATTAAATGGCTACACTTTTTTTCATTTTCTTAAACTTTTGACTGAACATTTTTATTAGATGTACAAAATGAAACTCGGCTAAAATCTACAAAATTCAAATTTACCCTGTGGCTGAGTTTCATTTTGTACACCTAATAAATAAAATTGTAGGAAATTTAATTCTCTATAAATTTGTACTTAATTATTTTTTTTCTAGGATGCACCATTTTCGGAAAATAATTTTTTTTAAAATAAATTTATCTTGAAAACAGTGCGTCCTAGAGAAAAAATGAATAGAACAAAAATTAAAGAGAATTAAATTTCCAACAGATTTTATTTAGTGCATTTTTTCAATATCTGTAACGGTTTACGATTTCCAAGCCTTTAAAAATTAACCTTCTTAACGGTTATACTTCAATAACCTTCTTACACGGAGGTCAACTTTTGATGGACTTTAACGCCTAAAATGTTTAAAATTTTGAAAAAATGAACTACTAGGTGTACAAAATGAAACTCGGCTAAAATCTACAAAATTTAAATTTACCCTGCGGCTGAGTTTCATTTTGTACACCCTAAATTTCACCCTAAAGCAGTTGAACATGAAAAATCTGTAGTTCACCATAAATCGTTTCGGCATAATGTAATTGAACATAAAGCTCTCCAATGTTCAAAATGAGCATAATGCATTTCAACATATGCCGTTCCGTCATAAACGACTTTTTCGTCGACATAAAAAAAAGTACAAATCACCATAACGCTTCTAATAAAAGACTCATTTTTACTTGTTTTTTCGTTATAAAACTGTTTCTGACGTTGAGCATAATACATCTCGCCATAAACTAGGGACAGCGAAAGAGCAAGCCTAAGCCTAAAGCAGTTGAACATAAAAAATCTGCATTTCGACATAAAAAATCTGTGGCCATAATGCGTTTCGGCATAATGCTCTGGAACATAAAGCTCTCCAAAGTTCAAAATGAGCATAATTTCGCGTTTCGACATGACTTTTTCAATAAAAACAATTTGACATAGAAAAAAGTGCAATTCACCATAACGCTTCTAATAAAGGACTCATTTTTACTTGTTTTTTTCGTCATAAAACTGTTTCTGTCGTTGGGCATAATACATCCCGCCATAAACTAGGGACAGCGAAAGAGCAATCCTAAGCCTAAAGCAGTTGAACATAAAAAAATCTGCATTTCGACATAAAAATCTGTGGTTCGCCATAATGAGTTTCGGCATAATGCTATGGAACAAAGCTCTCCAAAGTTCAAAATGAGCAAAATTTCGCGTTTCGACATGACTTTTTGAATAAATGCAAGTCGACATAAAAAAAGTGCAATTCACCATAACGCTTCTTATAAAAGCCTCATTATAACTTGTTTTTTCGTCATAAAACTGTTTCTGTCGTTGGGCATAATATATCTCGCCATAAACTAGGGACAGCGAAAGAGCAAGCCTAAGCCTATAGCAGTTGAACATAAAAAAATCTGCATTTCGACATAAAAAATCTGTGGTTCGCCATAATGCGTTTCGGCATAATGGAACATAAAGCTCTCCAAAGTTCAAAATGAGCATAATTTCGCGTTTCGACATGACTTTTTCAATAAATGCAAGTCGACATAAAAAAAAGTGCACCATAACGCTTCTAATAAAGGACTCATTTTAACTTGTTTTTTCGTTATAAAACTGTTTCTGTCGTTTGGGCATAATCTCGCCATAAACTAGGGACAGCGAAAGAGCAATCCTAAGCCTTAAGCAGTTGAACATAAAAAAATCTGCATTTCGACATAAAAATCTGTGGTTCGCCATAATGCGTTTCGGCATAATGGAACATAAAGCTCTCCAAAGTTCAAAATGAGCAAAATTTCGCGTTTCGACATGACTTTTTCAATAAATGCAATTCGACATAAAAAAAAGTGCACCATAACGCTTCTCATAAAAGCCTATTTTTGAACTTGTTGTTTCGCCATAAAACTGTTTCTGTCGTTTGGGCATAATACATCTCGCCATAAACTAGGGACAGCGAAAGAGCAAGCCTAAGCCTAAAGCAGTAGAACATAAAAAAATCTGCATTTCGACATAAAAAATCATTGGTTCGCCATAATGCGTTTCGGCATAATGGAACATAAAGCTCTCCAAAGTTCAAAATGAGCATAATTTCGCGTTTCGACATGAATTTTTCAATAAATGCAAGTTGACATAAAAAAAGTGCAATTCACCATAACGCTTCTTATAAAAGCCTCATTATAACTTGTTTTTTCGTTATAAGACTGTTTCTGTCGTTGGGCATAATACATCTCGCCATAAACTAGGGACAGCGAAAGAGCAAGCGTACTTTCGCCGTTTAAAAAGCGATTTGGGGAAACGACAAAAACCTAAATTTGACAGTTCACCATAATGCATCTCGGCATAAAATAGGAAAAGCAAGCAGGCTGCAGGTAGTTTTATGACACAAGGGGGTTAATTTTTTCCTCTTGCGAGGATGTGCCGAAGCTGTTGTACGGAAGATATTTAATAAAATGTTAATAAAGGAAAAGTGTTTTTTAGCCCTTTAGTTTATGAAAAAAAGGCCGGGGTTACTTTAGAGCCGATTCGCGCTAATTACCGCTTTCAATCAGGACGCCTGAGATTGACACCTTTTATTTCAACTAATTAACTCGAAAGGCGTTTCTAAAACCCCTCTGGAAACTAAGGTTGATCAATCGATCGCTTCCGAATCTTTAAACTTCGAAAAGGAAATTAAAGTTTAAATCAATATTGTAAATTACGAATGCATAAATAACCTTGTTTATTATTTAAACAATTTCTTGATATAATGGATTTATCGTGTAAGTGCTGGTTTGAAGAGCTTCAACGAAAACTTCCTTAAAGAGAAGTATCTATAAAGGAGGGGGAAGTATAAATGAGGGGAAGTATAACGGAGGGGAAATTATAAAAGAGGGGAAGTGTAAAATAGGGGAAGTATTACGGAGGGGGAAGTGTAAAGGAGGGGAAGTATAAGGGATGAATAACGGAGGGGAAGTTGAGATCGGTAAAGTTCAATATTCAAATTGACCCTCCGGAGTTCTGGAAGACCCTTCCCCAGAAACCCGACGTGGAGAGTATTACAATACCATCTTTAAGGAAGTTAAAAACACAGTAATCAGTGTTGCCAATCCTATTTTAATCGTGCTCTTTAATCCAAAAGTTTGAAAAAACAGTTTTTGGGCTTCGCCCACCATTTTTGAGCAAGAAAACTCATTTTTCCTGATACGTGGAATTTTCCGGTTGTTGGTATTACAATACCATCTTTAAGGAAGGTAAAAACACAGTAATCAGTGTTGCCAATCCTATTTTAATCGTGCTCTTTAATCCAAACATTTGAAAAAATAGTTTTTGGGCTTCGCCCACCATTTTTGAGCAAAAAAACTCATTTTTCCTGATACGAGGAATTTTCCGGTTGTTGGTATTACAATACCATCTTTAAGGAAGTAAAAAACACAGCAATCAGTGTTACCAATCCTACTTTAATCGTGCTCTTCAATCAAAACAATTGAAAAAATAGTTTTTGGGCTTCGCCCACCATTTTTGAGCCAGAAAACTCATTTTTCCTGACACGAAGAATTTTCCAGTTTTTGGTATTACAATACCATCTTTAAGGAAGGTAAAAACACAGCAATCAGTGTTGCCAATCCTATTTTAATCGTGCTCTTCAATCCAAACATTTGAAAAAATAGTTTTTCTGCTTCGCCCACCATTTTTGAGCAAGAAAACTCATTTTTCCTGATACGAGGAATTTTCCAGTTGTTGGTATTACAATACCATCTTTAAGGAAGTTAAAAACACAGCAATCAGTGTTGCCAATCCTATTTTAATCGTGCTCTTCAATCCAAACATTTGAAAAAATAGTTTTTGGGCTTCGCCCACCATTTTTGATCAAGAAAACTCATTTTTCCTGATACGAGGAATTTTCCGGTTGTTGGTATTACAATACCATCTTTAAGGAAGTTAAAAACACAGCAATCAGTGTTGCCAATCCTATTTTAATCGTGCTCCTTAATCCAAACATTTGAAAAAACAGTTTTGGGCTTCGCCCAACATTTTTGAGCAAGAAAACTCATTTTTCCTGATACGAAGAATTTTCCAGTTGTTAGTACTACAATACCATCTTTAAGGAAGTTAAAAACACAGCAATCAGTGTTGCCAATCCTATTTTAATCGTGCTCTTCAATCCTAACATTTGAAAAAATAGTTTTTGGGCTTCGCCCACCATTTTTGAGCAAGAAAACTCAATTTTCCTGATACGAGGAATTTTCCGGTTGTTGGTATTACAATACCATCTTTAAGGAAGTTAAAAACACAGCAATCAGTGTTGCCAATCCTATTTTAATCGTGCTCTTCAATCCAAACATTTGAAAAAATAGTTTTTGGGCTTCGCCCACCATTTTTGAGCAAAAAAACTCATTTTTCCTGATACGAAGAATTTTCCAGTTTTTGTTATTACAATACCATCTTTAAGGAAGTTAAAAACACAGCAATCAGTGTTGCCAATCCTATTTTAATCGTGCTCTTCAATCCAAACATTTGAAAAAACAGTTTTTGGGCTTCGCCCACCATTTTTGAGCAAGAAAACTCATTTTTCCTGATACGAGGAATTTTCCAGTTGTCACTCCTGATCTGATAAGGATCAGTTGCTGTAACAGGTACCTAAAAAAAGGAGGAAGATTCCTATTCGTTGAATAGGCACTTCAGACATTCAAATCAGTGTGCTGGATACTCGAGGCCTCCCTTGTTCCTGTCAAGAATAACAGTATCTATTAACATATAATTACACCCGGGGTGTCCTCCCTCACCGAACCTCCCTTACATTTTATGCTAATACTCCCTTTTTATCTCCCTAAACATTTAAACAATTTAAAAAAAAGAGAAAATTTTTATTATTCAAAACAATATTTTTCGTAAGTTTTAAAACGATATTTTTTTTTTACATCCGACTTTACGGTTATAAAATTTTACAGTCGGTGCTAAATCATTGGCCGAATAACCAAATCCTCCTTACATTTTACTGGTGCGCTATAAAAAAACATAAAATGGCGCCTATAATGGAAAGATGGAAGGGATGAAAATAAAGTAGGGGAGAGAAAACATGATTTCTTTTATGAGATTATATTCGAACTTTGGGATGTTGGCCTAAAAAAATGTTAGCAAGACAAATGTCCGGGATTTGCATAATTAGGAAGTTTTGATACGGACGATTTAGGGTGTCTCTTTTATATATTAAGGGAGGAACATAAAAAGGGAAAAGAAAAAAAAAAAAAGTTAGGAAGGGTTTTCCGTTACAAGTTAAAAGTGCTTAATCTTTTGTTAATCACATTTTTCAAACTTAATGCCACCCCTACATCTGGCAACAAATAACACCATTACTTACACTCCTAATATAATCTTCATTTAGTCAAAAAAAAGTTTGTTAAATTTTTGAGCGATTAGTAATATGGATTTCACCAAAGTCGACTAAGCCATAATCACTGGTTAATGGATCATTGACTTTCCTTCATTAATCGTCGATTAGTGCTCTTTAAGCCATGGGCGCATTAAACATTTGAAAAAGAATTTTTGGGCTTGGCTCATCTTATTCGACCAAGAAAACTCATTTTTACCGGATTTTCACGAGTTCTTCTTGCTAATTGGTCGTTTTCCTCTCTTTAAGGCGCTTTCCTCGCTCTTTTGGCCCCAAAATTCCCATTTCAGCAGGTTTTTGGGCTTCGCCCATCTTTTATGACCAAGAAAACTCATTTTTACCGGATTTTTACGAGTTCTCCTTGCTTATTGGTCGTTTTCCTCTCTTTAAGGCGCTTGCATCGCTCTTTTGGCCCCAATATCCCCATTTTCACTAGGTTTGTGGGCTTCGCCCATCTTCTCCGACCAAGAAAACTCATTTTTACCGGATTTTCACGAGTTCTCCTTGCTTATTGGTCGTTTTCCTCTCTTTATGGAGCTTGCATCATTCTTTTGGCCACAAAATCCCCATTTTCACCCGGTTTTTGGGCTTCGCTCATCTTTTTCGACCAAGAAATCTCATTTTTACCGGATTTTTACGAGTTCTCCTTGCTTATTGGTCGTTTTCCTCTCTTTAAGGCGCTATCCTCGCTCTTTTGGCCCCAATATCTCCATTTTCACTAGGTTTGTGGGCTTCGCCCATCTTCTCTGACCAAGAAAACTCATTTTTACCGGATTTTCACGAGTTCTCCTTGCTTATTGGTCGTTTTCCTCTCTTTATGGAGCTTGCATCATTCTTTTGGCCACAAAATCCCCATTTTCACCCGGTTTTTGGGCTTCGCTCATCTTTTTCGACCAAGAAATCTCATTTTTACCGGATATTCACGAGTTCTCCTTGCTTATTGGTCGTTTTCCTCTCTTTTTACCTCGCTCTTTTGGCCCCAAAATCCCCATTCAAGCAGTTTTATAGGCTTCGTCTATCTTTTTCGACCAAGAAAACTCATTTTTACCGGATTTCCAGTTTTCCTTGCTTATTCGTCGTTTTCCTACCAAATTTAAGGCCCTTGACACGCATTTTTGGCCCCAAAATCCCCATTTTCACCCGGTTTTTGGGCTTCGTTCATCTTTTTCGACCAAGAAAACTGATTTTTACCTGATTTTCACGAGTTCTCCTTGCTTATTGGTCGTTTTCCTCTCTTTTTACCTCGCTCATTTGGCCCCAAAATCCCCATTTTAGCAGGTTTTTGGGCTTTGCCCATCTTTTTCGACCAAGAAAACTCATTTTTACCGGATTTTCACGAGTTCTCCTTGCTTATTGGTCGTTTTCCTCTCTTTTTACCTCGCTCTTTTGGCCCCAAAATCCCCATTTTAGCAGGTTTTTGGGCTTTGCTCATCTTTTTCGACCAAGAAAACTGATTTTTACCGGATTTCCAGTTTTCCTTGCTAATTCGTCGATTTCCTCCCAAATTCAAGGCGCTTTCCTCACTCTTTTGGCCCATCTTTTCCGACCAAGAAATCTCATTTTTACCGGATTTTCACGAGTTCTCCTTGCTTATTGGTCGTTTTCCTCTCTTTAAGGCGCTTGCATCGCTCTTTTGGCCCAAAAATCCCCATTTTCACCAGGTTTTTGGGCTTTGCTCATCTTTTCTGACCAAGAAAACTCATTTTTACCGGATTTTCACGAGTTCTTCTTGCTTATTCGTCGTTTTCCTCCCAAATTTAAGGCGCTTTCCTCGCTCTTTTGGCCCAAAATCCCCATGTTTACCAGGTTTTTTGGCCTCGCCCATATTTTTCGACCAAGAAAACTCATTTTTACCGAAATTCCAGTTTTCCTTGCTTATTCCTCGCTTTCCTCCCAAATTTAGGGCGTTTTCCTCGCTTATTTGGCCCAAAATCCCCATGTTTACCAGGTTTTTGGGCTTCGCCCAACTTTTCCGACCAAGAAAACTCATTTTTACCGGATTTCCAGGAGTTCTTCTTGCTTATTGGTCGTTTTCCTCTCTTTAAGGCGCTTAACTCGATCTTTTGGCCCCAAAATCCCCATTTTAGCAGTTTTTTGGGCTTCGCCTATCTTTTTCGACCAAGAAAACTCATTTTCTACGGATTCAGAAGATCTCGTTGATTATTAGTCATTTTCCTCCTATATTTAAGGTGCGATTAGTGCTCTTTCTGTTACCCTAATCTACGATTAGGGAGTCACTGATTGACTGACATCTATGATTGGCTGACGAGTGCGAAAAACGTCATCCGAGTCAGCGTAAATGAATTTTATTGTGTTTGAATCTCCGAAGTAGTAATCATTAGGAGAATATCAGTTCCATTTTATATTTAATAGGTTTAAGAGAGAGATTTGGGAAATTCGGACAAGTGGTAACAAGATGGCGAGGACAATTTTGCGGTTAACCTCGGATCGAAATTCCGACTCCCCTCGTTCATGGCTTTGCGCCAAATAGAGATAAACCCCGAAATGATTAATTTCATTTTTAAAAAAATGTTCCAATATCAATTTCCGTTGAAAAAATACAATTTTTTTTACGAGAGAAAAACGTAATAAAAGACGTTTTCCTTTTATTATTACGACAAACAGGCCGGAGGCGGGAAAAATTGATTTGTTAAAAGCAATAAAAAAAGAAGCAGTTTTATCGAGCGTTTATTTACATACACGTCTTTAAACGCGGAGGGTGGTTCGGATGATTCCTGAATCTCCTTAAGCCAATTCTTCCGTTTTTTTCTTCTTTTCTTTCCCTCTTTCTCCCTTTTCAAGGTTTACTGTTAGATTAGGGAAAAAAAAGGGTTCCCTTTAAATAAAACCAAGTGGATTACATCTCCCCCCCATTTCACGATTTTCTTTTGATAAAAATATCATTTTTAAAAATATACACGGAGAAAATTAGTTTGGAAAAGGTCTCAAAAATATTTACTCGGCTACTTTTAACTCCTTAAAGAAGTTATTGTGATACCCTCCAGTTTTTGGGGAGGGGTCTTCCAGACCCCGGAGGGTCAATTCGAATCCTTACCGATCTCAACTTTGTGGTTCTGGCCGGCCGGCAGTACCTGAACACTTTACGGCCACAATTTTCATCCGATTTTCACTCAAATTGAAGAATGTAACGAGGGCATTTTTGAATTTCGAAAAAAAATCGCGCAGTATTGAAGGTTGCCAGGTATCAAATTTCTGCAACATCATGCAGCCAAGAAGGTCGCCTCCTATTACTTCAAAATTCTGCAGAAGCAGTCACCTTTTAGATAGCACAGGGTTGCCTGGCATTAAACTTCTGAAACACCATGCAGCCCTTGTTGCCGTATAACTTCATATTTCTGCAGCGCCGCAATATAGTAGATTTTTGGATTTCGAATAAATGGCGGAGATTTGTCTGTTTGAAATTTTAAAAAATTCGCTGCGGCAAACTGTTGGTACGATTTTCACCAATTACTCTTTATATTTTTAAGAATTTTTGGTGTACCTATAAAAATTAACAAAAATTAACATTTTTTTTACTAGGGAGAAATTTCATACTTCTACCAATTACGAGAGGCACATCCGTAGGCCAAAGAGCCCATTATTTCTACCTTGAAACTTAAAAAATTTTTCGAAAAAAAGAGCTTAGAAAATTTTTCAAAAAAAAAAAAAAAAAAAAAAAGAACATCCCCCTCTGTTATACTTCCCCCCTGTTATACCTCCCCCGGTTATTCTTCCCCCTGTTATACTTCCCCCTCCTTTATACTTCCCCCTCCTTTATACTTCCCCTCCTTTATACTTCCCCCTCCTTTATACTTCCCCCTCCTTTATACTTCCCCCTCCGTTATACTTCCCCCTCAGTTATACTTCCCCTCAGTTATACCTCCCCCCCTGTTATTCTTCCCCCTCCTTTATACTTCCCCCTCCTTTATACTTCCCCCTCCTTATACTTCCCCCTCCTTATACTTCCCCCTCCGTTATACTTCCCCCTCAGTTATACTTCCCCTCAGTTATACTTCCCCCTCCGTTATACTTCCCCCTCTGTTATACCTCCCCCTCAGTTATACCTCCCCCTCCGTTATACTTCCCCCTTCCGTTGTACTTCCCCCTCCGTTATACTTTCCTATTCCGTTGTACTTCCCCCTCCGTTATACTTCCCCTCCCATATATTTCCCCCTCTAAAGCTCTTCAAACCAGTAATTTATTTCAGATTTGTAATCTACGCAAAATTTCAAGTTGATTTGACTATTCATATGACCTCTTTGGACAAAAAAAAATTTCTAATTTAGGGTTTTTTGGTCTAAAATCCGCTAAATTTGGCATTTTTTGGGGAATTATATGTACGAAAATTCACTTTTACGGAAGCAGTAAGAGATTCGGACATTTGGCAACACTGTATGATACAGTGTTGCCAAATGTTGGTAACCAACAATCATTTGCGCTTTTGCCAGTATCGAAAGCGCAGTCCCAAATATGGTAGATTTGCGCTTTTTAAAATCTCCGTTTTTTGCCACTTGGTTATTGGTGCTGTTTGGGTTGTTGCAACTTGTAAGCATGGAGGAAAAAAATAGGGTTATAAATTTAAACCAGCTGGGAGTAATAGAATGTTAAACTTGAATTATTGTTAAATATAAGTTGTAATTAGATATGGTGGAGTTATTCGTAGAGGGCTCGTTGTCCTCCAGAGAGGGCCCAGAGGATTCAACATAAACACCAATCCGGTCTAATACGATATGACACGTGTAATTCCCACGTGTTACTCCCATGTGATGTGTCCTAACAACATATAACTTCCCTCCCCCTCCACTCACGCACACGCTAACATCTTCAATTTCGTCCTATCTTATATCACGCCACATTAACTTTATCTACCGTCAATTTCTCAACGTTCCAAAACCACCCTTTCCAGCCCGATGAGGTTTTCACTTATATAAAAAAAGACGTCTTTTTTTCTAAGATTTCTCTGTAAATCTTGGAAAAAATAATAAGGTTTTTTAGGAAGCGGAACGCTACCGCTACCGCTTCCACTAGATCAGTGATTCTCAACGGGGGCGGTACCGCCGCCCTGGGGGCGCTGAGACGTTACGGGGGGGCGTTATGCAAAATTTGGGTGATAGGGAGCAATGGCTAAGTGGCTGGGGGCGTTAGGGTGAGTCCTTTTTTTAATTTGTCTGAAAACCTATATTCTGGAACTTTGGTCAGAAAACCTATAATCCACCCCTTTAGTCCGAAACCTATCATCCGGCCCTTTGGTCGGAAAACCTATAATCCGGCCCTTTGGTCGGAAAATCTATAATCCGGCCCTTTGGTCCAAAAAACGGAAAAGCTTTCTGCTTTCTGGAACTTTGGTCGGAAAACCTATAATCCGGCCCTTTGGTCGGAAAACCTATAATCCGGCCCTTTGGTAGGAAAACCTATAATCCGGCCCTTTGGTCAAAAAAACGGAAAAGCTTTCTGCTTCCTGGAACTTTGGTCGGAAAACCTATAATCCGGCCCTTTGGTCGGAAAACCTATAATCCGGCCCTTTGGTAGGAAAACCTATAATCCGGTCCTTTGGTCAAAAAAACGGAAAAGCTTTCTGCTTTCTGGAACTTTGGTCGGAAAACCTATAATCCGGCCCTTTGGTCGGAAAACCTATAATCCGGCCCTTTGGTAGGAAAACCTATAATCCGGCCCTTTGGTCCAAAAAACGGAAAAGCTTTCTGCTTTCTGGAACTTTGGTCGGAAAACCTATAATCCGGCCCTTTGGTCGGAAAACCTATAATCCGGCCCTTTGGTAGGAAAACCTATAATCCGGCCCTTTGGTCAAAAAACGGAAAAGCTTTCTGCTTTCTGGAACTTTGGTCGGAAAACCTATAATCCGGCCCTTTGGTCGGAAAACCTATAATCCGGCCCTTTGGTAGGAAAACCTATAATCCGGTCCTTTGGTCAAAAAAACGGAAAAGCTTTCTGCTTTCTGGAACTTTGGTCGGAAAACCTATAATCCGGCCCTTTGGTCGGAAAACCTATAATCCGGCCCTTTGGTAGGAAAACCTATAATCCGGCCCTTTGGTCAAAAAAACGGAAAAGCTTTCTGCTTTCTGGAACTTTGGTCGGAAAACCTATAATCCGGCCCTTTGGTCGGAAAACCTATAATCCGGCCCTTTAATCGGAAAATCTATAATCCGGCCCTTTGGTCCAAAAAACGGAAAAGCTTTCTGCTTTCTGGAACTTTGGTCGGAAAACCTATAATCCGGCCCTTTGGTCGGAAAACCTATAATCCGGCCCTTTGGTAGGAAAACCTATAATCCGGCCCTTTGGTCAAAAAAACGGAAAAGCTTTCTGCTTTCTGGAACTTTGGTCGGAAAACCTATATTCCGGAACTTTGGTCGGAAAACCTATAAACCGGCACTTTGGTCCAAAAAATCTATATTCCGGAACTCTGGTCGGAAAACCTATATTCCGGAACTTTGGTCGGAAAACCTACAATCCGGATCTTTGGTCGGAAAACCTACAATCCGGAACTTTGGTTGGAAAACCTATAAACCGGCCCTTTGGTCCTAAAAACCTATAAACCGGCCCTTTGGTCAAAAAAACCTATATTCCGGATCTTTGGTCGGAAAACCTATATTCCGGAACTTTGGTCGGAAAACCTACAATCCGGACCTTTGGTCGGAAAACCTATAAACCGGACCTTTGGTCGGAAAACCTATAAACCGGCCCTTTGGTCCTAAAAACCTATATTCCGGAACTTTGGTCGGAAAACCTATAAACCGGCCCTTTGGTCAAAAAAACCTATATTCCGGAACTTTGGTCGGAAAACCTATAAACCGGCCCTTTGGTCCTAAAAACCTATATTCCGGAACTTTGGTCGGAAAACCTACAATCCGGACCTTTGGTCGGAAAACCTATAAACCGGCCCTTTGGTCCAAAAAACCTATATTCCGGAACTTTGGTCGGAAAACCTACAATCCGGAACTTTGGTCGGAAAACCTACAATCCGGATCTTTGGTCGGAAAACCTACAATCCGGAACTTTGGTCGGAAAACCTATAAACCGGCCCTTTGGTCCTTAAAACCTATATTCCGGAACTTTGGTCGGAAAACCTATAAACCGGCCCTTTGGTCAAAAAAACCTATATTCCGGAACTTTGGTCGGAAAACCTATATTCCGGAACTTTGGTCGGAAAACCTATATTCCGGAACTTTGGTCGGAAAACCTACTATCCGGACCTTTGGTCGGAAAACCTATAATCCGGCCCTTTGGTCAAAAAAACGGAAAAGCTTTCTGCTTTCTGGAACTTTGGTCGGAAAACCTATATTCCGGAACTTTGGTCGGAAAACCTATAAACCGGCACTTTGGTCCAAAAAACGGAAAAGCTTTCTGCTTTCTGGAACTTTGGTCGGAAAACCTATAATCCGGCCCTTTGGTCGGAAAACCTATAATCCGGCCCTTTGGTAGGAAAACCTATAATCCGGCCCTTTGGTCAAAAAAACGGAAAAGCTTTCTGCTTTCTGGAACTTTGGTCGGAAAACCTATATTCCGGAACTTTGGTCGGAAAACCTATAAACCGGCACTTTGGTCCAAAAAATCTATATTCCGGAACTCTGGTCGGAAAACCTATATTCCGGAACTTTGGTCGGAAAACCTACAATCCGGATCTTTGGTCGGAAAACCTACAATCCGGAACTTTGGTTGGAAAACCTATAAACCGGCCCTTTGGTCCTAAAAACCTATAAACCGGCCCTTTGGTCAAAAAAACCTATATTCCGGATCTTTGGTCGGAAAACCTATATTCCGGAACTTTGGTCGGAAAACCTACAATCCGGACCTTTGGTCGGAAAACCTATAAACCGGACCTTTGGTCGGAAAACCTATAAACCGGCCCTTTGGTCCTAAAAACCTATATTCCGGAACTTTGGTCGGAAAACCTATAAACCGGCCCTTTGGTCAAAAAAACCTATATTCCGGAACTTTGGTCGGAAAACCTATAAACCGGCCCTTTGGTCCTAAAAACCTATATTCCGGAACTTTGGTCGGAAAACCTACAATCCGGACCTTTGGTCGGAAAACCTATAAACCGGCCCTTTGGTCCAAAAAACCTATATTCCGGAACTTTGGTCGGAAAACCTACAATCCGGAACTTTGGTCGGAAAACCTACAATCCGGATCTTTGGTCGGAAAACCTACAATCCGGAACTTTGGTCGGAAAACCTATAAACCGGCCCTTTGGTCCTTAAAACCTATATTCCGGAACTTTGGTCGGAAAACCTATAAACCGGCCCTTTGGTCAAAAAAACCTATATTCCGGAACTTTGGTCGGAAAACCTATATTCCGGAACTTTGGTCGGAAAACCTATATTCCGGAACTTTGGTCGGAAAACCTACTATCCGGACCTTTGGTCGGAAAACCTATAAACGGCCCTTTGGTCTAAAACACCTATATTCCGGAACTTTGGTCGGAAAACCTATATTCCGGAACTTTGGTCGGAAAACCTACAATCCGGATCTTTGGTCGGAAAACCTACAATCCGGAACTTTGGTCGGAAAACCTATAAACCGGCCCTTTGGTCCTAAAAACCTATATTCCGGAACTTTGGTCGGAAAACCTATAAACCGGCCCTTTGGTCAAAAAAACCTATATTCTGGAACTTTGGTCGGAAAACCTGTAATCCGGATCCCGTTTTCAAGCTCCCCTTGGCGTCGTCGCTAAATGCTTGTTTACGGGGGGCGCAGGCTTCAAAATGGTTGAGAAACACTGCACTAGATTTATCTCTAAAAACATGAATTCCCCTCAGTTTATCCCGCACAAAAATAGTGACTGAGAGAAAAGGAGCTTTTATTACAAGAGAAGAAAATAACAAGGGAATGAGAAAATTACTGTTGTTTTTAATTACGTCATAACGTACATCCTAAGGGATGAAAAGAGGTTCAACTTTTACAGGTTCTCCTTATCGACTTTCTCCCGCTCACTTATTGTTTCAAACCTCGTTACGAATTCATGTCGGAATTTGTTTATATTTTAAATAAGAAAACCAACTTTTTCAGACTTTTAAAAACAATCATCATAAAAATAACAATTTTCCTCAAACTTCCCGAATATACAGAAAAATTGAATTTTGCTCGTCCGGCCAAGAAAACTTTAAAAATAAAAGAAATAAATAAATAATTAAAGATTAGGCCGATAATGGCTAATAAAAAATTAATATGTAGTTAATAAAGAATTTTTAACTTCTTTGCTAACTTTAAAATGTAACGAGGGCGATTTTTGAATTTCGAAAAAATGGCGGAGATATGTCTGTTTAAAATTTTAAAAAAATCGCTGCGGCCAAACCGTAAATCCGATTTTCACCAAATTTTCACCAATTACTCCTTATGTTTTTTAAAAATTTTTGGTGAAAAAAAAATTGCCACTTTTATTATTATCTTTTTTAGTAGGGAGAAATTTCATACTTCTACCCATTACGAGAGGCACATCCCTAAGCCAAAGAGCCCATTATTTCTACCTCGACACTTAAAACAATTTTCGAAAAAAAGAACTCAAAAAATTTTTCAAAAAAAAAAAAAAAAAAAAAAAAAGGAAAACCCGGAAAATTTTAGGAAAAAACTTTGAAAATTAAAAAAAAAATTTTCGAAAAAAAAAAGGAAATTAAACTTCCCCTCTCTTATTCTTTCCCTTCTTTATACTTCATCCTCCTTTATACTTTCCCTCCCTTCGTTATACTTTCGTTCCCTTATACTTCCCCCTCTGTTATACTTCCCCTCCCATATACTTCCCCCTTTCTTTATTTGGAAGAAATAAAAAGTTAAAAATATGTGTGCAAAAAAATATATCTGGGAGGGAAAATGAAAAGGGGTGTTATTTGATGAAAGAGTTGTCTTGGGGCGGACTTGAGGGAGAAGGCACCGGGATCGCCTTTGATCTCCATGTGAGGAAGTAATATTCGATTTACGTTCCCTCTGAGTCAGGTACAGAGAAAACCTCCTCCCTTTTCGCTTCCTATTCCCATTGTCAGAATTCAAAACAACTTCCTATCCTACATACTGCATCAACCTGTACGAATTCACTTTTTCTTTATAAACTCTTTTGTCTGCGGAATTTTTTCGTAAACGATAGCGTTAGCAGAAATACCTTTCTTTCTTTTTTCGAAATAATTTACAAAAGAAGGTTGCCTAACTTCAATTTTCTGCAGAAGTTGTCAGTTATAAGACCGAGCAGTGTTGAAGGCTGCCTGGCATTAAACTTTTGCTACACCATACAGCCTAGAAGGTTTCAATTTTCTGCAGAACTAGTCTCCTTTTAGATCGCACAGGGTTGAAGGTTGCCTGGCATTAAACTTCTGCAACACAATGCAGCCCAGAAGGTTACCTAACTTCAATCTGCAGAAGTAGTCAATTTTTAGATCGAGCAAGGTTGAAGGGTGCCTGGCATCAAACTTCTGCTACACCATGCAGCCTAGAAGGCTTCAATTTTCTGCAGAACCAGTCTCCTTTTAGATCGCACAGGGTTGAAGGTTGCCTGGCATAAAACTTCTGCAACACCGTGCTGCCAAGAAGGTTAACAATAACACCAAATTTCTGCAGAAGCAGTCAATTTTTAAATCGCGCAGTATTGAAGGTTGCCAGGCATGAAATTTCTGCAACATCATGCACCCTTGAAGGTTGCCTATAACTTCAAAATTCTGGAGAAACAGTCACCTATTAGACCGCACAGTGTTGAAAACTGCCCGGCATCAAACTTATGCAACCCATGCAGCCAAGGAGGTCGCCTCCTATTACTTTAAAATTCTGCAGAAGCAGTCATCTTTTAGATCGCACATGTTTGCCTGGCATAAAACTTCTGAAACACCGTGCAGCCCAAAAGGTTTCCTTACTGTAAATGTTTGCAGAGCCATTCACTTCTAGGGTGCATGGTGTTGCAGATGTTTGATGTCAGGCAGCCTTCTAAAACATGCAGCCTAGAAGGTTGCCTGTAACTTCAAATTTCTGCAGAAGCAATCAATTTTTACATCTCGCAGAATTGAAGGTTGCCAGGCATTAAACTTCTGCTACACCATGCACCCTAGAAGGTTGCCTATAAATTCAAATTTCTGGAGAAGCACTCACCTATTAGACCACACAGGGTTGAAAACTGCCTGGCATCAAACTTCTGCAACATAAGCAGCCAAGAAGGTCGCCAATAACTTCAAAATTCAGCAGAAGCAGTCACCTTTTAGATCGCACAGGGTTGCCTGGCATTAAATTTCTACAACAGTATGCATCTCAGATGGATGCCTAACTTCAAATGTTTGGAGAGCCACTCACCTTCTAGGGTGCATGATGTTGCAGAATTATGATGTTTGATGGCAGCCTTCAACACCGTGCAGCCTAGAAGGTTCCCTATAACTTCACATTTCTGCAGAAACAGTCAATTTTTAGATCGCGCAGAATTGATGGTTGCCAGGCATCCAACTGCTGCAACACCATGCACCCTAGTAGGTTGCCTATAACTTGAAATTTCTGGAGAAGCAGTCACCTATTAAACCGCACAGTGTTGAAAACGGAGAACGGAAAAAAAACAAAGAAAAAGAAAAAAAATTAACTTTTCTTTTAACAAAAAAAACTTAAAACATTTTTCGAAAAAAAAAAAAAAAAAAAAAAAAAAAAAAAAAAAAAAAAAAAAAAAAAAAAAAAAAAAAAAAAAAAAAAAAAAAAAAAAAAAAAAAAAAAAAAAAAAAAAATTCCTTTATACTTTCTCTCCCTTATACATCCCCTTCCGTTATACTTCCCCTCCCATGTACTACTCCCCCTCCGTATACTTCCCCCTCCCTTCCCCTCCCACATACTTCCCACTCCGTTATACTTCCCCTCCCATATACTTCTCACTACGTTTTACGTCCCCTCCGTTATACTTCCCCCTCCTATATAGATACTTCTCTTTAACGAAGTTTTCGTTGGAAGCTCTTCAAACCAGTACTTTTTTAGAATAATTTACGCGCCGATTCCTCATCTAAAATTAAAATGATAGAAACTCGTTATTTTTCGATAACCGTCCCTCACACGAGGAATCCACAAGGGTAGAAAATAACAAGAAAAAATACGCTGACAGAATAATTGCAGAATGGCGTCCTTTGTAAATAAAGTCAGGTCGTGACTTTCAGAAACGCCTCCCTATCAAATTTCTCCTCGCACTTTTTTTCTTTTCCCCTTTTTATTATATTGTTACAAGTTGAATACGGGATGGTATACAAGGAAACGTATAATACAACGTTGTATTTTAGCGACCATATTGTTGGAAGAAAATTTTACAGCCTACAAGCCCTAAAAATGCTTTTTCTTTATTCGGTCTTCTAATTGGAAAGTTTGTGAAGATTTTTTTTTTTCTTTGAGAATAACTTTTTGATATTCGTCGTGAACGCCGGGGAAGCTGTGAGCTCATAAATAAGAGTGGTGGTTTTGTGAAGGAGGTTTTTTTTTGTAGGATGGGGTGTATAAGCAGGGAAAAGGGGTAGAAAAATCCCTCGGGGAACCCTTCATGACCGGACATTCCCTTGGGCTGTCTCTTTATACACTCCCATAAGAAACTTTCGATTCTCCAAACAATTTATTGTTTATTTTCAACCGATGTAAAACAAGAAAAAAAGGGGGAGGGTTCTTAAATTGTGATGGATAGACGTGATTAGGTGAGTGAACAATCAGAGAAACGGAGAGGAAAAGAGGGAGGCTTCAATCTTCATTAGACATCTAAATTAAAATGTCCCAGATGTTGAAAAACAACTGAAAGGTCAAAGATTAGCCAATTTTATGAATTTTACGCAGTGTGAAGGAGATTAATTAGCCGGAGATTCCGGGAGGGGAAAGTGGTGAAATGCCCCTTTGATGGGCAAAAAGCGTGTTTCGACCTCGTCATTTTTTATGCTAAAAGGGTTCCCGAAAAAACAAGGAAAATTGTTGTCTTTTAACATCCTCCACTTTTCTAAAAAAAACACTATTTTTCTAATAAAAAAAGACTGCGTGGCCTTCTGCTGGGATCTGCTTTCACCCTAAGTTTTCAGACTAAGCGAGTGTCTATCTTCAAACTTTTTATACCACCATGCAGCCCGGTAACTAACTTCTTTCTGCAGAACCAGTCAGCCAGTAAGACTGCACAGTCTGCACTGCTGCAGAAATTTGAAGTTACATACGTGTATGTGCAACCTTCCAGGCTGCACGGTGTTGAAAACTGCCTTGCATCAAACTTCTGCAACACCTACATAACTTCACCTGATGCACAACTTCAAAACCGGGAATAACTTAAAGAATGACTTCAAATTTCTGATGAAGCAGTCCATTTTTAGATCGCGCAGTATTGAAGATTGCCAGGCATCAAACTTCTGCAACACCATGCACCCTTGAAGTTGCCTATAACTTCAAATTTCTGGAGAAACAGTCACCTATTTGACCGTACAGTGTTGAAAACCGCCTGGCATCAAACTTCTGCAACATATGCAGCCAAGAAGGTCGCCTCCTATTACTTCAAAATTCTGCAGAAGCAATAAATTATCAGATCGCGCAGTATTGAATATTGCCAGGCATCAAACTTCTGCAACACCATGCACCCTTGAAGGTTGCCTATAACTTCAAATTTCTGGAGAAACAGTCACCTATTAGACCGCACAGGGTTGAAAACTGCCTGGCATCAAACTTCTGCAACATAGGCAGCCAAGAAGGTCGCCTATAACTTCAAAATTCTGCAGAAGCAGTCACCTTTTAGATCGCACAGGATTGCCTGGCATTTCTGCAACAGTATGGATGCCTAACTTCAAATTTTTGGAGAGCCCGTCACCTTCTAGGGTGCATGGTGTTGAGAAGTTAGATGTCAGGCAGCCTTCAACACCGTGCAGCCCAGAAGGTTCCCTATAACTTCAAATTTCTACAGAAACAGTCAATTTTTAGATCGCGCAGTATTGAAGGTTGCAAGGCGTCCAATTTCTGCAACACCATGCACCCTTGAAGTTGCCTATAACTTCAAATTTCTGGAGAAACAGTCACCTAATTGACCGTACAGTGTTGAAAACTGCCTGGCATCAAACTTCTGCCACACATGCAGCCAAGAAGGTTGCCTATAACTTCAAATATCTGAAGAAGCAGTCAATGTTTAGTTCGCGCAGAATTGAAGGTTGCCAGGCATCCAATTTCTGCAACACCATGCACCCTTGAAGGTTGCCTATAACTTCAAAATTCTGCAGAAGCAGTCACCTTTTAGATCGCACAGGGTAGCTTGGCATTAAATTTCTGCAACAGTATGCAGCCCAGATGGATGCCTAACTTCAAATTTTTGGAGAGCCACTCACCTTCTAGGTGACCATATTTTGGTTTAAAAAGGTCGAAATTTTTAACTCTGATAGGTAATAGTGTCTATGGGTTTTGGTCTCCTCCGACATGAAGAAGAAGAAGTTTAGTTTAAAAACAAATAATTTAGGGCGTCCAATTTGCATACTTAAAAGAGGGTAAAGATAGATGATTTTTTTCAGGTGGTTCAAAGACTCATCTTTCATGGTTAGTCTGGCGCGGAAGGGTTTTGCGGCTCTGAATGAAAACGTCGGGGTGAGAAAAAAGAGGGGAAAGGTGGGAAAAAGGAGAGGGAGGTCTTTTCGAGAAAAATACACCCCGCGGCTTAGTCAAGTGGAACCTCTTATTTTACTCGGACTAGCCACTTTTCATCTGAATTCATCGTTTTTATAAGGAACGCTTGATCATTTATCATCCAGAATATTTTTTTTAAACGAGTCCCTCAAATGGAATTTTCCGTTTGCACGAAATAATAAAAATTCGGTTTTTTCGCCGTATTTAAAGTTTGTAAATAACGTAAGGGCTTTTGATGGTGGGGAAAACTCGGCGGCTGCAGTACTACTTAATAATGGATGAAATCTGATAAGAGGCTTGAACGGGGGAGGCGCCCTTTGAGCCTCCGGGATTGGTTAAACCTTTGACCTGACGTGGAAGCGTTGGTTAAACGCTTTTCCTGACAGTTTCCCGTCGTGAATCTTACATATTTCGGTTAATTACGAGAATAGGTGATGAGAATCGAGGGAACACGTTCAAAAGCATACGTCGAATATTCAACAAACAATATTAACAATTTCTATTAAAATACCTGAAATTATCCAAAAGTCGGTGGATAAGTGCGCTAATGTCTTTGAAGAAAGTGAAAATCCTTTGTACATAAGAAGGGACCGCTGTCTTAACTACATTGGCCTTGCCGAGAGGCAGGGCATTGAATGCAGAACTATGGCCAGTAAGACTACACAGTCTGCAGTGACTACTGCTGCGGAAATTTGAAGTTAAAGGCAACCTTCTGGGCTGCATGTTGTTGAAGGCTGCCTGACATCAATCTTCTGCAACATCATGCACCCTAGAAGGTGAGTGGCTCTCCAAAAATTTGAAGTTAGGCATCCATCTGGGCTGCATACTGTTGCAGAAGTTTAATGCCAGGAAACCCTGTGCGATCTAAAAGGTGACTGCTTCTGCAGAATTTCGAAGTATAGGCGACATTCTTGGCTGCATGTGTGGCAGAAGTTTGATGCCAGGCAGTTTTCAACACTGTACGGTCAAATAGGTGACTGTTTCTCCAGAAATTTGAAGTTATAGGCAACCATCTGTGCTGCACGGTGTTGAAGGCTGACTGCCATCAAACTTCTGCAACACCATGCACCCTAGAAGGTGAGTGGCTCTCCAAAATTTGAAGTTAGGCATCCATCTGGGCTGCATACTGTTGCAGAAGTTTAATGCCAGGCAACCCTGTGCGATATAAAAGGTGACAGCTTCTGCAGAATTTTGAAGTTAAGGGAACCTTCTAGGCTGCACGGTGTTTAAGGCTGCTGACATCAAACTTCTGCAATACCATGCACCCTAGAAGGTGAGTGGCTCTCCAAAAATTTGAAGTTAGGCATCCATCTGGGCAGCATACTGTTGCAGAAGTTTAATGCCAGGCAACCCTGTGCGATATAAAAGGTGACAGCTTCTGCAGAATTTTGAAGTTAAAGGGAACCTTAGGCTGCACGGTGTTTAAGGCTGCTGACATCAAACTTCTGCAATACCATGCACCCTAGAAGGTGAGTGGCTCTCCAAATTTTTAAGTTAGGCATCCATCTGGGCTGCATACTGTTGCAGAAGTTTAATACCAGGCAACCCTGTGCGATCTAAAAGGTGACTGCTTCTGCAGAATTTTGAAGTATAGGCGACCTTCTTGGCTGCATGGTGTTGCAGAAGTTTGATGCCGGGCAGTTTTCAACACTGTGCCGTCTAATAGGTGCCTGTTTCTCAAGAAATTTGAAGTTATAGGCAACCTTCAAGGGATCATGGTGTTGCAGAAGTTTGATTCCTGGCAACCATCAATACTGCGCGATCCAAAAATTGACTGCTTCTGCAGAAATTTGAAGTTAAAGGGAACCTTCTAGGCTGCACGACCATATCGTGGCTTAATACGATCATATTATGGCTTAATACGACCATATGGCTTAATACGCCCATATTGTGGCTTAATACGACCATATTATGCTTAATTCGACCATATTATGGCTTAATACGACCATTGTGGCTTATACGACCATATTATGGCTTAATACGTAATAAGGTGTATTAAGCCATAATATGGTCGTATTAAGCCATAATGGTCGTATTAAGCCATAATATGGTCAAAATTTTGGTCCGAAAAACGTATGGTTTGATATATAGTATGGTATATAATATGGTATATAGTATAGTTTGATCCAAAAATCTGGCTGAAAAAAATACCCTAAAATCGTTTAAAAAAGGCTTTTGAGCCATTTTGAAATTATTTTCTATGGCTTTCCATTGTAGAAACATGAAGGTGAAATGAGGTGAAATGACTTAATAATTCGTTAAACAATAGAGGGGGAGGCAAACGCCCCCTTTTCTTCTGACAATTTACCTTCAACGCTGATTAGCGCTCATTTTTAGATGTTAATACGAGCGTTTTTTCCTTTTTTTTCTAAAAGGGTTTAGACGAGTGGGTTGGGAAAGTTTTTAAATTGCCCCGTTCGGGGAGAGAAAAGCGGCTGGAGGAGGGGTTTGAGCAATTTCCTGGCAGAATTCCCCCGCCCCCGCCCCCGCCCACAGCGCCACTTTTTTGCTTCTACACGGCGTCGAGACCTTTTTCCATCCAGGGGTCGTTCGTCGAAGAGTTGAGCGAGAAAACACTCAATACAAATTGAATCCAATCTTCTTTTTCCCTTTCCCTCACTCAACAAATCATTATATTGAATTATCACCGCGCCAGGTTATTCCTTCCAGAGGGTAAATTAACCTAAAGGCTTGAAAGGCGAGCGGCCCGACGAAACTTTTCCCCTTTTCAACAATGAAGCCTCTTGAGAAACGAAAGAAAGTAGCCTCAATCAAAATAAACGCTTTTATTCTGTTTATTTGAAAATTATATTTTTCTTAGTAGAGCTTTCCTATCCCTAAGGTCCTTTGTTCAAATCCCACGGTTCTACTCAAAGAGCCAAAATTTAAATTTTTAACCTTTTGCAATTTTAAAAGCAATTGAAGTAAAATTGATCAAAGGGAGAACGCGAGTTTGATGGGGTCCTTCAATTTTGTATGTTATACCCTGTGGAAAATCAGAAAAAAAACGTTTGTATTTAAATTTGGGGGCACACATCTCATCCGAATGTATTCTCGTCCTAAAAAAAGGAAAAGAAAAAATATAAACTGTATTCTCGTCCGAAAGTATTCTCGTCCTAAAAATATAAGAAAAAAAAATATAACTGTATTCTCGTCCGAAAGTATTTCGTCCAAACAGGCTACGCCCCGTTTTAGGACGAGATGACAGTAGGACGAGAAAACATTCGGACAATGGATTTCAATTTTTATACAATTTTTTAACTATTATACTTTAATAAAATATAAATCATCTCGTCCGAAAGTATTCTCGTCCTAAAGTATTCTCGTCCTAAAAATAATAGAAAAATTAAAAAATATAAGCTGTATTCTCGTCTACGCCCCGTTTTAGGACGAGATGACAGTAGGACGAGAAAACATTCGGACAAGTGGATTTCAATTTTTATACAATTTTTTAACTATTATACTTTAATAAAATATAAATCATCTCGTCCGAAAGTATTCTCGTCCTAAAGTATTCTCGTCCTAAAAATAATAGAAAAAAAAAATATAAGCTGTATTCTCGTCCGAAAGTATTCTCGTCCTAACAGGCTACGCCCCTTTTTAGGACGAGATGACAGTAGGACGAGAATACTTTCGGACGAGATGATTTCCATTTTATTAAAGTGTAATATTTAAAAAATTGTATAAAAATTGAAATCCACTTGTCAGAATGTCTTCTCGTCCTAAAAAGGGGCGTAGAAATCATCTCGTCCGAAAGTATTCTCGTCTTAAAAATATGTGTAAAATAAAATATTACTTAAAATAATTGAAATGTATTCATCCGAAAGCATTCTCGTCCTACTGTCTTCTCGTCCTACGACTAACGTACAAAAATTGCTGCGTCGGAGAAATGCGGCAGCGTTCCACCCCAGCAAGTCACGGTCGGTTTGTTCGTTTATCTTTGCGAGGATCAGCTCGTTTTGTGACACAAGGGGTTAATTTTTTTCCTCTCGCGAGGATTTGCTCACCCTGTAGGCGGCCCAGGGATGGATGATGAGCTCGGTAGGCGCAAAAAGGAGTTTTAAACTTGCTTGGGTGGAACACTGCCGCATTTCTCCGACGCAGCAAGTTTTGTACGTTAGTTTTAGGACGAGAAGACAGTAGGACGAGAAGACAGTATGACGAGAACACTTTCGGACGAGATGATTTTTATTTTTAAAGTATAATATTTAAAAAATTGTATAAAAATTGAAATCCATTTGTCCGAATGTCTTCTCTTCCTACTGTCATCTCGTTCTACTTCATCTCGTCCTAAAAAGGGCGTAGCCTGTTAGGACGAAAATACTTTCGGACGAGAATACAGTTTATATTTTTTCTTTTCTATTATTTTTAGGACGAGAATACTTTATGATGAGAATACTTTCGGACGAGATTTTGGCACTCTTTAAATTTATGAGTGTTTAATAATAATAGGTTTTCGGGCGTTTACCATCTCATTTATCGGTGTTTGGATCGTTTCCATCGATTTCTGGTGCAAAAACATCCGTTAAACCAAGTTTTCGGGTGTTTAACATATTTTTTACCCTAGCTTGTGGTAATTTATCCCGATTTTGTGGTGTAAAAACACCCGTTTAGTCAGATAAATCCCGATTTTGTGGTGTAAAAACACCCGTTTAGTCAGATGAATCCCGATTTTGTGGTGTAAAAACACCCGTTTAGTCAGATGAATCCCGATTTTGTGGTGTAAAAACACCCGTTAAGTCAGATGAATCCCTATTTTGTGGTGTAAAAACACCCGTTTAGTCAGATGAATCCCTATTTTGTGGTGTAAAAACACCCGTTTAGTCAGATGAATCCCGATTTTGTGGTGTAAAACACCCGTTTAGTCAGATGAATCCCGATTTTGTGGTGTAAAACACCCGTTTAGTCAGATAAATCCCGATTTTGTGGTGTAAAAACACCCGTTTAGTCAGATGAATCCCGATTTTGTGGTGTAAAAACACCCGTTTAGTCAGATGAATCCCGATTTTGTGGTGTAAAAACACCCGTTAAGTCAGATGAATCCCTATTTTGTGGTGTAAAAACACCCGTTTAGTCAGATGAATCCCTATTTTGTGGTGTAAAAACACCCGTTTAGTCAGATGAATCCCGATTTTGTGGTGTAAAACACCCGTTTAGTCAGATGAATCCCGATTTTGTGGTGTAAAACACCCGTTTAGTCAGATAAATCCCGATTTTGTGGTGTAAAAACACCCGTTTAGTCAGATGAATCCCGATTTTGTGGTGTAAAAACACCCGTTTAGTCAGATGAATCCCGATTTTGTGGTGTAAAAAACCCGTTAAGTCAGATGAATCCCTATTTTGTGGTGTAAAAACACCCGTTAAGTCAGATGAATCCCTATTTTGTGGTGTAAAACACCCGTTTAGTCAGATGAATCCCTATTTTGTGGTGTAAAACACCCGTTTAGTCAGATGAATCCCGATTTTGTGGTGTAAAACACCCGTTTAGTCAGATGAATCCCGATTTTGTGGTGTAAAAACACCCGTTTAGTCAGATGAATCCCGATTTTGTGGTGTAAAAACACCCGTTAAGTCAGATGAATCCCTATTTTGTGGTGTAAAAACACCCGTTTAGTCAGATGAATCCCTATTTTGTGGTGTAAAAACACCCGTTTAGTCAGATGAATCCCTATTTTGTGGTGTAAAACACCCGTTTAGTCAGATGAATCCCTATTTTGTGGTGTAAACACCCGTTTAGTCAGATGAATCCCTATTTTGTGGTGTAAAACACCCGTTTAGTCAGATGAATCCCTATTTTGTGGTGTAAAACACCGTTTAGTCAGATGAATCCCGATTTTGTGGTGTAAACACCCGTTTAGTCAGATGAACCCGATTTTTTGGTGTAAAACACCCGTTTAGTCAGATGAACGGGCGTTAAACATCTTTTTATCGGGTTTTTGGTCATTTTCATCGATTTTCTGTTCTATTAAATCACTTTAAAACCAAATCTACCTAAAATCGAGGAAAACGCCGGAAGAATTTGTAAAGGTTTCTTGAGTGTAGCTACTCCTCTTCTATAAAAATACGCCGCCAGCTCGTCCTAGCGTGAAGGGGAGGATTGAGTTGCAAAATATTCTTTGCTGATCAGAACGCCCTATAAATCGGAAGTTTCTGGTTGGAAAAAAACTTCTCGGAGCATTGGATTTCTTGGAAGTTTTATCTAAAAAGTAATTTTTTTTTCAACCACTAAAATTTTCAATTTGATTCATTTTGTTTAAGGGAACTTTTGCTATAAGTTTAAATGAGAGTCGGCCTATACTCGGAATTCCATTATCTTCCATTCAATAGTAGAAGGATGGGGGAGAATTGTAGAATCCAATTTTCCAGACGTATTCAAATTCGAAATTCGCGTTTTGGCAAAGATCCGTGCATGGTTCTTCATTTTGAAACGTTGAAGGGCTTTTTGGGAAAAGGGTGATTTGGAAAGGGCGGTTTTGGATGGGGGATTTCCCAGAGGGGACGTGTCGGAACCTACGTCAACCTCCTGTCAGAAGCAGGACGATGAAAACGTCCTTCGATGTTAAAATTGCTTTCTACGACGGAAAATTATGAAATTTTAACTCCAAGATTTTTTTTTTATTCACCCGAAGGAGCGTCTTTATGTTAAATGAAGTCATAAAAGCACATTAGGGACCTTTTCTCGAGGGAAACCCCGTGATTAACGACGGTTGACTTAAGTCCGGTCGCTAAGTAAGCGTTTCGCCCTCTCAGCGTAAACGACCTCAGGGGCGTGGCTCATTTTTTTGAGCCAAAAACACTTTTATCGCTTATTTTTTAAAAAACATTAAACTCTTAAGAGTTCATAATTTCCTTTTTACTTGGTTCTGCTACAATCTAAGAGCTAAAATCGTTATTTTAGCAAGTTTTTGATTTTGCTCCCAATTCACAAAAAATTCACGGTGCTCAGGAAATTTTTTTTTTCGCTTTTAGCTAACGGGTTTTTCTAATATCGATGAAAATGACCAAAAGCCCGATAAAAAGATGTTTAACGCCCGTTCATCTGACTAAACGGGTGTTTTTACATCAAAAAATCGGGATTCATCTGACTAAACGGGTGTTTTTACACCACAAAATCGGGATTCATCTGACTAAACGGGTGTTTTTACACCACAAAATCGGGATAAATTACCACAAGCTACGGTAAAAAATATGTTAAACACCCTAAAACTTGGTTTAACGGGTGTTTCTGCTCCAGAAATCGATGGCAACGACACAAACACCGATAAATAAGATGGTAAACGCCCGAACACCTATTAAACGGGTTTTTCTAGTCCAGAATATCGATGAAAATGACCAAAAGCCCGATGAAAAGATGTTTAACGCCCGTTAATCTGAATAAACGGGTGTTTTTACACCACAAAATCGGGATTCATCTGACTAAACGGGTGTTTTTACACCACAAAATAGGGATTCATCTGACTTAACGGGTGTTTTTACACCACAAAATCGGGATAAATGACCACAAGCTACTGTAAAAAATATGTTAAACACCCTAAAACTTGGTTTAACGGGTGTTTCTGCACCAGAAAATCGATGGAAGCGACCCTAATACCCCCCAAAAAATATCTTTTGATCATTTTATAAGTTTGAAAAGGTTCAGGTTCGAGAATGAAATCAAAAAACAAAATTGTAAACTCGGCTTTCATCGCTGGTGAATAAAACGTCTCGCTGACATCATTTGAAAACGGGTGTTTGTGTTCTAACACCGCCAGTTTGGCAAACAAGACACACGTTGAATGTTGCGAAAGTGATTAATCTCAGCCGCCCCCCGCCGCCCCCGCCCCCCGACAGCCGACGACGGTTTATTTCAATGCTCCACGCCTCGCTTTTGTAAAGGTGAGGACTGCATCAATTAGGACTCGCAGAGTAGAAACAACCCTTCCCCACCCCACGCCCTTCTTGTTAAAATCGCCCTTTTGTCAACGTACAAAATGTCTCTTTTGTCCACCATCTGAATCGGATGGAAATCCTTTTGTTTACACTCTTCCTCTCAATCGAATATATTTTTTTAATTGATTCTTCCCTTTTTAAATTAAAAAAAAATCAATGTTTTGAATAAACCATGCCATGAAACTCAAGAAAAACATAGGAAAATTCGGTATTTGCCAGCAAAAAAAATTTAAAAAGAAACAAAAACTTTCGCCCTCGGGCTTTCTGTTGATTCAACACTAAAATTAAAGGAATTAGAGTTTTCTTTCAAAAAGGGAAATTACGCGAGTAGATTGATTGCTCGGCAATTTCCGTTGAACGGTTTTGAAAGTTGTATTCCGTCGTCTTCGCCCCCTTACAGTGGACTTAACTTACTGATAAATGGGCTCTTCCTTTGTCGATTATTCCGAACGACTTATCCGAAGGATTCGCCCGAAAACGGAAAGGAAATTGGGCTTCCGAAAAACTTCCTAATTTCAACAAGAAATGGGGAAATCGTTTGGAAACTGTGGCCGTAAAGTGTTCCGAAAAAATGCTACGGCCGGCCGGCACCAAAGACAACCAAATTTCAAAGATAGACCCTCCGGGGTCTGGAAGCCCCTTCTCCAAAAACCCAACGTGGAGGGTAAAACAATAACTTCTCAAAGGAAGTTATTAGGTGTACAAAATGAAACTCAGCCAAAGGGTTTTGAATTTGTAGATTTTAACCGAGTTTCATTTTGTACACCTAGTAGTTCATTTTTTCAAAATTTTAAACATTTTAGGCCTTAAAGTCCATCAAAAGTTGACCTCCGTGTAAGAAGGTTATTGAAGTATAACCATTAAGAAGGTTAATTTTTAAAGGCTTGTAAATCGTAAACCGTTACACATATTGAAAAAATGCACTAAATAAAATTTATTGGAAATTTAATTCTCTTTAATTTTTATTTTATTCATTTTTTCTCTAGGACGCACTGTTTTCAAGATAAATTTCTTAAAAAAAATTATTTTCCGAAAATGGTGCATCCTAGAAAAAAATAATTAAGTACAAATTGATAGAAAATTAAATTTCCTACAATTTTTATTTATTAGGTGTACAAAATGAAACTCAGCCACAGGGTAAATTTGAATTTTGTAGATTTTAGCCGAGTTTCATTTTGTACACCTATTAGTTCATTATTTTAAACATTTTAGGCGTTAAAGTCCATCAAAAGCTGACCTTCTCCGTGTAAGAAGGTTATTGAAGTATAACCATTAAGAAGGTTAATTTTTAAAGGCTTGTAAATCGTAAACCGTTACAGATATTGAAAAAATGCACTAAATAAAATCTGTTGGAAATTTAATTTTCTTTAATTTTTATTCTATTTATTTTTTCTCTAGGACGCACAGTTTTCAAGATAAATTTATTTAAAAAAAATTATTTTCCGAAAATGGTGCATCCTAGAAAAAAATAATTAAGTAGATTTTAGCCTAGTTTCATTTTACACCTAATAAAATCAAACTTTAAAAATTTTTTAAAGCGCTCGAAGGTCCGCAAAATTGTCATCACACAATCTTTCTAATTTTCGCCATCGAACTTACCCTTAATTTCTTTTCCATTGAAAAATATAAAAATCTGGTGACAAAAAGCCACTTTTGGGTGTTAAAAAAACAATTTTTATTCACCAGAAAAACCTCCATTGTTAAAAAAAAAGCGTTTATGGTAAATTGAAAGGGGTAGATTTTTATCTCCCGGGTTTGAGACGAGCAACCGGAAACACGAAACCTCTTTGGTTTCAATTTGAAAAAGGGGCTTCCATTTGTCGAGGGGAAAAAAAAAAGATTTATTTTACCCGTATGGAAATTATTATAAGGTTTCACATTTTTTCTATAAAAAAAACCCGGAGAAGTTTAATCAAACCTCAATTGTATAAATTGCATATTCACAACAAATTGTGTCTTATTGTTTTCGTTGACCTGAAGGGCCCTTTCGTGAGGGCTAATTGGGGATACTGTGTTTCGAGGCCCTTTGATCCGAAAGCTCCCTGGAACCCAGAATATAATTAAAGCGATACACCGAAACGTCGGGTTAATTTGATTAAAATTGTTAAAGGTCCTTCATATTTATAATTTTATGGAAAATTAGTTTATTTTTAACATCCTGGAAAATTGTTTATCAACTTTAAAATGAGAATAGTAGTTTTCCCGAAGCCCAAATTTTCTTCATTTTTTAGTAAAATCTTAAGTGAATCCTTCATTTTTTTTTCCTTCGTAGAAAACTTGTTGAAGAGCCTGTGTGGACATGACACTCTTCCCGTTTATAAACCTTTCCTTTCGCCTCCTTGAAAACGCCCTAAATGTGGGGCCTTGAAGGGCCTCCCTTGAAGTCCTGAGTGTTTTTTGGGGTGGGAGGAAGAAGATTCTTTGGAGAACGAAAGAAAAAGTGATGTCTCTGCGCTTACAATCACCGAGAAGTACCCTCAAAATTTAAAAGGATCGATTTGGGACTTTCAGTTTTTTCCTTCATTAGATTTAAAAGTAAATATTAGGTGTACAAAATGAAACTCGGCTAAAATCTACAAAATTTAAATCCTGTGGCTGAGTTTCATTTTGTACACCTAATATTTTACAGCAATCTAGACATAATGCGGTTCGTCATAATCGCAAGTTCCCCATAAAAAATCGGCAACTCAACATAATTAAAATAGTTAACGTTCACCATAATGCATTTGAACATGATACTTCTCACCATAAAAAAGAGAACACATGTCGTTTCGGCATAAAATTTGTCGTTTCAACATAACTTGAAGATGAAGGAAACTTTCATTTTAAAGAACTTGTCATTTCGCCATAAAACTGTTTCTGTCGTTTGGGCATAATGAATCTCACCATAAACTAGAGGCATCCAAAGAGCAAGCCTATTTTCGGACATCCTCGCGAGGGGAAAAAATTAACCCCCCTGTGTAATAAAACGAGGTGATCCCATTGGCTGCTTCCTATTTTATGGTGAGATGCTTTATGTTGAATTGCATTATAGTGAACTGTAAGTTTTAAGGTTTTTGTCTTTTCGCCAAAATCGCGTTTTAAACGGTGAAAATAATCTTGCTCTTTCGCTGTCCCTAGTTTGTGGTGAGATGTATTATGCCCAAATGACAGAAACAGTTTTATGGCGAAACAACAAGTTAAAAAAGAGGCTTTATGTTGACTTGCACTGCTTTTATGCATTTATTATAAAAGTCGTTTATGGCGAAACGCTTTATGTTGTTCTGTGAAATTTTGATCTTTTTAGAGCTTTATTTTCAATTGAGGCGCTCCGGGTACGAAGGGCGAACTCAACAAAACGTATTTTCGAGATATTCGCACTTTAAAGTTTTATGTTACGGGCGAACTCAACAGAAAACTCATGCCCTGGAATGGGAAAAGGAGTGGGGGTTGTGGATTAGGATGTGGAGTTCGTCCTTCGTACCCGCTCGGATATCGCAGTTAGAGCTTTGCTGCATATCGGGTTTTACGTATTTAAAGTGGAAAAAAGGGCGAACTCAACATAAAAATTATATGGGTGTATTCACCAAGAGGTCTAGAATCTGAAAATGAAAAAAAAAAAAAAAAAAATTGTCCGATGTTGAGTTCGCCCTTCGTACTCGGAGTGCCTCAATTGCATTATGCCCAAATTCATTATGGTGAACTACAGATTTTTAACAACTGCTTTAGGGTGAAATGCGTTATGTTGAACGGTGTTCTACGGATAAACTTTCGGATCTAAACTATCTCTCTCTTCCACAGAAGTATTTTATACTCCAAAAACTTTATCATACATTTATATAAATGTTGTTTATAATTTAACAATTTGTTTCTGTTTTCATAGATTAAGCACGACGGTTTTAACCAGTCCCGGGAGAAAGGAGATCTCAGGGGGCGGAAAACTTTCGGTAAGTGATACAGAACACCTATTTCGGATGTCAGACAAGAATATTGCTTTGTTAACATCGTTATCTATTAAATTTTGGAGCGTTTTTTCTAAAAATGCTTCAAACGTCGGGATTGCGAGACGTGAAATGTTTATAGAAGTGGTGGAAAAGAACTTCAGGAATTCAAGAATGAAAAGGTGGGAATTCTCAGACGTTTATAAAAGAGAGAATATTTTTCCCTCTTCAGAAATATCTTTGGATAAGCGAAAGGAAATTAAGAAACTGTTGCTTCTAGTTTATCTATTATCTTTTCACGGAAATTTGAAAAAAAATCCTCGCCTAACATGTAAGATTTTTTAGTTTTCCTTCCTTCTTAGCTTCCAATATTAAAGAGATTTTAAGCTGTCCAAGATATTATTCCCTTTAAGCTTCTTTAAAGAGGAAAGAAAATAAAAGTAAAAGGAAGTATTAAAAATTATTATTTTTCAAGTGTAGGTACTTCATTTATTATGTTGTAAAAAAGGATATTAGAAAAATGGTAAAAAGACCAACATGACGTTACAGTAATGTTGGCTTAGCCTAACTAGAGCCCCTTTTTAACTTTGAGAAGTTATTGTTTTACCCTCAACGTTGGGTTTTTGGGGTCTTCCAGACCCTGGAGGGTCATTGATTCAACTTTGTCTATGGTGCCGGCCGGCCGTACCATTTTTTTCTAGAGCGCTTTACGGCCACAATTTTCACCCGTTTTCCTCATTTTCAAACATCCATCCCTTCAGGTTGGAAATTATTTAAAAACTGCGCTGCGGCCGAACCATTGGTCCGATTTTTACCAAATTTCCACCAATAGTCCTTATATTTTTTACGAATTTTGAGTGTAAAAAAATTTTTTTTTTTCAGTGGGAGTATGGTACTTTAAACTTTGCGAGAGTGACATCCCTTGGGCAGGAAGCCCACTATTTCTACCTACATTCACTAGTAGAAATTCACTATAACTTAGATAAAAAAATAACTTAGAAATACTTGAAATTAAATATACTTAACCTCCTTTATGCTTCCCCCAACGTTATACTTCCCCCTCCGTTACACTTCCCTACCTTATACTTCCGGACTTTAATACCTCCCTATCCTATTACCTTCCTCTCTGTTATACTTCCTCTCCTTTATACTTCCCCCTCCGTTACACTTTCCCTACCTTATACTTCCGGTCGTTACTACCTCCCTATCCTTTATTTATTCCCTATTACTTTATACCATCCTCTCTGTTATACTTCCCCTCCTTTAAACTTACCTCTCCGTTAATATCTCCCTATCCTTTATTTATACCTTCCTATCTGTTATACTTCCCCTCCTTTATACTCCCCCCCCCCTTATACTCCTTTATACTGCCCCACCTTATACTTCCGGACTTAAATACCTCCCTATCCTATTACCTTTCTCTCCTTTATACTTCCCCCTCCGTTACACTTCCCCTACCTTATACTTCCGGTCGTTACTACCTCCCTATCCTTTATACCTTCCCCTCTGTTATACTTCCCCTCCTTTATACTTCCCTCTCCGTTAATACCTCCCTATCCTTTATACCTTCCTCTCTGTTATACTTCCCCTCCTTTATACTTCCCTCTACGTTAATACCTCCCTATCCTTTATACCTTCCTCTCTGTTATACTTCCCCTCCTTTATACTTCCCCCTCCGTTAATACCTTCCTATCCTTTATACCTTCCTCTCTGTTATACTTCCCCTACTTTATACTTCCCTCTCCGTTAATACATACTTCCTCTCCTTTATACTTCCCCCTCCGTTACACTTTCCCTACATCATACTTCCGGTCGTTACTACCTCCCTATCATTTATACCTTCCTCTCTGTTATACTTCCCCTCCTTTATACTTACCTCTCCGTTAATACCTCCCTATCCTTTATTTATACCTTCCTATCTGTTATACTTCCCCTCCTTTATACTCCCCCCCCCCGTTACACTTGCCCCACCTTATACTTCCGGACTTTAATGCCTCCCTATCCTATTACCTTCCTCTCCTTTATACTTCCCCCTCCGTTACACTTCCCCTACCTTATACTTACGGTCGTTACTACCTCCCTATCCTTTATACCTTCCTCTCTGTTATACTTCCCCTCCTTTATACTTACCTCTCCGTTAATACCTCTCTATCCCTTATTTATACCTTCCTATCTGTTATACTTCCCCTCCTTTATACTTCCCTCTCCGTTAATACCTCCCTATCTTTTATACCTTCCCCTCTGTTATACTTCCCCTCCTTTATACTTCCCTCTCCGTTAATACATACTTCCTCTCCTTTATACTTCCCCCTCCGTTACACATCCCCTACCTTATACTTCCGGACTTTAATACCTCCCTATCCTATTACCTTCCTCTCTGTTATACTTCCCCTCCTTTATACTTCCCACTAAGTTAATACCTCCTTATCCTTTACACTTTCCTCTCCTTTATACTTCCCATCCCATATACTTCCATATTGTTCCTTCTCTTTAAATCCTGTGTTAAAATGAGGCGCTCCGGGTACGAAGGGCGAACTCAACAAAACGTAGTTTCGAGATATTCGCATTTTAAAGTTTTATGTTACGGGCGAACTCAACAGAAAAGTCATGCCCTGCAATGGGAAAAGGAGTGGGGGTTGTGGACTAGGATGTGGAGTTCGCCCTTCGTACCCGCTCGGATATCGCGGCATTTACGTATTTAAAGGGGAAAAAAGGGCGAACTCAACATAAAAATTATATGGGTGTATTCACCAAGAGGTCTAGAATCTGAAAATGAAAAAAAAAAATTTGTCCGATGTTGAGTTCGCCCTTTGTACCCGGAGCGCCTCAAATGTACTTCCAGAGTCGATGTTTGAACGGAAGGGGCTTAAAGGTCTTAAGTGAGAAATAGTTAGTCAACTCAAAGAAAATCCGACTCGTTTTTCCTCACGTCCAAGTAATAACCATAATGGGAGCCACAATTACATGACGGAAAACGCCGGGAAAAGCGCTTTTCCCCCGGCCACTTTTACATCCCCGGGTCCAATTCAAATTGAATTGGTTTCTCAGTCCTGAGGGAAGTAAAGCTGAGAACCGCAAGGCCTCTTCTTACCACATTTACCCCCCTTCGCGTCACCCTTTCCAACCTCCTTCCGCTTTTCCAACAAGGCTAGAACTAAGTAATCAATTAAAACTGTTTTGCTTCATTCCCTTTAGTGCCGCCTTTTCCTCCTCCCTTTTAGCTAAAGTGTTCCTTCTTATTGTTTAAGATAAAATGAAAATAAACTTAAAACAATGACTTCAAAACAATGGAGACTCCTCGAATTCCGAAGAGGGTTTTCCACAATTGAATACACAACGGTTTATTATTTTTTAGGGCTACTACATAATTTAGGGTCCGTCATACCACTTAAAACGCCGGCGTTTTTTTCATTGAAGTTTTGCTCCAATTTTGCGGGAAAACTGTTGGTTTTAAAAACATTTTTCTCTTTGATTTGGCTTTAAAATACATTTATTTACTTAAATACAAATGGTTTTTTTTAAACTTCCTCCCCGGCCACAGTTTTCATCCGATTTTCACCAAATTTTCACACAAATTTCTTTAGCCGGTGAAGAAGAAACTAACGAGGGGGATTTTTGAATTTCGAAAAAATAGCGGAGATATGTCTGTTTGAAATTTTAAAAAATTCGCTGCGGCCGAACCGTTGGTCCGATTTTCACCACATTTTCACCAATTACTCCTTATTTTTTAAGAATTTTTGGTTTAAACAAATTGCCACTTTTTAATTATTAATTTTTTTTAGTAGGGAGAAATCTCGTACTTCTACCCTTTACGAGAGGCACATCCCTAGGCCAAAGAGCCCATTATTTCTACCTCGACACTTAGAAAATTTTTCGAAAAAAAGAACTTAAAAATTTTTCAAAAAAAAAAAATAAAAAAAAAAAAGAAAAAAAGAAAAAGAAGAAAAAACCGAAAAAATTTTTCGAAAAAAAATTTTTTTTTTTACAAAAAAAACTTAGAAAATTTTTCGAAAAAAAGAACTTAAAAAATTTTTCGAAAAAAAAAAAAAAAAAAAAAAAAAATCCGGAAAATTTTTCGAAAAAAACTTTGAAAATTTTTTGAAAAAAAAAAAATTTTTTTTTTCGGACAAAAACAACTTAGAACATTTTTCAAAAAAAAAAAACTTAAAAAATTTTTCGTAAAAAAAAAAAAACTTTCCCCTCCCTTATTCTTTTCCTCCTTTATACTTCCCCCTCCTTTGTACTTTCCCTCCCTTCGTTATACTAAATTATAACAAAATTTTTCAAAAAAAAAAAAAAAAAAAAAAAAAAAAAAAAAAAACCCAGAAAATTTTTTAACAAAAAAAACTTAGAAAATTTTTCGAAAAAATAACAAAGGAAAACCCGGAAAATTTTTCAAAAAAAATCTTTGGAAAATTTTTGAAAAAAAAAAATTACTAAATTTTCTAAAAAAAAAAGAAAAAGGAAAACCCGGAAAATTTTGAAAAACAAACTTGGAAAATTCTCCTTTATACTTTCCCTCCCTTATACATCCCCTTCCGTTATACTTTCGTTCCCTTATACTCCCCCTCCGTTGTACTTCACCCTCTGTTATACTACCCCTCACTCCCATATATTTCCCACTCCGTTGTACTTCCCCTCCCATATACTTCCCCTCCGTTATACTTCCTCCTCCTATATAGATACTTCTCTTTAAGGAAGTTTTGGTTGGAAGCTCTTCAAACGAGTACTTTAATCAAGTTTTGAGAATAAAGAGTTTTTCAGATTTTTTTTTTGAGAGGGGGATTTTGGAAAGGCAAACAATGGTAGGTAGGTCCAAAAAAAGGAAGCTTTAAAATCCGGGGGGGGGGGGACTCAGAGGGCGGTAGTGTAAGGAGTATGTTTACTTTTCAGTTTCCGGCGAACGATCCCCAAACTCTGAATTCCCACACGCTAAAACCTCCTCCCCCCTTTTTTCTCAACACATCATTTGAAAAAAAGACTGAATAATGTTTTATAATAATTTCCCCGGGCGATGAGAAAGCTCCTCTTTAAGCCATTACGGGTACAAATAAAAAGGAAGATGGGAGAAAGAAAAGACTAATTCCTAGAGGAGAAAACGACACCGTAAAGGGCATATTTTGCGGAGACGCAATTTAATTTCAACCCCGCCGCTTTTCTTTTTCATTGTTTATACTTCTCTAATGTTCCATTTAATGTCTTTTTGTTGATACACAAGATTACGCTATGTTTTTCATGAGAGGGGTTTTAATTGAAAATTTTAGTCCAATCAAGCTTGAAACTCTTCCTCGCCTCATTACCGACGATTGGTCCGATTTTCGAGGATCCTCATGCAGATCGGTCAAACCGTCGAGTCAATGGAGTGCGCCCCCCCCCCAGGTCCCCCCCCCGGGGGGAAGCACAAATGAAGCCACTGTCCCATTAAGCCCTCCCTTCCGTCCACCCGTTCCGTCGCTTTTCAATTCACGATTCAATTCAATTTACAATCGGCTTTACCCTCAAGTGTTAAATATAATTCATCCTTAAAATCTAATTTTCAATCGCTGATTTTTCTCCTTCAGAAAACTTTTTTTTTTCTCGCCTCTTTTCAAGTTTCTAACTTTTTTTTTTCTCGCAATGTAAACAGAACACGTACAAGTATTATCTTTCGGGAAGGAAACTTCGTTGGGATTATAATTCCAACGATGTATCTAAAAGGTGGTCAAAAATATTAATTTCGACTTTATCTCCAAAAAATTATTATTTTAGCAATTTATTGACTTGAACCCAGTAAAATTAATCTCCTCCGTCTAAACCTAAGTATAATAGAGGGGGAAGTATAAGGGAACGAAAGTATAACGAAGGGAGGGAAAGTATAAAGGAGGAGGAAGTGTAACGGAGAGGATGTATAAGGAAGGGGAAGTATGTATATAGGAGGGGAAGTATAAGGGAGGGGATTTTTTTTTTTTTTTGAAAAATTTTTTAAGTTTTTTTTTGATAATTTTTCTAAGTGACAAGGTGGAAATAATGGGCTCTTTGGCCTACGGATGTGCCTCTCGTAATGGGTAGAAGTATAAATTTTCTCCCTACTAAAGAAAATGTTAATTAAAAAGTGGCAATTTTTTTACACCAAAAAATTCTTAAAAATATAAGGAGTAATTGGTGAAAATTTGGTGAAAATCTGTGCTGGTTTGAAGAGCTTCCAACTAAAACTTCCTTAAAGAGAAGTATCTATATAGGAGGGGGAAGTATAACGGAGAGAGAAATATATGGGAGGGGAAGTATAACAAAGGGGGTAGTATAACGGAGAGAGAAGTATATGGGAGGGGGAAGAGAGGGGTAGTATAACACATAAAATAAAATAATTAAAACAAAATTTTCCAAAAATTTTCTGAGTTTTTTTTTGTCGAAAATTTTTCCGGTTTTTTTTTTTTTTTTTTGCGAAAAATTTTCAAATTTTTTTTTTCGAAAAATTAAAAAAAAATTTTTTTCGAAAAATTTTCCGGGTTTTCCTTTTTTTTGGAAAATTTTCCGGGTTTTCCTTTTTTTTTTTTGGAAAATTTTCCGGTTTTTTTTTCGAAAAATTATCCGGATTTTCCTTTTTTTTTTTGTTTGATAAATTTTTTTTTTTTTTTTTAAAAAGAAGTAGATATAACCAATGAGCAAGAGGCTTACTCTTCCTATTGGTTAATCTACTCTTTTTTGATACTTGTTGGCCTCAGGCCGTTACAAGGGGGGAGGGGGGTTGGACCCAGGCGGGGGCTTTCGCCATAATGCCGTGGCGCCCTTTTTTCGGGACCAACTACCAGAGGAGTGGCCTAACTAAATTATCCACAGATTTTGTAGAGGGATATTTTAATTGGAATTTTTACTTCCAACCAAAAATCCCTATACCCAACCTGGGATCGAACCCCGGTCTTCCGTGGTGTGAGTCAGAGACTGAACCCACCAGCCACGGAGCCGGTTTTGTTTGATAAATTTTTTAAGTTCTTTTTTTTCGAAAATATTTCTAGGTGTCAAGGTAGAAATAATGGGCTCTTTGGCCTAGGGATGTGCCTCTCGTAATGGGTAGAAGTATGAAATTTCTCCCTACTAAAAAAAAATAATAATTAAAAAGTGGCAATTTTTTTACACCAAAAATTCTTAAAAAATATAAGGAGTAATTGGTGAAAATATGGTGAAAATCGGACCAACGCAACGGTTCGGCCGCAGCGAATTTTTTTAAAATTTCAAACAGACATATCTCCGCAATTTTTTCGAAATTCAAAAATCCACGATTTTCACCAAATTTTCACCAATTACTCCTTATTTTTGGTGTAAAAAATTTCCACTTTTTAATTATTAATTTTTTTTTAGTTGGGAGAAATTTCATACTTCTACCCATTACGAGAGGCACATCCCTAGGCCAAAGAGCCCATTATTTCTACCTTGACACTTAAAAAAATTTTCGAAAAAAAGAACTTAAAAAATTTGTCAAAAAAAAATGGAAAACCCGGAAATTTTTAGGAAAAAACTTATAAAATTTTTCGTAAAAAAAAAAAAAAAAAACTTTCCCCTCCCTTATTCTTCTCCTTTTTTATACTTCCCCCTCCGTTATACTGCCCCTCCTATACTTCCCTCTCCTATATTGTTACTTCCCTTTAAGAAAGTTTTCGTTGGAAGCTCTTCAAACCAGTACTTTTTTTAGCTCTTCTAACCTATAATTTTAACCCTAAAATTTTTTTTTAACTGTTTTTCAAATTTTGTTATTTTTCGAGATTTCTAGGTGATAAATAAAGATGTAATCTTTCCAAAGCAAACGTCTGCTTCTTAAAGAAGTATTGATGGAGGGCTGATTATCATGACAGATTATGAAGGCTCCATTTGAGATCGTTTTTGAAAAGAGAGTCGTTTGTCAACGGAAGCGATCATTTCAAGAACGGGAAAAAAATTCCAGTAAATCAATCTTTCCAACTCATTTTTCCAGAAAAAAAAATTACACAACGGCTTATTTTTGGGACTAATCGACGACTTTGCTCTCAATTCAATTAAGAAACACTCGTTAAATATTCGGCCTGAAGAGCTTTAAAGACAGAAAAGGGTTGGAAAAGGAGTTTCCTCCCTCCCGAACAAAAGTTTTAAAATGAATTACTTTAGCTGACGTAATGGAATTCCTGACGACTTCACTAATGTTTAATTCCCTTTCGACTTTAAACATAATCCGGGGTGAAGAAAAAAAATTTTTCGTAACTCTCAAAAACGACTAATTAGGAACCTGTTTAATATTAGCTTTGTTCCTGTTTAAACTGGTTTGAAACTCCTGGAGCATGCGCAGAAGGATTTGGACGTCATATTCGATGACTTCAGATTTGACTTACAAACGACGTCGAATTTCCTTCTTCGCATGCTCCAGGAGTTTCAAACAAGTTTCAAAATGTGGAAGATTTTATAATCGGTTATTAAAAAAAAATAATAAAAATTGTTTTTTTATAATTCCTAACTTTTTTAGACAAAATACCCCATTTTTACAGGAATTTTGGTCGTTTTCCTCATTTTTTGACAGAGAAATCCCATTTTTACAAGATTTGTGGTCGTTTTCCTCCCTTTTTTTGACAGAAAACCCGATTTTACAGGATTTGTGGTCGTTTTCCTCACTTTTTTTTTGGCAGAAAACCCCATTTTTACAGGATTTTAAGTCGTTTTCCTCACTTTTTTGACAGAAAAACCCCATTTTTAAAAGATTTTTGGTTGTTTTCCTCACTTTTTTTTGGTAGAAAACCCCATTTTTACAGGATTCTAAGTCGTTTTCCTCACTTTTTTGACAGAAAAACCCCATTTTTAAAAGATTTTTGGTTGTTTTCCTCACTTTTTTTTTGACAGAAAACCCCATTTTTACAGGATTTTAAGTCGTTTTCCTCACTTTTTTGACAGAAAACCCCATTTTTAAAAGATTTTTGGTTGTTTTCCTCACTTTTTTTGACAGCGAAATCTCATTTTTACAAGAATTTTGGTCGTTTTCCTAACTTTTTTGACAGAAAACCCGATTTTTACAGTATTTGTGGTCGTTTTCCTCACTTTTTTTTGACAGAAAACCCTAATATTACAGGATTTTTGGTTGTTTTCCTCACTTTTTTGACAGAAAAACCCCGCTTTTAAAGGATTTTTTGTTGATTTCCTCACTTTTTGACCAAGAAATCCCATTTTAAAGGATTTTTTGGTGGTTTTCCTCACTTTTTTGACAGAAAACCTGATTTTTACAGGATTTGTGGTAGTTTTCCTGACTTTTTCGACAGAAAAGCCCCATTTTTAATGGATTTTTGGTTGTTTTTCTCACTTTTTCGACCGAGAAACCCCATTTTTACAAGAATTTTGGTCGTTTTCCTCACTTTTTTGTCAATAAAGTCCCATTTCTAAAGGATTTTCACAGAAAACCCCATTTTTACAGGATTTTAAGTCGTTTTCCTCACTTTTTTGACAGAAAACCCCATTTTTAAAAGATTTTTGATAGTTTTCCTCACTTTTTTTGACAGCGAAATCTCATTTTTACAAGAATTTTGGTCGTTTTCCTAACTTTTTTGACAGAAAACCCGATTTTCACAGTATTTGTGGTCGTTTTCCTCACTTTTTTTGACAGAAAACCCTAACATTACAGGATTTCTGGTTGTTTTCCTCACTTTTTGACAGAAAAACCCCGCTTTTTATTTTTTTTTTTTTCCGGGTCGAAAAGTCGAACAGCAATAAAATTCTCTTTGGAGTGATAAAGGGAGAAAAGGTCTTTTCCGAGTTTAATAAACCTCCTTTGGGTTTATAGGTGGGATTTATGCCTCTCTTCCACGTGAGTGTGATAGAGATGAAACTGGGAAAACCCATCAGAAGAACGAACTAAAAACGATTTTTGGTCCGAGTTTTCTTTCGTAGTTAGGCAACTATATAATTGAATTATTCAGGAGAATAAATGGTCCTTTTGTATTATTCCGTAAACGTTTTGGTGAGGTGAGCTCTTTTGTGAGGGGTTGTCTGGTAGCGGGGGAAGGGATGATGAAGGCCTTTCTGGAGGGTTAGCTCTACGGGATGGATGAGAAACTGACAAATTACCTGCTCTCGAGACTCGAATGTTTCCAAGGGTCTACAACTCCATGAGGAGGGAACCACTTCATTACGTCACAATGTTCATTATAAGTAGTCTAAAGGGGATACAAGTTGACTAAGTACCCGCTAGCCCAGCGGAACGTCCGCAACGTCTAATCTCTTTTGAAAATTAATTAATTTTATGCTTTAAACAAACCGAAATATACCTAATTCCCTCGAATTTTAACTTTCTTAAAGAAGTTATTGTGATACCCTCCACGTAGGGTTTTTGACGTCTTCCAGACCCCGAAGGGTCAAATCGAATATTGATTTTTACCGATCTCAACTTTGTCTTTGTTGCCGGCCGGCCGTAGCATTTTTTCCGGAACACTTTACGGGCACAGTTTCCAAACCATATTCACCAAATTTTTTTGTTGGAATTAGGAAGTTTTTCGGAAGCCCGATTTCCTTCCCGTTTTCGGGCGAATCCTTCGGATGTAATCCGTAAAAGGTTGATTTTATTATGATAATAAAATTATCAACCGGCTCCGTGGCTGGTGGGTTCAGTCTCTGACTCTCACCACGGAAGACCGGGGTTCGATCCCAGGTTGGGTATAGGGATTTTTGGTTGGAAGTAAAATTCCAATTAAAAATATCCCTCTACAAAATCTGTGGATAATTTAGTTAGGCCACTACTCTGGTAGTTGGCCCAAAAGGGCGCCATGGCATTATGGAGAAAGCCCCCGCCTGGGTCTGATCCCCTCCCCCTTTGTAAATAGCCCTGGCTTAATACAATTAACAAAAAAGAGTAGATTGACCAATAGTAAGAGTAAGCCTCTTGCTCATTGGTCATATCTACTTCTTTTTAAAAAAAAAAAAAATAAAATAAAATTATCATTTTTTTTTACATTAATTATCATTTTAGCAGGGAAAAATTTCATACTTCCACCCGTACCGAGAAGGTCCTCCCTTGGCCAAAGAGCCCATTATTTCTACCTTGATACTTAAAAAATTTCCGAAAAAAAATTCCCCCTCCGTTATTCATTCCCTCCTTTATATCCCCCTCCCCTCCTTCATACTTCCCCTCCTTTATATTCCCCCTCCTTCATACTTCCCCTCTTTTAAATTCTCCCTCCTTCAAACATTTCTCACCGTTATACTTCCCCTCATTTTCCACTTCCCCCTCCGTTATACTTTATCTCCTTTACACTTCCCCCTCCGTTTTTCTTTCCCTCCTTTATATCCCCCCTCCTTCATACTTCCCCTCCTTTATATTCCCCCTCCTTCATACTTCCCCTCCTTTTTATTCCCCCTCCTTCAAACTTCCCTTCCTTTATATTCTCCCTCATTTATACTTCCCCTCCCATATACTTCCCGCACCGTTATACCTCATTCACCGTTATACTTCCCCTCCCTTAAACTTCCCGTCCCTTATACTTCCCCTCCCTTATAGTTCCCCTCCCTTATACTTCCCCCTAATTTTTCACTTCCCCTAATTTTTCACTTCCCCCTCCGTTTTACTTTCTCTCCTTTTCACTTCCACCCCTCTCTTATAAGAGATCTTTTGAAAAACCTTAGAAAGTTTTTCGAAAAAACAAACTAGGAAAACATTTCAAAAAAAAAAAAAGAAAACTTGGATAATTTTTCGAAAAAAAACTTCCCCCTCCCTTATACTTCCCCTCCGTTATACTTCCACCTCTGTTATACTTCCCCCTCCGTTATACTTTATCTCCTTTACACTTCCCCCTCCGTTATTCTTTTCCTCCTTTATATCCCCCTCATTCATACTTCCCCTCCTTTATATTCCCCCTCCTTCATACTTCTTCCCCTCATATACTTATACTTCCCTCATTACCTCATTCGTTATACCATACTTCCCCTCCCTTAAACTTCACGTCCCCTATACTTCCCCTCCCTTAAAACTTCCCGTACCTTATACTTCCCCTCCCTTATACTTCCCCCTCCATTTTCACTTCCCCCTCCGTTTTACTTTCTCTCCTTTTCACTTCCACCCCTCTCTTATAAGAGATCTTTTGAAAAACCTTAGAAAGTTTTTCGAAAAAACAAACTAGGAAAACATTTCAAAAAAAAAAAAAAGAAAACTTGGATAATTTTTCGAAAAAAACTTCCCCCTCCCTTATACTTCCCCTCCGTTATACTTCCACCTCTGTTATACTTCCCCCTCCGTTATACTTTATCTCCTTTACACTTCCCCCTCCGTTATTCTTTTCCTCCTTTATATCCCCCCTCATTCATACTTCCCCTCCTTTATATTCCCCCTCCTTCATACTTCCCTTCCTTTATATTCCCCTCATTTATACTTCCCCTCCCATATACTTCCCTCAACGTTATACCTCATTCACCGTTATACCATACTTCCCCTCCCTTAAACTTCACGTCCCCTATACTTCCCCTCCCTCAAAACTTCCCGTACCTTATACTTCCCCTCCCTTATACTTCCCCCTCCATTTTCACTTCCCCCTCCGTTTTACTTTCTCTCCTTTTCACTTCCACCTCTCTCTTATAAGAGATCTTTTGAAAAACCTAAGAAAGTTTTTCGAAAAACAAACTAGGAAAACATTTCGAAAAAAAAAAAGAAAACTTGGATAATTTTTCGAAAAAAAAAACTTCCCTCTCCCTTATACTTCCCCTCATTCATACTTCCCCCTTTGTTATACTTCCCCCTCCGTTGTACGTCCCCTCCGTTATACTTCCCCCTCCAATATTGTTACTTCTCTTTAAGGAAGTTTTCGTTGGAAACTATTCAAACTAGAACTTTTACCTGAATTAGCTCCTTATTTTGTATATCTTTTAGGTCAAAAGAAAGGACATTTGAGACAGTTCACGGGGTGTCGGGTACGTGGAAGATGGGCGTTTGAAAGCTGAAATATTCGAGCGTCTGTGAGAAACGGGAAGGGAGGAAGGAATCCCTTTGATCCTTTGATCAATTACAAGAAACGTCGTGTTTGAGGGCGGGTAACCGAACGCCAGAAACTTTCCCTTTGGCTTCGCATTATTAGAGGCCTCTTTTTCACAAATCTCGAAAATAAGAAAGAAATAACAGTTTATGGAAAAAATTAGTTTGGAGGAAAATATCGATGGAGTTTCCGTGATTTGGCAAAGTTTCAGGCCAGCTTGATTGAATCAAGAGATAAAGTGAAGCTCTTTTAACTTCCCTAAAGAAGTTATTGCGATACCCTCGACGTCGGGTTTTTGGGGAAGGGTCTTCCAGACCCCGGAGGTCAAATCGAATATTGATCTTTACCGATCTCAACTTTGTCTGTGGTGCCGGCCGGCCGTCCGTAGCATTTTTTTCCGGAACACTTTACGGCCACAATTTTCATCCGATTTTCACCAAATTTTCACCAAAATTTCTATAGCCGGTGAAGAAGAATGTAACGAGGGGATTTTTGAATTTCGAAAAAATGGCGGAGATATGTCTGTTTGAAATTTTAAAAAATTCGCTGCGGCCGAACCGTTAATCCGATTTTCACCAAATTTTCACCAATTACTCCTTATATTTTTTAAGAATTTTTGGTGCAAAAAAATTGCCACTTTTTAATTACTATTTTTATTAGTAGGGAGAAATTTCGTACTTCTACCCTTTACGAGAGGCACATCCCTAGGCCAAAGAGCCCATTATTTCTACCTCGACACTTAGAAAATTTTTCGAAAAAAAGAGCTTAAAAATTTAAAAAAAAAAAAAAAAAAAAAAAAAAAAAAAAGCCCGAAAAATTTTTCGAAAAAACTAACTTGGAAAATTCTCCTTTATACTTTCCCTCCCTACTACATCCCCTTCCTTTATACTTTCGTTCCCTTATACTTCCCCCTCCATTATACTTCCCCCTCTGTTATACTTTCCCCTTCCTTATACTTTCCCCTCCGTTATACTTCCCCGTTCGTTATACTTCCCCCTCCGTTATACTTCCCCTCCCATATTATACTTCCTACTCCGTTATACTTCCCCCTCCGTTATACTTCCCCTCCCACATACTTCCCACTCCGTTATACTTCTCTTCCCATATACTTCCCCCTCCTATATAGATACTTCTCTTTAAGGAAGTTCCCGTCGGGGCCAGCCTTTTTTTACAAATCTCGAAAATAAGAAAGAAATATCAGTTTATTTTATGGAAAAATTAGTTTGGAGGAAATATCGATGGAGTTTCCGTGATTTGGCAAAGTTTCAGGGCCAGCTTGATTGAATCAAGAGATAAAGTGAAGGCTCTTTTTCTTCCTTTTTCCCCCGTTTCGGGCAAATCAAGTCCGTCGGATTCTTACCCGTTCTGTGGGGTCCGACCCTTTTTTTTTCCCGTTCTCTCTTTTACTTAAAAAAGGACCGCGATCGCCCCCGAAAAGAGCCCTAAAGATTTATTTGAACAAAGGTCACGCTCCCGGGGCAACTCATCGGGAGGAAAACGGGAAAACGATTTCTCTTTGTCTCGGAAGTCCCTTTTTCTTTTTCTTTTTTTTTCCTTCTTTCCCCCCTGAGAACTCTTATCGCTCCACCGGCGAATCGGAACAAATAATAACAAACAATTTGTAAACATGGACCTTTATTTAGTCCCTAGGCGGAAAACGAATCATAATTTTATCGTAACGAAAATTCTCATTTATTTTACGATAGAAATCTATTTTATCCTTCTAGGAAACATTGGTTTTCACATTTTTTTCCCTACTTTTATTTGAATTGAAAAGAAAAAAATGTTGATTTACTCGAAATTTCCCGGAGGGAAAAATTTAGGCAATTTTAGCGCTCCCAGAAGAAAAATTTTTAATTTTTAGAGAAGTAGTATTAGGTGTACAAAATGAAACTCAGCCACAGGGTAAATTTGAATTTTGTAGATTTTAGCCGATTTTGTACACCTAGTAGTTCATTTTTTCAAAATTTTGAACATTTTAGGCGTTAAAGTCCATCAAAAGTTGACCTTCTCCGTGTAAGAAGGTTATTGAAGTATAACCATTAAGAAGGTTAATTTTTAAAGGCTTGTAAATCGTAAACCGTTACAGATATTGAAAAAATGCACTAAATAAAATCTATTGGAAATTCAATTCTCTTTAATTTTTATTCTATTCATTTTTTCTCTAGGACGCACTTTTTTCAAGATAAATTTATTTAAAAAAAAAATTATTTTCCATCAAAAGTTGACCTTCTCCGTGTAAGAAGGTTATTGAAGTATAACCTTTAAGAAGGTTAATTTTTAAAGGCTTGTAAATCGTAAACCGTTACAGATATTGAAAAAATGCACTAAATAAAATCTGTTGGAAATTTAATTTTCATTAATTTTTATTCTATTCATTTTTTCTCTAGGAAGCACGGTTTTCAAGATAAATTGATTTAAAAAAAATTATTTTCCGAAAATGGTGCATCCTAGAAAAAATAATTAAGTACAAATTTATAGAGAATTAAATTTCCAACAATTTTTATTTATTAGGTGTACAAAATGAAACTCAGCCACAGGGTAAATTTGAATTTTGTAGATTTTAGCCGAGTTTCATTTTGTACACCTAATAGTTTAATTTTTAGAGAAGTAACAAAATAGGAGGGGAAGTATAACGGAGGGGAGGTACAACGGAGGGGGAAGTATATGGGAGGGGAAGTATAACAGAGGGGGAAGTATAAGTCAGGGAAGTATATTTCCAAGAAAAATTTTTTAGAAATTTTAATTTTTTTTCTCTTTTGGTGTTGCTTAGCAGCATCATTTGATCGATTTTCATATCTATTTACAAAGTGACCCGTAGGAAAGGGCCACTGGCCTCTCCCTTTCGGCCCTTTTATTCCTTTTTCTCTTCTCTCTTTTTTTGTAATATTAAAATTTCTTTGTATAAAATTCCTAAAACACATTCAAAGCATATAAAATGTGGAGTAACGTGGCCCAGTTGTTAGAATGTTTTAAATCATAAAAAGATGAAAAAACTTTTTTTCTTTTATTACATCTTACCATAAACTATGGACTAAGAGCAAGACTACTTTCGGCGTTCAAAACCCGATTATGGCAAAACGACCTAAACCTTAAAACTTGACAGCTCACCATAATGCAATTCAACATAAAGCATTTCACATTGGGAAAGCAAGCAGGCAGCCATTGGGATCAGCTATTTTAATGCCTAAAGGGGTTAATTTTTTATGGCGAAACGACCAAAACCTTAAAACTTGACAGCTCACCATAATGCAATTCAACATAAAGCATTTCACATTGGGAAAGCAAGCAGGCAGCCATTGGGATCAGCTATTTTTACGGCCTAAAGGGGTTAATTTTTTATGGCGAAACGACCAAAACCTTAAAACTTGACAGCTCACCATAATGCAATTCAACATAAAGCATCTCACATTGGGAAAGCAAGCAGACAGCCATTGATTCAAACGAGTTAAACTACGGTTGGAACAAAGCTAATATGAGGCGCTCCGGGTACGAAGGGCGAACTCAACATCGGACAAATTTTTTTTTTTTTTTTTTTTTTCATTTTCAGATTCTAGACCTTTTGATGAATACACCCATATAATTTTTATATTGAGTTTCCCCTTTTTTCCCCTTTAAAATACGTAAAAACCGATATGCGGCAAAGCTCTAACTGCGATATCCGAGCTGGTACGAAGGGCGAACTCCACATCCTAGTCCACAACCCCCACTCCTTTTCCCATTCCAGTGCATGACTTTTCTGTTGAGTTCGCCCGTAACATAAAACTTTAAAATGCGAATATCTCGAAACTTCGTTTTGTTGAGTTCGCCCTTCGTACCCGGAGCGCCTCATATCTTTAGTAAAAAGGGTGCCATAGTGAATTTTCCTAAAACATGAAGAAAACCATTTTCCAAATCATTTAATGGTCATTTTTGAAAGAACTAGAAGGGCCGCTTTTTTTCTATTTGTTTTTCATTACGTAGTTAGCAAAATAAATAAAATTTTTTGCAAAAAAAAATTGACTACTCTTGAGATAGGTGAAAAGAAAATTTAAACAATTTCATTCTCCAGCTAGATAAAAAAAAAAGGGTGAAACGAATGCAAATTGCAGTCTAGGATTGATGCACCCGCCTTCTCCGCATTGCAGCCAACTGATTTACTTTCTAAACCTTTATATTTATTTTTTTCCCCCCTTCCCTCTCAGTTAAGCGAAGTAATAAATTTAATACCATCCTTATCGAGCGAAAGATAAACGGCTCTCGCTCCACAGTATGAAAATAAATGTCGAAAAAAGGAGCTGGTGCGAGTTGAAGGGTGGCTTGCCCGATGGGTTCCGAACAAGGGGACATTTTATTACTTGAATTATTACGTCATAATTCCTTTGTTTACTTTTCAGTGTCCCTTTTGTCTGATTTATATCGTTTAAAATATATCATGGATTAATAATACATTTAATAACATAAATTTTTAAGTTTTATCATTCACTTTATCTTTGTTTTTATTAAATTACGGGCTCAAATTAGTAATAAAGTTCACAATTTATAGTTATTTTTTATTTTTTGATTTAAAAATGAGTTATGTAATATTGAAGTGAATTCTCCCACGACCCCACTTCTTGAAATCCATTCGTTTAAAAGCCAAATTGCCGATGGAAACCTCCTGGGGGACGTTAGGGAATAAATTGTGTTTAAGTTTAGTGGAAAAGCTCGTCCGTCATACTCGGTCCCTCTTTTTTTTTTTTTTTTTTTTTTTTTTTTTTGAGAAAGATGACGCAAATTAGGTAGAAGGGGACGTAAAATTTCGTGTTTGAAAGTGAAAAAATAAATTTGTTTTTTTGGGACAGAATCTCTAGGGTGTTACCGCTAATTAATTTTAAGTTTTAATCCACTTGGTTACTTGAGTTTCTAATTTTTGTTTGATAGGCCTAAGAGTTAATAAAAATTTTCGATTTAGACATAACGAGGTAAAATTAGGAACAATTTCGGCAATGAGTGAATCGAGTGAGTGAAGTCGACATAATGCGGTTCGCCATAATGAATTTGTCCATAGCGTACTTTACATAGGACACTTTATGTTGAATTGCATTATGGTGAGCTGTCAAGTTTTAAGGTTTTGGTCGTTTCGCCATAAAAATTAACCCCTTTAGGCCGTAAAAATAGCTGATCATTCGTTCAATTAGTTTTTTTCTTTAAGTGAGAAGTCATCTGACGTCAAATTTGACGTACAGATCCTTCTGCGCATGCTCCAGGAGTTTCAAATCAGATTCAAACTGAGGTTGGAACTAGGCTAATAGTGTGATACCCACCAGTTTAATTTAAACTAAGCAATTTAGGTCAAGAATATCGAGATTTCGAATTTTCACAAAATTATCATTTTTAACTTTTTTTTTTTACATTAATTATCCTTTTAGTAGGGAAAAATTCCATACTTCCACCCGTAACGAGAAGGACCTCCCTTGGCCAAAAATCCCATAAGGGATTGAACCTTGATACTTAAAACATTTTCGAAAAAAAATTCCCCCTCCGTTATTCTTCCCCTCCTTTTTCACTTCCCCCTCCGTTATATCCTTCTGAGCATGCTCCAGGAGTTTCAAATCAGATTCAAACTACGGTTGGAGCTAGGCTAATAGTGTGATACCCACTAATTTAATTTAAACTAAGCAATTTAGGTCAAGAATATCGAGATTTCGAATTTTCAAAAATTATCATTTTCAACTTTTTTTCATACTTCCCCTCCTCTATATTCCCTCTCCTTTATACTTCCCATCTCTTATACTTCCCTCTCCATTATACTTCCCCTCCTTTTTCACTTCCCCCTCCGTTATATCCTTCTGCGCATGCTCCAGGAGTTTCAAATCAGATTCAAACTACGGTTGGAGCTAGGCTAATAGTGTGATACCCACCAATTTAATTTAAACTAAGCAATTTAGGTCAAGAATATCGAGATTTCGAATTTTAAAAAAATTATCATTTTCAACTTTTTTTCATACTTCCCCTCCTCTATATTCCCTCTCCTTTATACTTCCCATCCCTTATACTTCCCCCTCCGTTATATCCTTCTGCGCATGCTCCAGGAGTTTCAAATCAGATTCAAACTACGGTTGGAACTAGGCTAATAGTGTGATACCCACCAATTTAATTTAAACTAAGCAATTTAGGTCAGGAATATCGAGATTTCGAATTTATTTTTAAAACAACAAATATTTTTAAAAAAAGAAAACTCATTAAAAAGTCAAATTATTTTCCCTTCGTATGCGTGAAAATTATTCAAATATTTAATTTTATAAAAACAAATTGGGTAAACATGTTAAAAAGAAGATAAAATAACAGGGAAAGAAGCCTCTATTTAAAGGGGGGGGGGGGGGTGAAAAAAAAATAAATCAAACATTTCACCTCTTTTTTTTTCCTTTTCGCTATTTAATTAAAATACAAAGAAGGGTCGGCCATTAATCTTGAAGGGCCTCCGGAAATTTTTCCCAAGCGTGTTCCTCTCAATTATATTTTAAAAGATATGAAATTTGTTTTTTTTTAAACGACCCCTTTTTACGAAGTCTCTTAAAATTATAACGGACAAAAATTAACATTTTTTTAAGGGGGGGGGGGGGTAAAAGTCGAAAAAGTTTTAAAGGTAGTTAATTTTATTAAATTAAAATTCTGATTTATTAGGTTGACATATTAAAAATGGTTGGAAAACCCCCGGGTGGCGGATCTACAAATATTTGAGACGGAGAGATCCGGCTCCGGGGTGATTTCCGGCCTACTTTACACCTAATGAGCTACCCGGAGCGACTTCCGGGCGCAAACAAACGGATCGAGGGACTTGTTCAATTAATACCCCCCAGCCCCCCCCCCCCCCCCCACAGCTTCGGACGACCTGCTCCACTACGCCCCTGAAAAGGGAAAACAAACATTTTCAACTTAAACCCTTCCTCTACATCATCCCACCTTCACGCAATATCGGGGGTTATATACTCGGCGAAAGTTGACATCATATTGAATTGTGAAGTACCCCCCCCCCCCCCCACCCCATAAACCACCCGCTGGTGGTTTTGCAGCAACTTTGAGGCCCCTGTTTGGTTTCGACATCATAAGGATCCATATATGAGTTTTGTAAACTTCAAGAGATTAAAATATTATATTAAATTTTATGAAAACCTATGGTCATTTTTCAAGTAGCCAAATAAGCTATACCCCCCCCCCCCCCAAAAAAAAAATCAAAAAAAAAAAGTTGTTATATCTTCTTTTTGGGTAACTTTTGAATTATAATTTGAATTCATTTTGCCCTAAAATCCCTGAGACCACGAGCTCTCCTTGCGAGAGAAAACAAAAATTGACACCCCCCCCCCCCTCGTGTGAAACCAGTTTGAATCCTGGCAGATCTCAAAGATGAATTTTTGAAAAATCGCGGGAACTAAAAACTTCGCGCATGCGTGTTGTTCTGGTTTCGTAAGCTCACAGGTACCAACAATTTTGTAGGGAGAAAATTGATTCTTTCACCACTGGCGTTAGGAAACCCCTTGGGCAAACGGTCCATTATTTTTGACATTTTTTCTAGTAGCAAAATAAGCTCTCCCCCCCCCCCCCCCCAAAAAAAAACTATTTTTGTCATTCTTTCTAGTAGCAAAATAAGCTCCTCCCCCCCCCCCCCAAAAAAAAACTATTTTTGTCATTTTTTTAGTAGCAAAATAAGCTCCCCCCCCCTCCAAAAAAAAAGTATTTTTGTCATCTTTCTAGTGGCAAAATAAGCTCCCTCCCCCAAAAAAAAGTATTTTTGTCATTTTTTCTAGTAGCAAAATAAGCTCCCCCCCCCCAAAAAAAGTATTTTTGTCATTTTTTCTAGTAGCAAAATAAGCTCCTCCCCCCCAAAAAAAAGTATTTTTGTCATTTTTTCTAGTAGCAAATAAGTCCCCCCCCCCCCAAAAAAAAGTATTTTTGTCATTTTTTTTAGTAGAAAAATAAGCTTCCCCCCCTCCCAAAAAAAAAACTATTTTTGTCATTTTTTCTAGTAGCAAAATAAGCTCTCCCCCCCCCAAAAAAAAAAAAAACTATTTTTGTCATTTTTTCTAGTAGCAAAATAAGCTCTCCCCCCCCCCCAAAAAACTATTTTTGTCATTTTTTCTAGTAGCAAAATAAGCTCCCCCCCCCCAAAAAAAAGTATTTTTGTCATTTTTTCTAGTAGCAAAATAAGCTCCTCCCCCCCCCCCCCAAAAAAAAGTATTTTTGTCATTTTTTTCTAGTAGCAAAATAAGCTACCCCCCCCCCCCCCCAAAAAAAAGTATTTTTGTCATTTTTTCTAGTAGCAAAATAAGCTCTCCCCCCCCCCCAAAAACTATTTTTGTCATTTTTTCTAGTAGCAAAATAAGCTCCTCCCCCCCCCCCAAAAAAAAGTATTTTTGTCATTTTTTCTAGTAGCAAAATAAGCTCCCCCCCCCCCAAAAAAAAAAAGTATTTTGTCATTTTTCTAGAACCAAAATAAGCCCCCCCCCCCCAAAAAAAAGTATATACGGTGGTTCATCTCCTCTTATGGTATCTTTTAAAGAAGAAAATTCATTTTGCCCTAAAATCCGTTAAAATTGGCCCGAGAGATCACGAGCTTTCCTTACGAGAGGAAAAAAAATTTACCCTCAGATCTCAAAGAAGTATTTTTGAAAAAACGCGGGAACGAAACAGTTCGCGCATGCGCGTTGTCCTGATATCGTAAGCTCACAAAGGGAGAAATTTCATACTTCCACCACTGGCGAGAGTGACATCTTTTGGGCAAACGGTCGATTGTTTGTAAGTTGTATGAAGCTTGATGAATTTAGACATTTCGTCTCTTTTTCTGTGGGTGATCTTGTGCACGCAAAGGTCCAGCGTTTTTGCGTCCAGAGTTCAATTTTGATGAAGTCAATTTTTTTGCAACTCCATACTCTTTTTTTGGAATGAATATAAAAGGGGAGTAATCAAAAAGTGTCGGGGTGAGGGTGCGACATCTGGTGGTACACGAAAGCGGCTTCCATCATCCCGCACGTGTTCCCTTCGATCGCTTATAACTTGTATCTATAACCGCTGTGAATAAACCAGATATTTTAGAGTCGAAACACGCTCATCAATGACAGTATAAAGCTAAATAAAAAAACCTCCTAAAATCAACTTCGGGGGTTTTCTTGAGTAGGTACTTTAAGAGCTCAATCTCATTAGAAAGAGGGTGGTCCTTTTCGGTCTCGATGTCCGGAAACCTTTTTAGTCTTCCATTAGTGGATCGGCGGGTGGTTATCCATTAGATACCCCACCAGCTCGACTTACGAAATGTTAAAACTCAAGAAACGTTGATAAAATAATAATAATAGCGTTTGAAACTCCTGGCGCATGCGCAGACTTGGACGTCAGATGTATTCAGATTTGACAGAAAGCTATTTGAATGACATCAAACTTGACGTTCAAATCTTTCTACGCATGCTCCAGGAGTTTCAAACTGCGGTTGGAACAAACTGAGCTAATATAAGTATAATAAGCTCCCCCCCCCCCCAAAAAAAAAGGATTTTTGTCATTTTTTTTAGTAGCAAAATAAGCTCTCCCCCCCCCCCCAAAAAAAAAGTATTTTTGTCATTTTTTCTAGTATCAAAATAAGCTCTCCCCCCCTTTCTACGCACGCTCCAGGAGTTTCAAACTGCGGTTGGAACAAACTGAGCTAATATAAGTATAATAAGCTCTCCCCCTCCCCCCCCCCCCAAAAAAAAGTATTTTGTCATTTTTTTCTAGTAGCAAAATAATCTCCCCCCCCCCCCCCCCCTCAAAAATAAAGAGAAAACTATTAAACTGACAGAAACTGTTTGAATGACGTCAAACTTGACGTCCAAATCTTTCTACGCATGCTCCAGGAGTTTCAAACTGCGGTTGGAACAAACCTAATAAAATTCAATTTTTTTTGTTTTCTTTATTATCTGATGGGGCCCATTAGTGGGGTTAGGGAATTCAATTAAAATAGTCCCTAATTTCAGCCATTCAGCCCTTAAGAATGGACCTTTTGTCGTGTATGTTTCATGATGAGAGGATACCCAATTTCGTGTAGGAAGGGCCAACACCCAGAAGGTATAATCTAATCTGATCCAATTACAGGCGAGGAAAGATGGCTTCAAACAAAAGGGCCCGGCCCTACCGAAATCCACCCTTTTCCCAATCCTTCTGCTTATAACAAAAGCGGGTTCATCCCTTCCCCTCCTCACCCTCCCTACGGTTTATTACGCCTTTCATCCCCCGACAAAACATTCGGAAACAAAAGAAAGAATTCGGTCAAACTTTGTAGTTTGCTTTCCACTTTAATCCTTCAGTTTTTTTATTCAAATAACATTTATCTTACAAAAAGGATTATTTTTACACGATTTTTAAAGATTCTAATAGACTTCATGTTCAAATCTACCGCATCCAGCTGATCGCACTTTCATCACCTCCACTGGAAGAAGTAAGCTTTTTCTGGAGCTTGCGCAGAAGGATTTGGACGTCATATGACTTCAGATTTGACAGATACATGATTTGAACGACGTCCCGAATCCTTCTGCGCATGCTCCAGGAGTTGCAAACCTTCAAACTGCGGTTGGAACAAAGCTATTTCGGATTCAGCACCATATAGAAATTTATAAAAAAACATCTAAGAAGGTTGGTGACATGAAAAGGAAAATGATACTTTTGAGCTCAAGATGCCAGACGAATGCTAAAAATTTCATAATGGAGACAGCGTTTTTCGATTAGCTTTGTTCCAACCGCAGTTTGAAGGTTTGCAACTCCTGGAGCATGCGCAGAAGGATTCGGGACGTCGTTCAAATCATTTATCTGTCAAATCTGAAGTTATATGACGTCAAATATGAGGTCCAAATCCTTCTGCGCATGCTCCAGAACTTTCAAACCAGTTGCTAATTTTTGTGCCTACTAAAAAAAATAAGCTCCCCAACCCCCAAAAAAAGTATTTTTGTCATTTTTTCTAGTAGCAAAATAAGCTCTCCCCCCCCAAAAAAAAAGTATTTTTGTCATTTTTTCTAGTAGCAAAATAAGCTCTCCCCCCCCCAAAAAAAGTATTTTTGTAATTTTTTCTAGTAGCAAAATAAGCTCTCCCCCCCCCCCAAAAAAAAAGTATTTTTGTCATTTTTTCTAGTAGCAAAATAAGCTCTCCCCCCCCCAAAAAAAAAGTATTTTTGTCATTTTTTCTAGTAGCAAAATAAGCTCTCCCCCCCCAAAAAAAAAGTATTTTTGTAATTTTTTCTAGTAGCAAAATAAGCTCTCTCCTCCCCCCCCAAAAAAAAGTACTTTTGTCATTTGTTCTAGTAGCAAAATAAGCTCCCCCCCCCCAAAAAAAGTATTTTTGTCATTTTTTCTAGTAGCAAAATAAGCTCTCCCCCCCCCCAAAAAAAAGTATTCTTGTCATTTTTTCTAGTAGCAAAATAAGCTCCCCCCCCCCAAAAAAAGTATTTTTGTCATTTTTTCTAGTAGCAAAATAAGCTCTCCCCCCCCCCAAAAAAAAGTATTCTTGTCATTTTTTCTAGTAGCAAAATAAGCTCTCCCCCCCCAAAAAAAGTAGCAAAATAAGCTCTCCCCCCCCCCAAAAAAAAGTATTTTTGTCATTTTTTCAAGTAGCAAAATAAGCTCCCCCCCCCCCCCCCAAAAAAAAAGGATTTCATTATTTTTACACGATTTTTCAAATTCCAATAGACCAGACTTCATGTTCAAATCTACCGCATCCAGCTGATCGCACTTTCATCACCTCCACTGGGGGTAAGCTTGAAATTCGGATTCAGCACCCTATAGTTTATAAAAAACAGAAGGTGGGTGCCATGAAAAGGAAAATGATACTTTTGAGCTCAAGATGTCTGACGAATGCTAAAAATTTCATAATTTGAGACAGCGTTTTCTGATTAGCTTTGTTCCAACCGCAGTTTGAAGGTTTGCAACTCCTGAAGCATGCGCAGAAGGATTCGGGACGTCGCGAAATCTGTCAAATCTGAAGTCATATGACGTCCAAATCCTTCTGCGCATGCTCCGGAAGTTTCAAATTGAACAAAGTTTTTGTGCCTACTCACGCAGATTTAAAATTATAAAAACCTAATAGGAAAACCACAAATATAAAAGTAATCTAAAGTTAAAGAAAAAAGCGTTTTTCCGTTGTTTTGGGTTGTAGAAAGGCTAGTGAGTCATTAAAAAGAAGGGCTGGGGGTAAAAGTTAAAGGGAGTGCGGAGTTTAATTAACGAAAGCCGCAACAGTTAATTTTTAAGCTCCTCCCTCTTTCCTAGACCTTTTTAAACCCCTCCTTTCCTTTTAAGTTCGCTAATTAGATAAAACAGTTTCTAACATTTTATACACCGTTTTTTAGAAAATCTAATTTTTTATGTTTTATTAGGTGTACAAAATGAAACTCGGCTAAAATCTACAAATTTACCCTGTGGCTGAGTTTCATTTTGTACACCTAATAAATAAAAATTGTAGGAAATTTCATTTTCTATAAATTTGTACTTAATTATTTTTTTCTAAGATGCACCATTTTCGGAAAATAAATTTATTTTAAATAAATTTATCTTGAAAACAGTGCGTCCTAGAGAAAAAATGAATAGAATAAAAATTAAAGAGAATTAAATTTCCAACAGATTTTATTTAGTGCATTTTTTCAATATCTGTAACGGTTTACGATTTGCAAGCCTTTAAAAATTAACCTTCTTAAATGGTTATACTTCAATAACCTTCTTACACGGAAAAGGTCAACTATTGATGGACTTTAACGCCTAAAATGTTTAAAATTTTGAAAAAATGAACTACTAGGTATACAAAATGAAACTCGGCTAAAATCTACAAAATTCAAATTTACCCTGCGGCTGAGTTTCATTTTGTACACCTAATAAAAAATCAAATTTGTGTTTTTGACACCAAGAAAAAAATTCTAAAAAATACGTTTTTTTGTAGAAAACAAAAATTTTTGTCTGTAGAGGAGAGCTTGGAAAATAGAGAGGTAAAAAGGGGGAAAAAATATGTTGGGTAAAAAAAAAATTTAAAAAAAACTTGCATCTCATTTCCTTTGTGCTCATTATTTCCTTTTTTTTTAAGTAAAAAAAAAAATTAAATAATAAAAAGGGTCTAAAAATAATTCTGGAGAGAGAGCGGTCGAATAAAGAGGGTGAAATTTAATAAAAAGAAGCTTTCGGAAAGTGGATTGGAGTACGGTCGGATGCCGCCACTCGGTGGGACATTGTTTTGAACGAAGGCCTCCCCCGATTAAGTTAAAGGGAGGCGGAGGGAAAATACAATGGAGAGGCCGTCCCGCGGGAGGATTACTGCCCGGCCAGACCACATCGAACCTTCAACACTAAACGTTAATTGAGTCAAACCCAACTTCCCATAAATGTCTGAGCATAATCGATTTTTAAAACAGTTTCAATCAAAACGATTTCCGCATCGAACACAAATCTCATCGGTTCAGTGGTTCATGAGTTTTTCTTTCCTTTTCGATCCTTTTTGTACTGCAATCTTGGAGAAACAATCGGAAATTTTGGTTTTTGAATTTGCTCCCAATTTACAGAATATTGAATTTTGCTTAATTAAACACTCATAAATTTAAATATTAGGTGTACAAAATGAAACTCAGCCACAGGGTAAATTTGAATTTTGTAGATTTTAGCCGAGTTTCATTTTGTACACCTAGTAGTTCATTTTTTCAAAATTTTAAACATTTTAGGCGTTAAAGTCCATCAAAAGTTGACCTTCTCCGTGTAAGAAGGTTATTGAATTATAACCATTAAGAAGGTTAATTTTTAAAGGCTTGTAAATCGTAAACCGTTACAGATATTGAAAAAATGCACTAAATAAAATCTGTTGGAAATTCAATTCTCTTTAATTTTTATTCTATTCATTTTTTCTCTAGAACGCACTGTTTTCAAGATAAATTTATTTCAAAAAAATATAATTATTTTCCGAAAAGTTGACCTTCTCCGTGTAAGAAGGTTATTGAAGTATAACCATTAAGAAGGTTAATTTTTAAAGGCTTGTAAAATGTAAACCGTTACAGATATCGAAAAAATGCACTAAATAAAATCTGTTGGAAATTTAATTCTCTTTAATTTTTATTCTATTCATTTTTTCTCTAGAACGCACTGTTTTCAAGATAAATTTATTTCAAAAAATAATTATTTTCCGAAAAGTTGACCTTCTCCGTGTAAGAAGGTTATTGAAGTATAACCATTAAGAAGGTTAATTTTTAAAGGCTTGTAAAATGTAAACCGTTACAGATATTGAAAAAATGCACTAAATAAAATCTGTTGGAAATTTAATTCTCTTTAATTTTTATTCTATTCATTTTTTCTCTAGAACGCACTGTTTTCAAGATAAATTTATTTCAAAAAATAATTATTTTCCGAAAAGTTGACCTTCTCCGTGTAAGAAGGTTATTGAAGTATAACCATTAAGAAGGTTAATTTTTAAAGGCTTGTAAAATGTAAACCGTTACAGATATTGAAAAAATGCACTAAATTAAATCTGTTGGAAATTTAATTCTCTTTAATTTTTATTCTATTCATTTTTTCTCTAGAACGCACTGTTTTCAAGATAAATTTATTTCAAAAAAATATAATTATTTTCCGAAAAGTAGACCTTCTCCGTGTAAGAAGGTTATTGAAGTATAACCATTAAGAGGGTCATTTTTAAAGGCTTGTAAAATGTAAACCGTTACAGATATTGAAAAATGCACTAAATAAAATCTGTTGGGAATTTAATTCTCTTTAATTTTTATTCTATTCATTTTTTCTCCAGGACGCACTGTTTTCAAGATAAATTTATTTTTAAAAAAATTATTTTCCGAAAATGGTGCATCCTAGAAAAAAATAATTAAGTACAAATTTATAGAGAATTAAATTTCCTACAATTTTGATTTATTAGGTGTACAAAATGAAACTCAGCCACAGGGTAAATTTGAATTTTGTAGATTTTAGCCGAGTTTCATTTTGTACACCTAATACAAACTCGTTTTATCGTTTTTTTATTTTTAAAGCATGCCGAAACGATTTTTGTATGGAAAAAAATGTCGCTGGTTCAGTGGTTCGTGAGTTTTCTTTCCTGCTTGATCCACAAATGGGTGTTTGTTTTTTCCCACGTGAGTTCGAAACCTTTTGTTTTTTTCTCAAATATTTAGTTTGAAGAAAAACCCTCCCGGATAAATATTATAGAGCTGGTAGGATACGGGATTAAATGTAGCGTGGAAAGGCGCCATCTGTTTGTTTTCAAGGGACAAAACAAACGGGAGGAAAAAAAAAAAAAAGTGCTAAAAGGTCGAAAAGGGCGATAGTTAACCCTAAGTACCGACTGCGCCAAAATTTTTACTGTACTCGGTAAAAAGGGGGCTTCTCCGCCGAAAAACTAAGACAAACTCCCCAAAATTTTGTAAAAGAAAAGCGAAAAAATCCCGGAAATCAGATAAATTTGTGTTTTTAGGCTTAAAGAAAAAGGAAAACGCACGAAAAAATTTTAAAGGGTGTTTCTTGGTCGAAAAGTTGATGAGAGCTCCCCAAAATACGCTCTTGGTCAAAAGAAAAAAGTAGAAAAAATCAATTTTTTTTGTTTGTTTTTAATTTTTGGACCAACGTCATCGGCGAGATAAAGGCACTAGAGACTTTCAGGGTTTTGCCCTCCCGTATACGACTCACAAAACGGGAAAGGTCTTCTCGTAGAGGCTAACCAAGTTTCAGGGAGTCGTTCCGACTCAGTTAGTTCACAATGTTCTCACTAGAGCAAATGAATCGATACATGGTTTTTTCGATTTACTATAACAGCACATAGAAATTACCTATCCCCAAATCGTTCCCGCCAATTTTCACTTAAGGGTATAAAGTCTCCTTGGTAGTTTTTAAATTGTAACTTCCAAAATCCTTCCAAAAAGTACGGAATCAAATTTCCTTCTTCAATTTTAGCCAATCTGTTGAGAAACTATTAGGTGTACAAAATAAAACTCAGCCACAGGGTAAATTTGAATTATGTAGATTTTAGCCGAGTTTCGTTTTGTACACCTAGTAGTTATTTTTTTTATGAACATTTTAGGCGTTAAAGTCCATCAAAAGTTGACCTTCTCCGTGTAAGAAGGTTATTGAAGTATAACCATTAAGAAGGTTAATTTTTAAAGGCTTGTAAATCGTTAACCGTTACAGATATTGAAAAAATACACTAAATAAAATCTGTTGGAAATTCAATTCTCTTTAATTTTTATTCTATTCATTTTTTCTCTAGGACGCACTGTTTTCAAGATAAATTTATTTCAAAAAAAGTATTTTCCGAAAATGGTGCATCCTAGAAAAAAATAATTAGGTACAAATTTATAGAGAATTAAATTTCCTACAAGTTTTATTTATTAGGTGAACAAAATGAAACTCTGCCACAGGGTAAATTTGAATTTTGTAGATTTTAGCCGAGTTTCATTTTGTACACCTAATAATATAACAGCACATAGAAATTACCTATCCAAAATCGTTCCCGCCAATTTTCACTTAAGGGTATAAAGTTTCCTTGATAGTTTTTAAATTTTAACATCCAAAATCCTCCCAAAAAGTACGCAATTTCCTTCATTTTAGCCATTCTATAAACTAGATTTCTGAACCCGAAACTAACCTAGATAACAAAATAACCTTCGTAAAATATAACCTTACGTTTACTCGGGAAGTGAGTCGTTCATGAATACGACTCGGAGTCGTGTCGTTCGATCTGAGAATAGAAGAACGTTAAAATTGATCTTTGTTTTTGTTTCAATAAATGAACTGGTTGCTTTCGCGGCGTTTATCTCACTTATCAAAGGAGTTTCTCCTTAATAGAGATAAGTCCGAATCCGGATTACTTGATATTGATGACCTTTTCTCCCCTTCAATACAAGAGCGTTGTTATCCTCTTCCATCTCGGATCAACGATTTTATTTAATGACTCCTTTTTTCGGTTTATTTTTCATCTTTTTTTAGCTTTTCATAGCCGAAAATAAATGGCCCATACAAGATAAGGAAACTCGTCTTGGGAAAATATGATAAATCGAGACTTTTCGTTGGAAAAATAATTTTTTTTCTGCTGATAAAGTTTCGTGTTTGAGGGAAAATGAAGTAATTTAAATTCTGTTTTGATATCCGCTTCTCCGGGGTCAATTAGGTGCCGGGTTTGGCGTTTTGAGGCGAAAAAGGATCATCCGTTGGCTTTCTAATTACGAAAGTTACGATAAGAACACATAAGGGAAAACACTAAGAAAGGAGAATTGAAATTCACGTTCCGCCACTTTAAAAACCTCAAGTTCATTACGGAGCGAGGGAATCCACATTTTTGAGCGTTTTATGAATTCAGCTTTCGCACCTCCCATTTTTCAAGTGGGTTTCAGGTTGGCACTACTGAATCCTTTTAGGAATCCATATTTTAGAGCGTTTTACGAATTCAGCTTTCGCACCTCCCATTTTTCAAGTGGGTTTCAGGTTGGCACTACTGAATCCTTTTAGGAATCCACATTTTTGAGTGTTTTATGAATTCAGCTTTCGAACCTCCCATTTTTCAAGTGGGTTTCAGGTTGGCACTACTGAATCCTTTTAGGAATCCACATTTTTGAGCGTTTTATGAATTCAGCTTTCGCACCTCCCATTTTTCAAGTGGGTTACAGTTGGCACTACTGAATCCTTTTAGGAATCCACATTTTTGAGCGTTTTATGAATTCAGCTTTCGCACCTCCCATTTTTCAAGTGGGTTTCAGTTGGCACTACTGAATCCTTTTAGGAATCGACATTTTTGAGCGTTTTATGAATACAGCTTTCGCACCTCCCATTTTTCAAGTGGGTTTCAGGTTGGCACTACTGAATCCTTTTAGGAATCCATATTTTTGAGCGTTTTATGAATTCAGTTTTCGCACCTCCCATTTTTCAAGTGGGTTTCAGGTTGGCACTACTGAATCATTTTAGGAATCCACATTTTTGAGCGTTTTATGAATTCAGCTTTCGCACCTCCCATTTTTCAAGTGGGTTTCAGGTTGGCACTACTGAATCCTTTTAGGAATCCATATTTTTGAGCGTTTTATGAATTCAGTTTTCGCACCTCCCATTTTTCAAGTGGGTTTCAGGTTGGCACTACTGAATCATTTTAGGAATCCACATTTTTGAGCGTTTTATGAATTCAGCTTTCGCACCTCCCATTTTTCAAGTGGGTTTCAGGTTGGCACTACTGAATCCTTTTAGGAATCCATATTTTGGAGCGTTTTATGAATTCAGCTTTCGCACCCACATTTTTCAAGTGGGTTTCAGGTTGGCACTACTGAATCCTTTTAGGAATCCACATTTTTTAGCGCTTTATGAATTCAGCTTTCGCACCTCCCATTTTTCAAGTGGGTTACAGTTGGCACTACTGAATCCTTTTAGGAATCCATATTTTTGAGCGTTTTATGAATTCAACTTTCGCACCTCCCATTTTTCAAGTGGGTTACAGTTGGCACTACTGAATCCTTTTAGGAATCCATATTTTTGAGCGTTTTATGAATTCAGCTTTCGCACCTCCCATTTTTCAAGTGGGTTTCAGTTGGCACTACTGATTCCTTTTAGGAATCCACATTTTTGAGCGTTTTATGAATTCAGCTTTCGCACCTCCCATTTTTCAAGTGGGTTTCAGGTTGGCACTACTGAATCCTTTTAGGAATCCATATTTTAGAGCGTTTTACGAATTCAGCTTTCGCACCTTCCATTTTTCAAGTGGGTTTCAGGTTGGCACTACTGAATCCTTTTAGGAATCCACATTTTTGAGTGTTTTATGAATTCAGCTTTCGAACCTCCCATTTTTCAAGTGGGTTTCAGGTTGGCACTACTGAATCCTTTTAGGAATCCACATTTTTGAGCGTTTTATGAATTCAGCTTTCGCACCTCCCATTTTTCAAGTGGGTTACAGTTGGCACTACTGAATCCTTTTAGGAATCCACATTTTTGAGCGTTTTATGAATTCAGCTTTCGCACCTCCCATTTTTCAAGTGGGTTTCAGTTGGCACTACTGAATCCTTTTAGGAATCGACATTTTTGAGCGTTTTATGAATACAGCTTTCGCACCTCCCATTTTTCTAGTGGTTTTGAGGTTGGCACTACTGATTCCTTTTAGGAATCCACATTTTTGAGCGTTTTATGAATTCAGCTTTCGCACCTCCGTGGGTTACAGTTGGCACGACTGAATCCTTTTAGGAGTCCACATTTTTGAGCGTTTAATGAATTCAGCTTTCGCACCTCCCATTTTTAAAGTGGGTTTCAGTTGGCACTACTGAATCCTTTTAGGAATCCAAATTTTTGAGCGTTTTATGAATTCAGCTTTCGCACCTCCCATTTTTCAAGTTACAGTTGGCACTACTGAATCATTTTAGGAGCTTGTTTTTGAACACTATTTTTAACAGAAGATTAATGAAGACAACCAGATGATTCTTCCGTTAAATAAATTGTTTTCAAGATATTTAATTTTTTTTAAACTTATTCATTCTTTTTCTTGACAAATTACAAGGGACTTATTGTTAAAGAAAAGTCTTTGGGAAAAAGGAAGGTCTGTCAGATCTTTGTGGAAGACATTAGTGTCTCCGAGGGTGATGGATGATCTCGAGTCCATGGCCGAACAGAAACATCCCTTAAGGCTTTGAAAGACCCATCTCAACTTCTGCGATAAAATGAATTTAAACACCGAAATTTTACGGAAAAAAAAAGATTTCAACAATGTCTTGTTTGACTTGGATGGACAATGAGTATCAAACTAGCTTTGAACTCTTAAGTTGGCTCAGCCACTCCCCTCTTTCACAAAGCCTCCGTTCTAATGAGGAGAAGCTCTAAGTTAGTTGATTGTTCTCTCGTCGCTATAAATCTCTGACGCCCTTTTGAAATCCTCCCTTCGCCCGCAAACTATCCACTGAACCTAATCAACCTAACTTTCCAGCCTGAGTTCAATTTAAAAAAAAAAGAAAGAAAGTAATTTACTACTTGTGAAAGATCAAAAAAAGAACAAAGCGTTTCATGTGTTGCTTGGAGAAAAGGGGTCCTTCTGATCTGAGAGGTTATTATTAGGTGTAAATTTTTTCAAAATTTTAAACATTTTAGGCGTTAAAGTCCATCAAAAGTTGACCTTCTCCGTGTAAGAAGGTTATTGAAGGATAACCATTAAGAAGGTTAATTTTTAAAGGCTTGTAAATCGTAAACCGTTACAGATATTGAAAAAATGCACTAAATACAATCTGTTGGAAATTTAATTCTCTTTAATTTTTTTTTATTCATTTTTTCTCTAGGACGAACTGTTTTCCAGATAAATTTATTTAAAAAAAAATTATTTTCCAAAAATGGTGCATCCTAGAAAAAAATAATTAAGTACAAATTTATAGAGAATTTTTCCTACAATTTTTATTTATTAGGTGTACAAAATGAAACTCAGCCACAGGGTAAATTTGAATTTTGTAGATTTTAGCCGAGTTTCATTTTGTACACCTAATATAATTGCTAAAGAGAAGGCCACTTCCACACCATCTCTCCCTCAATCGAAATATCGCCAATAAACCGCAAAGTACAAGATAATCAAACACTAAGTAAGCCGGAGATTTTTGTTTACTCTGATTAGCGTAATCCATAATTTGCTAATTTCCAATTAGCGAGCGAATTAGGCCAGCATCTTCCTGAATGTCCAACCTTGATTTCATACTTATGATCCCCCCTTGAAGTGATCCTGTTTAATAAAAACTCCCGAACTTCCTCCGTTTTGTCAATGTAGTACATATGCTCAAGGAGTCCTCGAAAGGTATCTTCTCATTGGTTGATGACAACACCTTGATTTTTACTTCAAGGACTTAATTTTTTTATGAAGTTTCGCACCATTTTTGCCAAAAAACAGTTGATTTTAAAAATTTTTTTATTGTGCTGCAATCTTGGAAAAACATTCGGAACAAAAAGAAGCTAAAAACCGTAATTTTATAAAGTTTTTGAATTTGCTCCCAATTTACAGAAAATTTACTGTGGTTAAGAGAGAACTTCCTTTGGTGTTTGCTTTATTAAACACTCATAAATTTCAATACAAACTCGTTTTATCGAATTTATTGTATTTTAATCGTCAAAATTGACGTTTTTTAAATTTTCTAAATTTGTCTGGTTTTTGGGAAAAAATAATAGGTGTACAAAATGAAACTCGGCTAAAATCTACAAAATTCAAATTTACCCTGTGGCTGAGTTTCATTTTGTACACCTAATAAAAACCGTAATTTTATAAAGTTTTTGAATTTGCTCCCAATTTACAGAAAATTTACTGTGGTTAAGAAAGAACTTCCTTAGCAATTTTCTTTATTAAACACTAATAAATTTAAATACAAACTCGTTTTATCGAATTTATTGTATTTTAATCATCAAAATTGACGTTTTTTTAAATTTTCTACATTTTTCTGATTTTTGAGGGAAAAAAATCAGTTTTCTATAGCCTAAAATATTCTTAAAAACCTACAGTTTTCTCGCAAAATTGGAGAAAAGCTTTAACCATCGTATTAAGTGGTGTAATGGAATCTTTAGGCGTTTTAGGAGTAGCCAAAAAGTTACAATATTCGCCAAGTTTTGGGAGTATAAGTCCACTGTTATTTTGGAGCCCTTATATTTATGGATATCGAGATCCACGTTTCCCCATCCCCGAATCCGGCTTACTCCGCGCTACTTTCGTCCTTTAGCCCTTTTTTTCCCCCCTCCCGCACGTGAGCAGAATCCGAAAAGAAGGTCGCTCCGAGCAAACTAATTAAGCCCTTTTCAACCAGGCCCTCACACCGTTAGAAAGGAATTAAAAAAAGGGCCCCCGCTACAAAAAAGAAGGGGGTTAAAAAATTGCTGTAGAGGGCGAGAACTAAGCGGAAACGCGTTAATTTTCAAGTAGGCTTTATATTGAAAGAGAGAAAAAAGGGGGGCTCTTTCAATTATACCTAAAACGTCAACATTACGACTCATTTTCAAGACGGATTCATTTTCAATTAAGTACATACATTGGATTCTCCTCGAAATCTTCAATTTCAATTAACAGAAGGTTTTCGCTGTATGACTTTCACTGTTTGTTCGTTCAAATTGCTTCTGATTGAAACAGAAATATTCCAATCAAACTAAAAGCTTTTCAATGTTTTAAAACGTTTAAAGATCTCCATTTTCTTTTAAACATTTTTTTATTATTATTAAACTTTCTTTTCTTATGCAATATCCCGAGAGCCATTATCGTCTGAGCGCATGCAGTTGCAAACACATTAAAGAGTTTACTGCGAGTCGCATTACAAGTCTTATAAGCAGCTAATTTTCAACGGCGGCGACAAAGAAGCTAAAGATAAAAAAATATAAACTTTAATAATTTCTTTTTTTTTTCCTATTTTTGACCGTTCAAGGCTTCTTTTATTCATGATTTGAATTCCAAGGAAGAGCAGAAAGGTCGACTATGAAGATTTTTTGGTGCATGTGAGTTTATGATACCAGAACAACTCGCAGGCGCCAACAGAGCAACGCGCATGCGTGTATTTTTTGTTCCCGCGTTTTTTTGAAAATCTATCTTTGAGATTTGTCTAAATTCAAGCTAGTTTGATAGCATGTGGGGGTTAATTTTTTTCTTCTCACAAGGAGTTACCTTTTTACCTTTTTACCTATATATATACCTTTTACTATATTTTGTACTTCATCCTCTGTTATACTTTCCTTCCTTTATACTTCCCCCTCTTTTATACTTTCCCTCCTTTATACTTCCCCCTCTTTTATACTTTCCCTCCTTTATACTTCCCCCTCTTTTATACTTTCCCTCTTTTATACTTTCCCTTCTTTATACTTCCCCCTCCTATATTTATACTTCTCTTTAAGGAAGTTTTCGTTGGAAGCTCTTCAAACAAGTACTTTTAAAAAAGAAACCGATCGAACTAATAATTCAAAATAACAAAAGAGTTCTCTCTTTACATTTATTTCATTTTATTCGACTTTTACAATTTTCCCTTTACGTGCAAAAGGGCCCTTTTTCGACGTGAGAAGGGCCTAAGGGTCGGGGGTGGGGGGATGAGAGGCTTTATTACTCCTGTCAAACAGAGAAGAGGCTCGTAAACGCCAGATTGAGGGAAGAACCACTCTCCGGGTCACATTCGACGATTAAACTGAGGGAGTTTACTTTTTTTTTCTCTTTATTTTTTGCAGGGCAAAGTTCAGTTTTGTTTGTACAAGGGATAAAACGCTGCTTATTACATCTAGGGCGATAAAATGCTCTATTATTCCTCTGTTAACACTTCAGGTGAAAAAAAAAAAGACTGGAGTAGAGAATTGCCAAAGCAGAAGACATGCATTTTAGGCGACTGTTATCCTTTTCATTTGATAATCAAAAGTTAATTCATAAGTTTTTCATATGAATTTATATGAATTCATAAGTTTTTTATATGAACTTATATGAATTCATAAGTTTTTCATATGAAATCCTAAGTTTTTCATATGAATTCCTAAGTTTTACATATGAATTCATAAGTTTTTCATATGAAATCCTAAGTTTTTCATATGAATTACTAAGTTTTACATATGAATTCATAAGTTTTCCATATGACTTCGTAAGTTTTTCATATGAATTTATGTGAATTCATAAGTTTTTAATATGAATTTATATGAATTCATAAGTTTTTCATATGAATGTATGTGAATTCATAAGTTATTCATATGAATGTATGTGAATTCATAAGTTTTTCATATGAATTTATGTGAATTCATAAGTTTTTCATATGAATTTATGTGAATTCATAAGTTTTTCATATGAATGTATGTGAATTCATAAGTTTTTCATATGAATTTATAAGTTTTCATATGAATTTATATTAATTCATAAGTTTTTCATATGGATTATATTAATTCATAGGTTTTTCATATGGATTTATATTAATTCATACGTTTTTCATATGAATTTATATGAATTCATAAGTCTTTCATATGAATTTATATGAATTCATAAGTTTTTCATATGAATTCATAAGTTTTACTTATGAATTTATATTAACTATAAGATAATTCTAACCGTATAACACTCGTGGAGCATGCGCAGAGGGATTTGGACATCAAATGCATCAAATCTGAAGTCATCTGACGTCAAATTAGACGGGCAAACCCTTCTGCGCATGCTCCAGGAGTTTCAAACTATAATTAAGCTGTTAGTTTATCCTATTAACGAGGAAATTGATCACGAAAAATAAAAGCTCAACGTTTAACCTTTTTTATACGTACTTCTAGTTAGTGAGGGTAAAAAAAAATTGCTAATTAAATACAGCGTTGGGGGGTTTTGACCAATCAGGTTTAAAATTAATCACTTAATCCTATTAGCCAACCTAATGGCTTAAAATGAAATTCTTTCCAGGGGGAAAAAAATCTTGAAAATGTGAGTGAAAACTTTTTTTTAAAAATATCATAAAAAAACCGTTGAGTAACAGGATTCCCGGTCATATTCAAGTAGAAACCATTTGTCAAGTGGTGCGATCTGGAAGTTCTCGTTAGCAAAGCTAATGGAATGGCGAGGGGGGAGGTGCTTGGGTTGAGGGGTGAGGTCGACTCGGGTTCCTAGTATGACATTAACCCCCCCACCACCCTTCACTTGAAATTCTACCCTGGTCGGCGTATCGACTGCATACAATCCCAAATATTAAGCCTCAAAAAATGTTCATTTTTTTATCACGAAAATCAAAAAAATTTTATTTCAATAAGTTATTATGCGAATCGTAATTTATTCTCTTTTCTTTCACCCCCGATTTATCTCGTGGAAAACATTTTAGCAATTAGGCCAAACGGCTTTTTTTTTCTTTCGACATAAAGAAACGCTTTTCAAAGACTTTTTCGCAAAAACATTTTTGTATTTTGTAATAATTTCGTTCTCTTTTTGTTTGTTTTTATTCATTCCCCTTTTTTTTTTCACTGGGAGAAAAATTTTCTCAACTCCACTGAGCGAGACTTGAGGTTCGGGGTGGACTAAGAGAGGTAAAACAATAACTGAGGATCAGCAGAGAAGGGGGAAAGGAGGGGCAACTCGAACGTCGAAGAAGAAATGGACGTAGGATGGAAGGGAAGAACGTTTCTTCTTCGAAGAGAAGGAATAGCCCATAGGCTACGAATCGACGTGGAGTAGAAAGGAATAGCAGCAGAAACTTCTGCTACAAACCAACGTTGAACAGGAGAGAAGAGCAGCAGAAACTTCGGCTACGAATCAACGTTGAACTGGAGAGAAGAGCACCAAAAACATACTCTAAGAATCATCGTAATATAGGAGGGAAGAGCGTAAGAGCAGCAGAAACTTCGACTACGAATCGACCTAAAACAGGGGGAAGAGCAGTAGAAACTTCGGCTTCGAATCGACGTGGAGTAGAAGGGAAGAGCAGCAGAAACTTCTACTACGAATCGTCGTAGAGTAGAAGGGAATAGCAGCAGAAACTTTGGCTACGAATCGACGTTGAACAGGAGAGAAGAGCACCAAAAACATACTCTAAGAATCATCGTAATATAGGAGGGAAGAGCGTAAGAGCAGCAGAAACTTCGACTACGAATCGACGTGGAGTAGTAGGGAAGAGCAGCAGAAACTTCGGCTACGAATCGACGTGGAGTAGAAGGGAATAGCAGCAGAAACTTCGGCTACGAATCGACGTTGAACAGGAGAGAAGAGCACCAAAAACATACTCTACGAATCATCGTAAAATAGGAGGGAAGAGATGCAGAAACTGCGGCTACGAATCCACCTAAAACAGGAGGGAAGAGCAGTAGAAACTTCGGCTTCGAATCGACGTGGAGTAGAAGGGAAGAGCAGCAGAAACTTCTACTACGAATCGACGTAGAGTAGAAGGGAATAGCAGCAGAAACTTCGGCTACGAATCGACGTTGAACAGGAGGGAAGAGCAGCAGAAAGTTCGGCTACAAATCATCGTAATATAGGAGGGAAGTGCTGCAGAAACTTCGGCTACGAATCGACGTAGAGTAGAAGGGAATAGCAGCAGAAACTTCGGCTACGAATCGACGTTGAACAGGAGAGAAGAGCACCAAAAACATACTCTACGAATCATCGTAAAATAGGAGGGAAGAGATGCAGAAACTGCGGCTACGAATCCACCTAAAACAGGAGGGAAGAGCAGTAGAAACTTCGGCTTCGAATCGACGTGGAGTAGAAGGGAAGAGCAGCAGAAACTTCTACTACGAATCGACGTAGAGTAGAAGGGAATAGCAGCAGAAACTTCGGCTACGAATCGACGTTGAACAGGAGGGAAGAGCAGCAGAAAGTTCGGCTACAAATCATCGTAATATAGGAGGGAAGTGCTGCAGAAACTTCGGCTACGAATCGACGTTGAACAGGAGGGAAGAGCAGCAGAAAGTTCGGCTACAAATCATCGTAATATAGGAGGGAAGTGCTGCAGAAACTTCGGCTACAAATCGACGTAAAACTGGAGGGAAGATAGCAGAAACTTCGGCTACGAATCGACGTAGAGTAGAAGGGAATAGCAACAGAAACTTCGGCTACGAATCGACGTATAACTGGAGGGAAGTGCAGCAGAAACTTCGGCTACAAATCGACGTTGAACAGGAGGGAAGAGCAGCAGAAACTTCTGCTACAAACCAACGTTGAACAGGAGAGAAGAGCACCAAAAATATGCTCTACGAATCATCGCAATATAGGAGGAAAGAGCGGAAGAGCAGTAGAAACTTCGGCTACGAATCGACGTACAACTGGAGGGAAGAGCAGCAGAAAGTTCGGCTACGAATCGACGTAAAACTGGAGGGAATAGCAGCAGAAACTTCGGCTACGAATCGACGTATAACTGGAGGGAAGAGCAGCAGAAACTTCGGCTACGAATCGACGTAAAACTGGAGGGAATAGCAGCAGAAAGTTCGGCTACAAATCATCGTAATATAGGAGGGAAGAGCAGTAGAAACTTCTGCTACAAACCAACGTTGAACAGGAGAGAAGAGCACCAAAAATATGCTCTACGAATCATCGTAATATAGGAGGAAAGAGCGGAAGAGTAGTAGAAACTTCGGCTACGAATCGACGTAAAACTGGATGGAAGAGTATCAGAAACTTCGGCTACGAATCGACGTAGAGTAGAAGGGAATAGCAGCACAAACTTCGGCAACGAATCGACGTAAAACAGTAGGGAAGAGCAGCACAAACTTCGGCTACGAATCGACGTGGAGTAGAAGGGAAGAGCAGCACAAACTTCGGCTACGAATCGACGTGGAGTAGAAGGGAAGAGCAGCACAAACTTCGGCTACGAATCGACGTGGAGTAGAAGGGAAGAGCAGCACAAACTTCGGCTACGAATCGACGTGGAGTAGAAGGGAAGAGCAGCAGAAACTTCGGCTACGAATCGACGTGGAGTAGAAGGGAAGAGCTGCAGAAACTTCGGCTACAAATCGAGATAGAACAGGAGGGAAGAGCAGCACAAACTTCGGCTACGAATCGACATAGAACAGGAGGGAAGAGCAGTAGAAACTTCGGCTTCGAATCGACGTTGAGTAGAAGAAAGAGCAGCAGAAGCGTTTCTTCGAATCGACGATCCCCGCAAGCAAGAAAACCATCGGCTAACGTATAATGCAAAGAACCTACAAAATAACTGCAATACTGCTTTAAAAGTCTCTATTCTAGTAATGTAGTAATATTAATGACCCTAAGGAACATTTGTGGGTTGATTGAAACGCTTATGGGTTTCATCTCACTAATGAACGTTGTGATTAAGACCCGATCATCAATCCTCTATCAATCACCGGACTATTGTCACTAGAGATTAATATTAATTAAAATTAAAAGCCTCGGTCAACAGAATAAATAATTTTTAAGTTAATTTGTGTCGGTTATCGGTGAAATAAGCTTCGGGGAACCCGAAAAGGCAAATGCTATCCAGAGTAGACAAGAAAATTTACGACTGGCGCGTTCGTTACTCAGCCTTAGGGGGGCCATAAATAGCCCTAAGACGTCGCCTTTACTCGTAATCTAAGGAAGAGAAACATCTTGGAGCAAAACCCCCGCGTGTACATTTGTCATTCCCAAACGTATTTACTTTAATTTCACGCTGCGGTTTCGAGGTGTGGAAGGGAAACAAAAAAAAACATTATCTTCACCACTGAATTTATCTGAAGATTTTGGCTCCTCTGGAAGTCCGTCGAAACCCGAACTCTTTTCTACCTCCAGTTCGAAACTGTTTTGAAACTCCTGGAGCATGCGCAGAAGGATTTGCACGTCAAAGTCGAATTCAGATTTGACAGACAAACGATTTGAACGACGTCAACTTTGACTTCCTGCGCATGCTCTAGTAGTTTCAAACTGCGATCAGTTTCAAAGCAATTAAAAAACAATTTTTTATTATTTTAAAATTATTTGAGTTGGGGAAAAGCGCGGAGGGAGTATTATCTGTGGCTGGGTATTGTTATCAACGATGAGGCGGGTTGTAAAACCTCAGTGTAACGACCCCCTTTTCCCTTTTTTAGCGATTTTTTTTTTACCCTGTAGAATCGAGGGAGGAAAAAAGGACACGTCTCTTGACTTTTTACGGTCTCATTATTTGTTAAATTCACCGAGATTTTTTTTTTCTAATTTAATCTGGAGTGGTTTATTACTTACGTTATTCTCTTTAAAAAAATTCATTCTCACTATGGTAGGTTTATTATTTAAAATGTAAAAACTACTAAGATTTATGCTTTCCAATAATTTTTATTAAAGCAATACCGTTTTTTTTGTCCTAGAAACTACATGTTCCAACCGAAACTGGTTTGAAACTCCTGGAGCATGCGCAGAAGGATTTGCAAGTCAAAATTGACGTCAGATGACTTCATATTTGACCGAAAAACGAAAGATGTCATATTTGACGTCCAAATCCTTCTGCACATGCCCCAGGAGTTTCAAACTTCGGTTGGCACAAACATTTGGACTGAATTCTAGCGAAATTTCCTTTGTTTTTCATCAACAAAATTTTTTTCTTAATATTAGGTGTACAAAATGAAACTCGGCTAAAATCTACAAAATTCAAATTTACCCTGTAGCTGAGTTTCATTTTGTACACCTAATGAATAAAAATTATAGGAAATTTAATTTTCTATAAATTTGTACTTAATTATTTTTGACTATGATGCACCATTTTCGGAAAATAATTTTTTTAAAAATAAATTTATCTCGAAAACAGTGCGTCCTAGAGAAAAAATGAATAGAATAAAAATTAAAGAGAATTGAATTTCCAACTGATTTTATTTAGTGCATTTTTTCAATATCTGTAACGGTTTACGATTTACAAGTCTTTAAAAATTAACCTTCTTAATGGTTATACTTCAATAACCTTCTTACACGGAGAAGGTCAACTTTTGATGGACTTTAACGCCTAAAATGTTTAAAATTTTGAAAAAATGAACTACTAGGTGTACAAAATGAAACTCGGCTAAAATCTACAAAATTCAAATTTACCCTGCGGCTGAGTTTCATTTTGTACACCTGATAATATTGCAAAAATAATGTTGTGGTAGTATAAGATGAAAAAGAATCATTATAGATTTTCAAGGTTTGAGTAAACTTAGAATTGCAAATCCGTCTTCAACTTCTCCCTTTCTTGTCGGCTTAAAAGGGAAAATAAGGATTAAGACATTATTTTGTCCAAATTAGCTTCTTACGTTGATTGCTTTCGATTAATAACAAATGATTTTTTTTAATTTACTCAACGGTTTATTATTTCAACAAAAAAAAATGTGGATGTTAGAGGTCTCTGTTTTATTTAAATGAAGCAATCGGGGGACAAACATCTGGCTAATAATAATTACATTTGATTATACTATTCAACGGGGTGAATTGGAAAATCGCGGTAAATAATCACGGATTCAAATTAGACTCTGGGAAGGGTGAGAAGGGCGAAGGGCGAAGGGCGAAGAGGGGGTGGCCAATCGCGTCCCTTCCTTTCAACTTCTGGATTACCTTTCATTCAGAATTTAATTCAGCGGTTCCCTAAAGCAATCTGGTTTGAGGCGGCTTCAAATTATTAGTAGCTAAAACCCACGAAGGGGGGAATTTTGGAACTTTCATAGAAGTTGGGTACTTTGCGTAACCGGTACGGGATCATTTTTGTTCCAACCGCAGTTTGAAACTGTTTTGAAACTCCTGGAGCATGCGCAGAAGGATTTACACGTCAAATTTGACTTCAGATGACTTCAGATTCAGGAAAAACGATTTGAACGACGTCATATTTGATTACTTTTGCGCATGCTCCAGGAGTTTCAAACTGGTTAGAACAAAGCTATTTGCTCTCCTACAGATTTTTTCATCTCTAGAGACAAAGAAAATGTTTTTGTTTCTCGGGAAAAATCAGATAATTTTGTCATATTTTAGTGGGGAAAATAAGGCCATTCTTACGTTTTAATTAAGGAATAAAAGAAATCTTTTTAACTGCCTTAAGATCATTATTATTTTTATTACTTAAATGTCAATTAGTACTTTTTTGATAATTTAATTACGTATTATTTTTTTTTCAGGGAAACTTTGGTTACGCAAACCCTTGCGGAAGAGGACATCGGAAGGGAGTTGGCGAGAATTCGAGATTATCTGAGGCCGAGCAGACGGTAACGGTTAGTTAACATAACTGCATAACAAGATTAAGTTAGTTAGAGGTTGGGAGAGGCTTTGAGACTTGACAATAACCTCTGTTTAAACAATAGGATTTCTATCAGAACTTGAGATTAAATTAAAATTCTTTATTTTCACAAAAAGTTTTATTAAATTTGAGCGTTTAGTGCGTTTGAAAGTCTTGCAGCTCCGGAAGGCCATCAACTCGATGCAATCTCCGAGCTTAGATCTAACGAGACTTTCCTTTTAATATCATCCTCCTATGCTTCCCTCCGGCAAACTCCACAAAACACCTAATACTCCTTCTGTAATGTGTTCCATCCCGGGTAGCAATCTACGCACCATGTCGCCCTTCTCAAAAAGGTCTTAACTTTCTCACTCCCCTCCTCGGTTATTATATTTTCTCCTACTTTTTTTTTTTTTCCTTTTAGCCTAGTTTTTATATTTCATTTAGACACCCTAACAACTTTTATCCCCTCTAAATTGTTTTTCAAGTGTTTAATTAAAAAGTTTTTATAACCACTTCAAATTCTTATAAAATATTAACTACTTTAAAAATTATATGTTAGAACGGTCAATCCGAACCAAGGATTACGGTGCTAAAAAAAATTAAATTATTAATTTTTATAACCCCAAAATGCGCACAATGTTTTTGAGTCAGAAAAAAAACCCTCCGTTATACTTCCCCCTCCGTTATACTTCCCCTCCTTTATACTTCCCCCTCTGTTATACTTCCCCTCCTATACAGGGTGTCCGGAAACACATGGCATTCGTCTGGGAGAAAAAGTGGTTTTATGAAAAAGAGTTAAATGTAAACCCCCCCTTACTTTAAATCAAAGAATTTGATGGTGTAGTTTAAAATCCGCCTGGATATACAGGGTGTCCCGGACACAACCTAACTTCGTTATTTTAAATGAGAACCCCTATTTTTTATTTCAGATTCGTAATCTACGCAAAATTTCAAGTAGATTTGAGTACTCATATGACGATTTTGGACAACTTTTAAAAAATGTAAAATTTTAGCGTTTTTTGCTCTAAAATCCGTTAAAATTGACCTAGGAGACTCGTTTTTTTTTAATTCCACTTATATTTTCCCGAAGAATCCAACTGTCTCAAATTTGAGCATCTTCACATTCTGCATCACGATATTTCGTCGCTAATGGCCTTTTTTCAAGTTAGAACCCAAATTTTTAGTTCAGAAATGAAAATTAGCACTTGTTGAAAGGAATTTTTCTTTCGGACCACAAATTTTGAAAGAGCTACAGCGTCTTTTGTGTTTATGCATCAAAAATTAAAATTCCGTCAACAAATCGCTAATTTCCATTTTTGAAGTATGGAATTTGGAGTTAAACTTGAAAAAAGGCCATTAGCGACGAAATCTCGTGATGCAGAATGCGAAGATGCTCAAATTTGAGACAGTTGGGTTCTTCGGGAAAAAATAAGTGGAATTAAAAAAAAACGAGTCTCCTAGGTCAATTTTAACGGATTTTAGCGCAAAAAACGCTCAATTTTGACATTTTTTAAAAGTTGTCCAAAATCGTCATATGAGTACTCAAATCTACTTGAAATTTTGCGTAGATTACGAATCTGAAATAAAAAATAGGGGTTCTCATTTGAAATAACGAAGTTAGGTTGTGTCTGGGACACCCTGTATATCCAGGCGGATTTGAAACTACACCATCAAATTCTTTGATTTAAATTAAGGGGGGTTTACGTTTAACTTTTTTTCATAAACCACTTTTAACGCTCTCCCAGACGTATGCCATGTGTTTCCGTACACCCTGTATACTTTCCCCTCTCTTACACTTCGCCCTGCCTTATACTTCCCCCAGCCATATACTTCCCCCTCCGTTATACTTCCCTTTCTTTATACTTCCCCCTCCGTTATACTTCCCCTCAATGATTTTAGGTATTTTAGTATAAAATTTTTCAAAAAATTGTTTTCAAAAATACTTCAGATTTTATCAATTTCATAGGTGTTCAATGACGTCCTCGTTAGATTTGGTAGATTGACGGCATTGGTTCTGACATGTTATGCTTGTTAAATATTTACCTCACAAAAAAATAAAATAAAATGTTTAAAAGCTTTTTTTTTTTTTTCACTCCCTTTGTGACGGGGAATATTTTTTTTAAAAAAGCAATCATCCCTTAATAGCCTAGGTCGTTGGAAGTAAAAAATGATCCGTTTTTTTTTTCGTCCTTTATTTGAAAAACCACGTTTTTCCTGTATGCCAGATTAAAATCCCCGCTGGACTGAAAAACAAGTTAGCGCTGATTAGCTAATTACGCCCGGACCTTGTTTAGCTCTAGTTTTTAATGCATAAATTCCAAAAATAAAGAGAAAAATAAAGAGGGGAAAAAAAATTTTATAAATAATTTCACCGTTTCCAATTAGAAATCCCAATTATCACATTAAGTGGTTTTGCGGTGGAGATTTTAGCGAAAACAGGTTTCTCCCTTCGTTCTTGTGACTTAATGAAGACTGACCGCTACGAGAAATCTGCCTTCAATTAACTATTCCGGTCAATAACTTTAAACGAGGGAATTTCCCGGAGTCCTTTTAATTATAAATATCGCTTTTTCCGGTCTCGAGAAAATCGGACGGAAAAGTGCTGAATTGTGTCGAAAACTTTTTTTTAAACACAACTTGGAAATAATCGATTTTCACCGCTTTTAAAAATGCGACGGTAAAAAGAAAGTTTTTGAAAGATTCCTTTATACTTCCCCCTCCGTTATACTTCCCTTCCTATATACTTCCCCCTCCGTTATACTTCCCTTCCTTTATACTTCCCCCTCCGTTATACTTCCCTTCCTTTATACTTCCCCCTCCGTTATACTTCCCTTCCTTTATACTTCTCCCTCCGTTATACTTCCCCGTCCGTTATAATTCCCCTCCTTTATACTTCCCCCACCGTTATACTTCCCTTCCTTTATACTTCCCCCACCGTTATACTTCCCTTCCTTTATACTTCCCCCTCCTATACAGGGTGTCCGGAAACACATGGCAAGCGTCTGGGAGAGCGTTACAATGTGGTTTTACGAAAAAAGTTAAATGTAAACCCCCCTTAATTTAAATCAAAGAATTTGATGGTGTAGTTTAAAATCCGCCTGGATATACAGGGTGTCCCAGACACAACCTAACTTCGTTATTTTAAATGAGAACCCCTATTTTTTATTTCAGATTCGTAATCTACGCAAAATTTCAAGTAGATTTGAGTACTCATATGACGATTTTGGACAACTTTTAAAAAATGTCAAAATTTAGCGTTTTTTGCGCTAAAATCCGTTCAAATTGACCTAGGAGACTCGTTTTTTTTTAAATTCCACTTATTTTTTCCCGAAGAATCCAACTGTCTCAAATTTGAGCATCTTCGCATTCTGCATCACGAGATTTCGTCGCTAATGGCCTTTTTTCAAGTTTAACTCCAAATTCCATACTTCAAAAATGGAAATTAGCGATTTGTTGACGGAATTTTAATTTTTGATGCATAAACACAAAAGACGCTGTAGCTCTTTCAAAATTTGTGGTCCGAAAGAAAAATTCCTTTCAACAAGTGCTAATTTTCATTTCTGAACTAAAAATTTGGGTTCTAACTTGAAAAAAGGCCATTAGCGACGAAATCTCGTGATGCAGAATGCGAAGATGCTCAAATTTGAGTCAGTTGGATTCTTCGGGAAAAAATAAGTGGAATTAAAAAAAAAACGAGTCTCCTAGGTCTATTTTAACGGATTTTAGCGCAAAAAACGCTAAAATTTGACATTTTTTAAAAGTTGTCCAAAATCGTCATATGAGTACTCAAATCTACTTAATCTACTTGAAATTTTGCGTAGATTACGAATCTGAAATAAAAAATAGGGGTTCTCATTTTAAATAACGAAGTTAGGTTGTGTCTGAGACACCCTGTATATCCAGGCGGATTTTAAACTACACCATCAAATTCTTCGATTTAAATTAAGGGGGGTTTACATTTAACTTTTTTTCGTAAAACCACTTTTTAACGCACTCCCAGACGCTTGCCATATGTTTCCGGACACCCTGTATACTTCCCCGTCCGTTATACTTCCCCTCCTATATACTTCTCCGTCCGTTATGATTCCCCTCTTTTATACTTCCCCCACCGTTATACTTCCCCTCCTTTATACTTCCCTCTCCGTTATACTTCCCCTCCTATATAATTCCCCGTCCGTTATAATTCCCCTCCTTTATACTTCCCTATTAACTATTCCGGTCAATAACTTTAAACGAGGGAATTTCCCGGAGTCCTTTTAATTATAAATATCGCTTTTTCCGGTCTCGAGAAAATCGGAAAAGTGCTGAATTGTGTCGAAAACTGTTTTTATACACAAGTTGGAAATAATCGATTTTCCACCGCTTTTAAAAATGCGACGGTAAAAAGAAAGTTTTTGAAAGATTCCTTGATACTCAAGAACACACACGTGGACAAAAGAATCTCAAATTTCTTCCCTTTCTAGGCCATTAGTTTCACCCCTATAATATTTCCTGATTTTCAATCGATAAAACTGACTCGGAAAATTTAATGAAAATAATGACCCTGCGGGAAAAGCGTTCGGAAGATAAATTTATTTTCTCCATAATTAAAAAGCGCAAATCCATATAAAAATTGAAAAATTAATTTTTCTTCTCTGTGGAAATTCCTTTTAGAAGTACTAGTTAGGAGAGGTTCCAACGAAGCTTTACTTATCTTTTTCCGTAAAGGTAAGTACAAATATAGGAGGGGGAACTACATATTAAAGAGGGGAAGTATAACGTAGAGGATGTATAACGGAGGGGAAGGTTTAAGGGAGGGGAAGTATAAGGGGGTGAAGTAAAAGGAAAGGGATGTATAACAGAAGGGAGTTTAACGGAGGGGAAAGTTTAAGGGAGGGGAAGTATAAGGAAGGAGCAAGTATAAGGGAGGGGAAGTATAACGTACAGAAGTAAGTAAAATATTGGAGGGGGAACTACATCTTAAAGAGGGGAAGTATAACGTAGAGGATGTATAACGGAGGGGAAAGTTTAAGGGAGGGGAAGTATAAGGGAGGAGGAAGTATAAGGGAGGGGAAGTAAAAGGAAAGGGATGTATAACAGAAGGGAGTTTAACGGAGGGGAAAGTTTAAGGGAGGGGAAGTATAAGGAAGGAGCAAGTATAATGGAGGGGAAGTATAAGCTAGGAGAAAGTATAAGGAAGGGAAGTATAAGGAAGAAGAGGTATAACAGAAGGGGTATAAGGGAGGAGAGGTATAACGGAGGGGAAAGTTTAAGGGAGGGGAACTATAAGGGATGAAGAAGTATAGGGGAGGGGAAGTATAAGGAAGGGATGTATAAAAGAAGGGGTATAACGGAGGGGAAAGAGTAAGGGAGGGGAAGTATAAGCTAGGAGAAAGTATAAGGAAGGGGAAGTATAAGGAAGAGGATGTATAACAGAAGGGGATATAAGGGAGGAGAGTATAACGGAGGGGAAAGTTTAAGGGAGGGGAAATATAAGGGACAAGAAAGTATAAGGGAGGGGACGTATAAGGAAGGGGATGCATAACCGAAGGGGGTATAACGGAGGGGAAAGTGTAAGGGAGGGGAACTGTAAGGGATGAAGAAATATAGGGGAGGGGAAGTATAAGGAAGGGGATGTATAATAGAAGGGGGTATAACGGAGGGGAAAGAGTAAGGGAGGGAACTGTAAGGGATGAAGAAATATAGGGGAGGGGAAGTATAAGGGAGGGGAAGTATAAGGAGGAGGAAGTATAAGGGAGAGGAAGTATAAGGGAGAGGAAGTATAAGGGAGGAGGAAGTATAAGGGAGGGGAAGTATAAGGAAAGGGATGTATAACAGAAGGGGGTATAACGGAGGGGAAAGTTTAAGGGAGGGGAAGTATAAGGAAGAGGATGTATAACAGAAGGGGGTATAAGGGAGGGGAAAGTTTAAGGGAGGGAAGTATGAGGAGGAGAAGTATAAGGGAGGGGAAGTATAAGGAAAGGGATGTATAACAGAAGGGGGTATAACGGAGGGGAAAGTTTAAGGGAGGGGAAGTATAAGCTAGGAGAAAGTATAAGGAAGGGGAAGTATAAGGAAGAGGAGGTATAACAGAAGGGGTATAAGGGAGGAGGTATAACGGAGGGGAAAGTTTAAGGGCGGGGAACTATAAGGGATGAAGAAGTATAGGGGAGGGGAAGTATAAGGAAGGGATGTATAACAGAAGGGGGTATAACGGAGGGGAAAGAGTAAGGGAGGGGAAGTATAAGCTAGGAGAAAGTATAAGGAAGGGGAAGTATAAGGAAGAGGATGTATAACAGAACCCCTTCTGTTAATTAATAAGGGAGGAGAGGTATAACGGAGGGAAAAGTTTAAGGGAGGGGAAATATAAGGGACGAGAAAGTATAAGGGGGGGACGTATAAGGAAGGGGATGCATAATAGAAGGGGTATAACGGAGGGGAAAGTGTAAGGGAGGGGAAGTATAAGCTAGGAGAAAGTATAAGGAAGGGGAAGTATAAGGAAGAGGATGTATAACAGAAGGGGATATAAGGGGGAGAAATATGACGGAGGGGAGATATAACGGAGGGGAGTATAAGGGGAGGTATAACGGAGGGGAAGTATAAGGAAGAGATGTATAACAGAAAGGGGTATAACGGAGGGGAAAGTGTAAGGGAGGGTAAGTATAAGGGAGGAGGAAGTATAAGGGAGGGGAAGTATAAGGAAGAGGATGTATAACAGAAGGGGGTATAACGGTGGGAGGTATAACAGAGGGTAAGTATAAAGGAAGGGAAGTATAACGGTGGGGGAAGTACAAAGTAGGAACTATAACGGAGAGGGAAGTACAAAATAAAGGAAGTATAACAGAGGGGGAAAATCTCAAGAAAATTTGGTGAAAATCAGGTAAAAATCGGCAGAAAACTGTGGCTAAAGACTAAAGAGTTAAAAAACTAAAGCGTTCTGGAAAATAACCCTACGGCCGGCCGTCGCCACAGAAAAAGTTGAGATCGGTAAAGATTAATATTCGATTTATCTGATTTTTCTTTCTTCTTATTCCGTCGTTTTCTTCTAATTGCGTCGATTGTTAACAGAAAAAATCCTTTGTTAATATTCGATTTGACCCTCCGGGATCTGGAAGACCATTCCCAAAAACCCGATTTGGAGGGTACCACAATAACTTCTTTAAGGAAGTTGAAAATCTGATATTCATGTCATTAGACGTTTCTGACACATATTCAGAAATTTTCAATCGATTTTTGACGTATTTTAATCTCGCATGTGAAAAGAGAATAATGATGGAAGGTGTCGGAGGAGAGGGGGAAAAAAATGTAAGGGAGAAGGTAAGTCACGTCTCTAATAAGACGAAGGTTGTCCCGTGAGGATTGATGGAATGAAAGTGACAAGTTACTAGGCGAAGTATCATTCATAAGAGTCTAACTCGTTAAAGTTACAAATGAGAAAAAAAGGCTTGAAAGAAGAAAAAAATCCAGACACAAAAATTCTTTATACTTAGTTTCGATCTTTTAGACCAGCTAGATAAAATAGAATCGCGACGATGCTAAAAAACTTGATAATCTCTTCAAGGGCGATAAACTTTTAATAAAGACGGAATTTTATATCTGGGATGTAAACGCCTCCTAAAATCTACTCTAAGTTTCATAAGCGTAATAACCGTTAGGTCTAGGGTGTAAAAAGGACGCTGAATAAAATAAGGCGCGATTAGGGTAAACCATCAAAACCTAAACGTTCTCCTGGTCTGATTTTTAAATGCATCCCCCCAAATATTGACTAAAATAAGGCGCGAATAGGCTAAACTATCAAGACCTAAACGTTCTCCTGGTCTAATTTTTATATGCAACCCCCAATTAATGACTAAAATAAGGCGCGAATATGCTAAACCATCAAGACTTAAACGTTCTCCTGGTCTAATCTTTAAATGCAACCCCCAATTAATGACAAAAATAAGGCGCAAATAGGCTAAACCATCAAGACCTAAACGTTCTCCTGGTCTAATTTTTATATGCAACCCCCAATTAATGACTAAAATAAGGCGCGAATAGGCTAAACCATCAAGACCTAAACGTTCTCCTGGTCTAATGTTAATATGCAACCCCCAATTAATGACAAAAATAAGGCGCAAATAGGCTAAACCATCAAGACCTAAACGTTCTCCTGGTCTAATTTTTATATGCAAACCCCAATTAATGACTAAAATAAGGCGCGAATAGGCTAAACCATCAAGACCTAAACGTTCTCCTGGTCTAATGTTAATATGCAACCCCCAATTAATGACAAAAATAAGGCGCAAATAGGCTAAACCATCAAGACCTAAACGTTCTCCTGGTCTAATTTTTATATGCAACCCCCAATTAATGACTAAAATAAGGCGCAAATAGGCTAAACCATCAAGACCTAAACGTTCTCCTGGTCTAATTTTTATATGCAACCCCCAATTAATGACTAAAATAAGGCGCAAATAGGCTAAACCATCAAGACCTAAACGTTCTCCTGGTCTAATTTTTATATGCAACCCCCAATTAATGACTAAAATAAGGCGCGAATAGGCTAAACCATCAAGACCTAAACGTTCTCCTGGTCTAATTTTTAAATGCAGCCCCCAAGTAATGACTAAAATAAGGCGCGAATATGCTAAACCATCAAGACCTAAACGTTCTCCTGGTCTAATTTTTAAATGCAGCCCTCAATTAATGGCTAAAATAAGGCGCAAATATGCTAAACCATCAAAACCTAAACGTTCTCCTGGTCAAATTTTAAAATGCAGCCCCCAATTAATGACAACAATAAGGCGCAAATAGGCTAAGCCTTCAAGACCTAAACGTTCTCCTGGTATAATTTTTAAATGCAGCCCCTAATTAATGACAAAAATAAGGCGCGAATAGGCTAAACCATCAAGACCTAAACGTTCTCCTGGTCTAATTTTTAAATGCAGCCCCCAATAAATGACTAAAATAAGGCGCGAATAGGCTAAACCATCAAGACCTAAACGTTCTCCTGGTCTAATTTTAAATAATCCTCCAAGTAATGACAACAATAAGGCGCAAATAGGCTAAGCCTTCAAGACCTAAACGTTCTCCTGGTCTAATTTTTAAATGCAGCCCCCAATTAATGACTAAAATAAGGCGCGAATAGGCTAAACCATCAAGACCTAAACGTTCTCCTGGTCTAATTTTAAAATGCAGCCCCCAAGTAATGACTAAAATAAGGCGCGAATATGCTAAACCATCAAGACCTAAACGTTCTCCTGGTCTAATTTTTAAATACAACCCAAAAGGGATTTTTATTACGCAAAACACTATTTTTGTGCGGCCGAAAATAACTGACTTTTTTTCTAATAGAATCCACTCTTTTTTTTCTGTACCTTATAAAAAGTGAAAATTTCTCTTTCAGTCCTGCATGAGAAAATAAACTTCCTTCTCATAAATTAATTTTTTTCTCTCTTATATCCCTCAAGTTTTTTATTTCATAAATATTTAATAACGAAACAATAAATTAAAGAGGATTCAATTAATTTTTTTTACTTATCGATGATTATCAATAGGGGCATTCAAAAACCCATTGAAGTCTTTCATTTTGATTAAAAATTGTCGTATTGGTCTCGAGTGATGTAAGAAAAAAGAAGGAATAAAAAAGGAAAGTTTGATTAAAGATCCCCTCAGAAACCTGACACTTTCCTCTGACTCAAAGCTAACTAATTTAAAACGGAATTTGATCCTGTTCCAATTATCATGAAGCCAAAGGAAGGATATGTAGATCGAAAATTCTCAATTACCCTCCGTAATTATTTTTTTCCCTCCGTCGTGCATAATATTAAATTTTTTTTTTTAAATTTTCTCCTCTTTCGGAAAATTGGAAATGGGATAATTGAGTTGCGATAACCCGGGGTGTGGTCAAGCTTTGAAATGCACCCACTCCTCCGCTCGCCCAACCCCGCCTCTGCTTTTAACTCTTCCGGCGGACCATAATTTGAATGTAAATTAATTCAGTTCTGGTACATGTCCGCGATTTCGTCATAGGAAATTGCATGTCCTCAAACAAAAAGTGACGTTAATCACCCTCTGATCAGGTTTTATACGCTGTCACAAAAAATATTTACTGATGAATTTCGAAAACAATGATTTTATGGATAAAAGGGGAAGTCGCTTTTTAGCCTGCATTATTTGATTCTAAAAAAAAGTACTAGTCTGGAGCTGGCCCCGACGGGAACTTCCTTAAAGAGAAGTAACAATATAGGAGGGGGAATTATAACGGAGGGGGAAGTATAAAGGAGGGGAAGTATAACGGAGGGGGAAGTATAAAGAAAGAGAAGTGTAACGGAGAAGGAAGTTAAAAAAAAAATTTCTAATTATTGGGTTTTTTAAGTTTTTTTTGTTTAAATTTGTTTAAATTTTGTTTAAATTAAAGTTTTTTTTTTTGAAAATTTTCAAATTTTTTTTTTGACCAAAAAAATTTTTTTTTTTTTCAAAAAATTTTCAAAGTTTATTTCGAAAAATTTTCCGGGGTTTTTTTTCGAAAAATTTTATAAGTTTTTTTAATTTTTTTTTTTTTTAAATATTTTTTGTCAAGGTAGAAATAATGGGCTCTTTGGCCTAGGGATGTGCCTCTCGTAAAGGGTAGAAGTACGAAATTTCTCCCTACTAAAAAAAAATTAATAAATAAAAGTCGCAATTTTTTTACGCCAAAAATTCTTAAAAAATATAAGGGGTAATTGGTGAAAATTTGGTGAAAATCGGATTAACGGTTCGGCCGCAGCACATTTTTTAAAATTTCAAACAGACATATCTCCGCCATTTTTTCGAAATTCAAAAATCGCCCTCGTTACATTCTTCTTCACCGGCTAAAGAAATTTTGGTGAAAATTTGGTAAAAATCGGATGAAAACTGTGGCCGTAAAGTGTTCCGGAAAAAAATGCTACGGCCGGCCGGCACCACAGACAAAGTTGAGATCGGTAAAGATCAATATTCGATTTGACCCTCCGGGGTCTGGAAGACCCTTCCCCAAAAACCCGACGTCGAGGGTATCGCAATAACTTCTTTAAGGAAGTTAAAAAAAGTTGTTTATTTTAAAATGAACTGGATTCGGTTGTGATACGACTTTCGGCTTCGGAAGATTTATAAAATTGGTCGGATTCTAAAAAGTAGTCGCCGGAATCGACTCTGACCGGTCTTAGCTTTTTATTTGATCCGTAACCTTGAGAGGCGAAAGTGAGGTCGCCGATGGAGATCTTTTGCTTTTCGTCGTCTTCGGAATTGAGGCTGCCTTCGTACTCGGTGACGCTCGTCGTCTCCGCTTGGGAGGCGCTCTCCGGGTAGGAGCCGAAGTAGATCATGGGCGGGTTGTGGAGGACTTCGTGAAGGGAGTCTTTGTAGAATTTTAGACGCTCTTCGATATCATCGTTTGATGTACGTTCGATGTCTTCGACGATCTCTTCAAGCCTCTCCAATATCGCTTTAGCCTGCAAATAACGAGGTTAATCTTCAAAACCCGAGTACGCTACATCATTTGGCATTTTTAGTACATAGAAAATACATAGGAGGATATAGAATATAGATGACTGGGAGTAAGGTGACCATATTTCAAAGCATCAAATTGGAAAACGGTTAAAAAAAGGGTTAAAAGAGTGTTTCTACATCATGAATTCGACTAAAAGGACCCAAAACACGGCAAAAGAGATGTGTAACGCCCGGGCACCAAATTAAACGAGTGTTTCTACACCCGAAATTCGACAAAATGGACCCAAAACCCCTCTAAGCGATTAAACGGGTGTTTCTACACCCGAAACCCCTCTAAGCGATGTTTAACGCCGATTAAACGGGTGTTTCTACACCCGAAACCCCTCTAAGCGATGTTTAACGCCGATTAAACGGGTGTTTCTACACCCGAAACCCCTCTAAGCGATGTTTAACGCCGATTAAACGGGTGTTTCTACACCCGAAATTCGACAAAAAGGACCCAAAACCACTTTAAGCGATGTTAAACGCCGATTAAACGGGTGTTTCTACACCCGAAATTCGACAAAAAGGACCCAAAACCCCTGTAAGCGATGTTTAACGCCGATTAAACGGGTGCTTCTACACCCGAAATTCGACAAAAAGGACCCAAAACCCCTGTAAGCGATGTTTAACGCCGATTAAACTGGTGTTTCTACACCCGAAATTCGACAAAAAGGACCCAAAACCACTTTAAGCGATGTTTAACGACGATTAAACGGGTGTTTCTACACCCGAAACCCCTAAGCGATGTTAAACGCCGATTAAACGGGTGTTTCTACACCCGAAATTCGACAAAAAGGACCCAAAACCCCTGTAAGCGATGTTTAACGCCGATTAAACGGGTGCTTCTACACCCGAAATTCGACAAAAAGGACCCAAAACCCCTGTAAGCGATGTTTAACGCCGATTAAACTGGTGTTTCTACACCCGAAATTCGACAAAAAGGACCCAAAACCACTTTAAGCGATGTTTAACGACGATTAAACGGGTGTTTCTACACCCGAAACCCCTCTAAGCGATGTTTAACGCCGATTAAGCGGGTGTTTCTACACCCGAAATTCGACAAAAAGGACCCAAAACTTTAATCGATGTTAAACGCCGATTAAACGGGTGTTTCTACACCCGAAATTCGACAAAAAGGACCCAAAACCACTTTAAGCGATGTTTAACGACGATTAAACGGGTGTTTCTACACCCGAAACCCCTCTAAGCGATGTTAAACGCCGATTAAACGGGTGTTTCTACACCCGAAATTCGACAAAAAGGACCCAAAACCACTTTAAGCGATGTTAACGACGATTAAACGGGTGTTTCTACACCCGAAACCCTCTAAGCGATGTTAAACGATTAAACGGGTGTTTCTACACCCGAAATTCGACAAAAAGGACCCAAAACCACTTTAAGCGATGTTTAACGACGATTAAACGGGTGTTCTACACCCGAAACCCCTCTAAGCGATGTTTAACGCCGATTAAACGGGTGTTTCTACACCCGAAATTCGACAAAAAGGACCCAAAACCACTTTAAGCGATGTTTAACGCCGATTAAACGGGTGTTCTACACCCGAAACCCCTAAGCGATGTTTAACGCCGATTAAACGGGTGTTTCTACACCCGAAATTCGACAAAAAGGACCCAAAACCACTTTAAGCGATGTTTAACGCCGATTAAACGGGTGTTTCTACACCCGAAATTCGACAAAAAGGACCCAAAACCCCTAAGCGATGTTTAACGCCGATTAAACGGGTGTTTCTACACCCGAAATTCGACAAAAAGGACCCAAAACCACTTTAAGCGATGTTTAACGCCGATTAAACGGGTGTTTCTACACCCGAAATTCGACAAAAAGGACCCAAAACCTTTAAGCGATGTTTAACGCCGATTAAACGGGTGTTTCTACACCCGAAATTCGACAAAAAGGACCCAAAACCCCTAAGCGATGTTTAACGCCGATTAAACGGGTGTTTCTACACCCGAAATTCGACAAAAAGGACCCAAAACTACTTTAAGCGATGTTTAACGCCGATTAAACGGGTGTTTCTACACCCGAAATTCGACAAAAAGGACCCAAATCCCCTAAGCGAAACGCCGATCAAACGGGTGTTTCTACACCCGAAAATAGACAAAAAGGACCCAAAACCCCTGTAAGCGATGTTTAACGACGATAAAACGGGTGTTTCTACACCCGAAACCACTCTAAGCGATGTATAACGCCGATTAAACGGGTGTTTCTACACCCGAAATTCTACAAAAAGGACCCAAAACCCCTGTAAGCGATGTTTAACACCGATTAAACGGGTGTTTCTACACCCGAAATTCGATAAAAGGACCCAAAAGCCCTGTAAGCGATGTTTAACGCCGATTAAACGGGTGTTTCTACACCCGAAATTCGACAAAAACCCAAAACCCCTGTAAGCGATGTTTAACGCCGATTAAACGGGTATTTCTACACCCGAAATTCGACAAAAAGGACCCAAAACCCCTCTAAGCGATGTTTAACGCCGATCAAACGGGTGTTTCTACACCCGAAAATCGACAAAAAGGACCCAAAACCCTGTAAGCGATGTTTAACGACGATAAAACGGGTGTTCTACACCCGAAACCACTCTAAGCGATGTATAACGCCGATTAAACGGGTGTTTCTACACCTGAAATTCGACAAAAAGGACCCAAAACCCCTGTAAGCGATGTTTAACGCCGATTAAACGAATGTTTCTAAACCCAAAATTCGACAAAAAGGACCCAAAACCTCTTTAAGCGATGTTTAACGACGATTAAACGGGTGTTTCTACACCCGAACCCCTCTAAGCGATGTTTAACGCAGATTAAACTTGTGTTTCTACACCCGAAATTCGACGAAAAGGACCCAAAACCCCTCTAAGCGATGTTTAACGCCGATTAAACGGGTGTTTCTACCCGAAATTCGACAAAAAGGACCCAAAACACACTTTAAGCGATGTTTAACGCCGATTAAACGAGTGTTTCTACACCTGAAATTCGACAAAAAGGACCCAAAACCCCTGTAAGCGATGTTTAACGCCGATTAAACGGGTGTTTCTAAACCCAAAATTCGACAAAAAGGACCCAAAACCCCTCTAAGCGGTGTTTAACGCCGATTAAACGAGTGTTTCACCCGAAATTCGACAAAAAGGAGCCAAAACCACTTTAAGCGATGTTTAACGCCGATTAAACGGTGTTTCCAGAGAATCGAGGAAAATGGCTAAATGTTTACCAATTAATTCATCCTTACCTCTGACCAAACTTGTATCCATACTTTCCTAATACTATTCACATCGAAAAAACATTCGTTCCCAGTTGTCGCCTCCAGCAATTTTTCATTGATTTATATAAATTTTACCTTGAAAAGTTTTTATTTTTGTCTCTTTCACCTTTTTTTTTTCACTTACGAAGCGTTGAGACCATCGATTTGGTCTCCTTTTAGGCAAATCCCGCATTTCGATTCTCACTTCCAACTTGAGCAACGCAAGTTTTATTTTGGTCGTTTGGACGTCCATTTCTCTCCTCAATTTCGCCAAATCCGACATCGAATAACGTACACCGATCATTTTTCTGAATAAAAACTACGTAATAAACATCTGCTTGAAAATTAATAAAAGCATAGTTTAGCGGGATTCCCGTCTGATTTGGAATTTATGATAAAATTTTATTGATAGACGTATTTCCGTTTTGAAAAATAAACAGACGAAAATTTGACATGTCTCATGGACGATTTGCATTTCCGAGGCTATGGCAACATATCCCCCCCCCAACCCGGACTATCGGAACAGCGATTCTCATGAATATGAAAATTTCCGGGGCACAATCCTCCGCGGAACATTTAAACCTTTGCCGATTTACTCGAGTTTCCTGTCAAAACAGATAATATTTCTGAAGCCAATTTTAGGGAAAGGGTGATGCTCCGTTTTTTGGGATTTCATCTGCGCCTAAATGTCCCAGGGGTTGTTGACCTTTTAATCCTGTTTTCTGTGCCTGAATTTTTTTTTTTTTTCATTTTGACGATAATCAAAGCCTAAGAAAAATTTGCGAAATTCCAGGGTCCGTTATACCACTTAATCTTTAAGTAATTTAATTTGCCCCAATTTACAACGCTTTGACTGTGGTTAGGAAAAAACTTTCTTCGCTTTCAGCTCTATTGAACACTCATAAATATAAACAAAAACTCGTTTTTTTAATTTTTTATTTTAATCAAAATATTATGATGGAAAAATTCGCATTTTTTTGTGATTTTCTGCATTTTTAATTTAAAAACTTCCTTAATTTCGACGTTTTTGACCGATCAACTTTGTCTGTGGTTCCGGCCGGCCGTCCTTAGCATTTTTTTCCGTTTACGGCCACAGTTTTCATCCGATTTTCACACAAATTTCTTTTGCCGGTGAAGAAGAATGTAACGGGGACGATTTTTGGCGAAAAAAATGGCGGAGATATGTCTGTTTTGCGGAAATAGTCCGATTTCACCAAATTTTCACCAATTACTCCTTATATTTTTTAAGAATTTTGGTGTAAAAAAATTGCCACTTTTTATGATTTTTTTTTAGTAGGGAGAAATTTCATACATCTACCCATACGAGAGGCACATCCCAAAATTATTCGTCACTTAAAAAACGAGAACATAGAAATTTTTCAAAAAAAAAAAAAGCGCAAAAAAAGGAAAACCCGAAAAATTTTTGAACGAAAAAAAAAACTCGGAAAATTTCCAAAAAAAAAATTTCCCCTTCCCCCTCCTTTATACTTTCCCTCCCTTCGTTACTTCGATCCTTATACTTCCTCTGTTATACTCCCCCTCCGTTTTCCATCCCCTCCGTTATACATCCCCCTACTATACAGGGTGTCCGGAAACACATGGCAAGCGTCTGGGAGAGCGTTAAAAAGTGGTTTTACGAAAAAAGTTAAATGTAAACCCCCCTTAATTTAAATCAAAGAATTTGATGGTGTAGTTTAAAATCCGCCTGGATATACAGGGTGTCCAGAGACAACTTCACTTCGTTTATTCAAAAATAAGAACCCCTATTTTTTATTTCGGATTCGTAATCTACGCAAATTTCAAGTAGATTTGAGTACTCATATGACGATTTGGACAACTTTTAAAAAATGTCAAAATTTAGCGTTTTTTGCGCTAAAATCCGTTAAAATTGACCTAAGAGAACTCGTTTTCCACGAAGAATCCAACTGTCTCAAATTTGAGCATCTTCGCATTCAGCATCACGAGATTTCGTCGCTAATGGCCTTTTTTCAAGTTAGAACCCAAATTTTAGTTCAGAAATGAAAATAGCACTTGTTGAAAGGAATTTTTCTTTCGGACCACAAATTTTGAAAGAGCTACAGCGTCTTTTGTTTTTTTGCATCAAAAATTAAAATTCCGTCAACAAATCGCTAATTTCCATTTTGAAGTATGGAATTTGGAGTTAACTTGAAAAAAGGCGCCACTGAGCGAATGCGAAAATTTGTGAGCATCTTCGCATTCAGCACACGAGATTTCGTCGCTAATGGCCTTTTTCAAGTTAGAACCCAAATTTTAGTTCAGAAATGAAAATTAGCACTTGTTGAAAGGAATTTTTCTTTCGGACCACAAATTTGAAGAGCTACAGCGTCTTTGTGTTTTTGCATCAAAAATTAAAATTCCGTCAACAAATCGCTAATTTCCATTTTTGAAGTATGGAATTTGGAGTTAAACTTGAAAAAAGGCCATTAGCGACGAAATCTCGTGATGCTGAATGCGAAGATGCTCAAATTTGAGACAGTTGGATTCTTCGGGAAAAAATAAGTGGAATTAAAAAAAAACGAGTCTCGTAGGTCAATTTTAACGCAAAAAAACGCTAAATTTTGACATTTTTTAAAAGTTGTCCAAAATTGTCATATGAGTACTCAAATCTACTTGAAATTTTGCGTAGATTACGAATCTGAAATAAAAAATAGGGGTTCTCATTTGAAATAACGAAGTTAGGTTGTGTCTGGGACACCCTGTATATCCAGGCGGATTTTAAACGACACCATCAAATTCTTTGATTTAAATTAAGGGGGGTTTACATTTAACTTTTTTTCGTAAAACCACTTTTTAACGCTCTCCCAGACGCTTGCCATGTGTTTCCGGACACCCTGTATACTTCCCCCTCCTATATTGTTACTTCTCTTTAAGGAAGTTTTCGTCGGAAGCTCTTCAAACAAGTGCTTTTTTTTAATTTTTATTTTATTTAATCAAAAATATTATGATGGAAAAATTCGCGTTTTTCTGGTTTTCTTCATTTTTCTGATTTAAAATTTTTTTTAAACGAACAGTTTTTCTCGGAAAATTGGAGCAAAAAAACACCGCCTGTGGTAAATCGGAGCCTTAAATACTTAAAAATAACCGATGCAAGTTTTAAAATAAAATGAAAACTTTCTCCTAAACGTTCAATACTTTTTAAACAAAGTTGTAAGTGGAAAAAATGTAAAGGAACAAAGCCAGGCTTAGTTCTGAAATCCTCTTAAAGTGATTTTTTTCCCCCCCTAAACTCACGAAATTGGCTGAAATTAAATTTATTAAAAAATAGAAATGTTTGAATAATTTTTAGATTTTAAAAATAATTTAGTGAGGAAGAAAGGCCCTCAGTTTAGTCGAAAATGGGTGGAGATTTTGTGGTTTTTGTTTTCATGATGGAAAGCTTCCAGAGGAGCTTTGAATGGAGGCTTGGAAACGGAGGGGTTGGAAAGATTCCAATTCTATTGGGGGCCGTGGAATGAGAACGTTTTAACACCACTCTTTCGGCGCGAAGATACAAAAATTTAAAAAAAATATATTTTTAAATAAATTGAAGTCTGGGTAAGGGGGGCAACAAGTGGTGAAATCCTCTGTGGAATGTCTGGCACGTAATGTCGCATTGCTGCATTCCGGAATCCTGACGTACCTGATCAGACCCCCCCCCCCGGCGCGAAGATACAAAAATTTAAAAAAATATATTTTTTAAATAAATTGAAGTCTGGGTAAGGGGGGCAACAAGTGGTGAAATCCTCTGTGGAATGTCTGGCACGTAATGTCGCATTGCTGCATTCCGGAATCCTGACGTACCTGATCAGACCCCCCCCCCCCTTTTTTTTTTCCCCGGTTTAGAGTTTACTCGTCCTTAACCCTTCAGAAGTCTCCTTTACGAAGAAAAAATAAATTATTTAACAATATTGACTTCGATCATTTATGAGGTGTACAAAATGAAACTCGGCTAAAATCTACAAAATTCAAATTTACCCTGTGGCTGAGTTTCATTTTGTACACCTAATAAATAAAAATTGTAGGAAATTTAATTTCTATAAATTTGTACTTAATTATTTTTTTCTAGGATGCACCATTTTCGGAAAATAATTATTTTTTAAAATAAATTTATCTTGAAAACAGTGCGTCCTAGAGAAAAAATGAATAGAATAAAAATTAAAGAGAATTGAATTTCCAACAGATTTTATTTAGTGCACTTTTTCAATATCTTTAACGGTTTACGATTTACAAGCCTTTAAAAATTAACCTCTTAATGGTTATACTTCAATAACCTTCATACACGGAGAAGGTCAACTTTTGATGGACTTTAACGCCTAAAATGTTCAAAATTTTGAAAAAATGAACTACTAGGTGTAAAAAAATGAAACCCGGCTAAAATTTACAAAATTCAAATCCAGAAATCCTAAGTTTTATTTCGGAATTTATGGAATTGCTTCGGAATTTGCCATTCGAAGTTGAATCAAATTCAACCCCCCTTAAAATTGTCCAACAAGGTCATATAAATAGTTGAATCAACTTGAAAGGCTTAGATTACAAATCTGAAATTAAAATAGGGCATTTAACCCTGGGGCGGGAAAATTTTTTTCATCAAACTACTTAGTTACTCCAAAACATTTAATGAAGTATAAAATTAATTTGGCATGTTAATTTTGCAAAAATTAGGCTTAATTGTCCCTCACAAAAGATCAGATTTGTAGGCAATCCGCAATTTTCGAGGAAGACGGGCAAAAGTACTAGTCTGGAGCTGGCCCCGACGGGTTCCTTAAAGAGAAGTAACAATATAGGAGGGGAAGTATATGGGAGGGGAAGTATAACGAGTGGGAAGTATGTGGGAGGGGAAGTATAACGGAGGGGGAAGTAACGGAGTAGGAAGTATATGGGAGGGGAAGTATAACGAACGGGGAAGTACTAAGTTTTTTTGTTCTTTTTCTTTTTTTTTTTTTGTTTGAAAAATTGTTAAGTTCTTTTTTCGAAAAATTTTTTAAGTGTCAAGGTAGAAATAATGGGCTCTTTGGCCTAGGGATGTGCCTCTCGTAAAGAGTAGAAGTACGAAATTTCTCGGTACAAAAAAAAAAATTTTTAACTTTTTTTTTCGAAAAATTTTCTAAGTTTTTTTCGAAAATTTCCGGGTTTTCCTTTTTTTTTTTTTTTTTTTTTTTTTTTTTTTTTTTTTTTTTTTTTTTTTTTTTTTTTTTTTTTTTTTTTTTTTCGAAAAATTTTCTGGGTTTTTCTTTTTTTTTTTCTTTTTCTTTTTTTTTTTGAAAAATTTTCTAAGTTCTTTTTTTCGAAAAATTTTTTAAGTGTCAAGGTAGAAATAATGGGCTCTTTGGCCTAGGGATGTGCCTCTCGTAAAGGGTAGAAGTACGAAATTTCTCCCTACTAATAAAAATAGTAATTCAAAAGTGGCAATTTTTTGCACCAAAAATTCTTAAAAAATATAAGGAGTAATTGGTGAAAATTTGGGTGAAAATCGGATTAACGGTTCGGCCGCAGCGAATTTTTTAAAATTTCAAAACAGACATATCTCCGCCATTTTTTCGAAATTCAAAAACCCCTCGTTACATTCTTCTTCACCGGCTAAAGAAATTTGTGTGAAAATCGGATGAAAATTGTGGCCGTAAAGTGTACCGGAAAAAAATGCTACGGAGGGCCGGAACCACAGACAAAGTTGAGATCGGTAAAGATCAATATTCGATTTGACCCTCCGGGGTCTGGAAGACCTTCCCCAAAAACCCGACGTCGAGGGTATCGCAATAACTTCTTTAAGGAAGTTAAAACCGTTTAAATTGTTGTTAAACGCAGTAGGGTGCTAATCAAACCGATAAAACGGGTGTTTTACACCAAAAGATCGAGGAAGAGCGCAAAAAAACCGTTTAAATTGGTTTAAACGCAATAGTTTGCTACTTAAACCGATAAAACGGGTGTTTCTACACCAAAAGATCGGGGGGAGACGGCCAAAACATGTTAGGGTGTTAAACGCATAAGGTGATAAAACCGATAAAAAGGGTGTTTCTACACCAAAAAATCGAATAAAACTACTTAAAATCCTACAAAAAAGGTGCTTACGCCTGCTAAAACGTTTATATGTTAGAAAATCAATTAAAACAGGCCAAAAGCCATTTTAGGGTACTTCTAATTGACTTTAAGAATGGGGGATTTTGGGGCAAAATATAGAAAGGAACGTTCTAAAATTCACCGAAAAAATTGACTAAAAATGTTCATTCTCATTAATAAACGGTTTAGTATATACATCGATGGTTTAGGGTGTCTTCCGTTAGACTGAAAATGATACAATTTTGGTGGTGTTTGAGTTTGTTATGCAGCGTTTGTCAGCTTCTGTAGATTTGCTTACTTCTGTTTATATTGTAGAGAAAGTGGATTACAATCGTAGAAGAAAGGAGGTTGGGGTGTGCGATTGTTCCCGCTCGTCGAATTCGTATTAAGTCGTGAAGAGGGCGTTGTTTAAATGAAAGGGCCGGAGGGCGAAGGGGTAGGCTTAGTTTTGGGATAGAGAGAGGGATTTCAGGGGGTTCGAAACGCGGCCATTTTCCAGTCGATGAACCCTGTTATCTAGTACAACGGTGGCCCTCCGCAATTCAACTCCAACCCCCCCAAAACCCTTGTTTCCGGAGATGAACACCGTTTCTCGTCAATACGCGAATTTGCAGTATGCAATTTTCATGGTTACCAACCTAAAGTGACACCTTTCTATAAACTTTTGGGAAATCAGACATCTATTATTTCTTTACTCCATATCATTACAAGTTTATTCAAGACTTTATGAAGCCTAAAAGTTCTTAGAACGCAAAAAATTATCAAAATCCCCTTTTTTGCGGTGGATATAAACTGTCCTTTTCGGTGGCCCCTCCACAATTCAGCTCCAACCCCCCAAAACCCTTGTTTCCGGAGATGAAACACCGTTTCTCTTCAATGCGCGAATTTGCAGTAGGGATTTTGTAAAGCCTAAAAGATCTTAGAACTCAAAAAATTATCAAAATCCCCCTTTTTTGCGGTGAATATAAACTGTTGTCTACGGTGGCCCCTCCACAATTCAGCTCCAACCCCCCAAAACCCTTGTTTGCGGGAGACGAAACACCGTTTTTTGTCAATGCGCGAATTTGCAGTATGGAATTTTCATGGTTACCAACCTAAAGTGACATCTTTGATTTCTTTACTTTCATATCAAAACAAGTTTGTTCGGGACTTTATAAAGCCTAAAAGTTCTTAGAACGCAAAAAATTATCAAATCCCCTTTTTGCGGTGGATATAAACTGTCATTCGGTGGCCCTCCACAATTCAACTCCAACCCCCCAAAACCCTTGCGGAGATGAAACACCGTTTTTCGTCAATGCGCGAATTCGCAGTATGCAATTTTCATGGTTACCAACCTAAAGTGACATCTTTGATTTCTTACTTCATAATATCAAAACAAGTTTGTTCGGGACTTTATAAAGCCTAAAAGATCTTAGAACGCAAAAAATTATCAAAATCCCCCTTTTTTGGGGTGGATATAAACTGTTATCTATGGTGGCCCCTCCACAATTCAGCTCCACCCCCCCCAAAACCCTTGTTTCCGGAGATGAAACACCATTTCTCTTCAATGCGCGAATTTGCAGTATGCAATTTTCATGGTTACCAACCTAAAGTGACATCTTTCTATAAATGTTTGGGAAATCAGACATCTTTGATTTCTTTACTCCTTACAAGTTTATTCAGGACTTTATGAAGCCTAAAAGTTCTTAGAACGCAAAAAATGATCAAAATCCCCTTTTTTGCGGTGGATACAACCTGTCATTTTCGGTGGCCCCTCCACAATTCAGCTCCAACCCCCCAAAACCCTTGTTTCCGGAGATGAAACACCGTTTCTCTTCAATGCGCGAATTTGCAGTAGGCAATTTTCATGGTTACCAAACTAAAGTGACATCTTTGATTTCTTTACTTCATATCAAAACAAGTTTGTTCGGGACTTTTTAAAGCCTAAAAGATCTTAGAACGCAAAAAATTATCAAAATCCCCCTATTTGCGGTGGATATAAATTTTCATCTATGGTGGCCCCTCCACAATTCAGCTCCAACCCCCAAAACCCTTGTTTCCGGAGATGAATCACCGTTTCTCGTCAATGAGCGAATTTGCAGTATGCAATTTTCATGGTTACCAACCTAAAGTGACACCTTTCTATAAACTTTTGGGAAATCAGATATCTTTGATTTGTTTACTCCATATCCTAACAAGTTTGTTCAGGACTCGTGATTTATGAAGCCTGAAAGTTCTTAGAAAGCAAAAAAAAAAAGTTATCAAAATCCCCTTTTTTTCGGTGGGTATAAACAGTGTGAAACCGAGTTTAGGGCAAATATGGCTACGGAGACGGCGACAAACATTTGTCCTCCCGTACGACAGTGACTCTCTAATTAATCACCGTCATTTCAAACGGTCAAAACGCACACAAGGGAGCGAAAACGACACACCGTCCAATCATCCCAAGTTCAAACAAGAAACGTCGGGAGGGAGAAAACAGAGGGTATCCCCGTTAAAGTTTACCCAATGAAATGTTAATACCATTAATGTAAACATCCGAGAAAAATGCACTTTGATCCCGTTTTACGGCGTACACAAACACATTTTAGCCCCACATGTAAATCAGGCTTAAACATTCATTAAACGTCCTTTTTCAAAAATTACCTACCTTTTTTTTTCACCCAAGTAAATAATTGATAAAATTGCTTTGTGACGATAAAAAACGTCGCTTTTATGTCCGGCTTTTCGTTTTTTAAGTGTTTTCAGAAATTAAATTAACTTTTATTTTTGTTTTTATACCAGATTATTTTTTATTTTCAATACTTCGGGCATACGAGATTTCCGCGGGGGGAGTTTATTGAGAGGCTGGCGTCATTATTGACCGCTAGATGTGGAAAACTCCGAAAAATTATGTTATGCATTATGTGTACAAAATGAAACTCAGCCACAGGGTAAATTTGAATTTTGTAGATTTTAGCCGAGTTTCATTTTGTACACCTAGTAGTTCATTTTTCAAAATTTTAAACATTTTAGGCGTTAAAGTCCATCAAAAGTTGACCTTCTCCGTGTAAGAAGGTTATTGCAGTATAACCATTAAGAAGGTTAATTTTTAAAGGCTTGTAAATCGTAAACCGTTACAGATATTGAAAAAATGCACTAAGTAAAATCTGTTGGAAATTTAATTCTCTTAATTTTTGTTCTATTCATTTTTTCTCTAGGACGCACTGTTTTCAAGATAAATTTATTTTTAAAAAAAATTATTTTACGAAAATGGTGCATCCTAGAAAAAAATAATTAAGTGCAAAATAGAGAATTAAATTTCCTGCAAGTTTTATTTATTAGGTGTACAAAATGAAACTCAGCCCCAGGGTAAATTTGAATTTTGTAGATTTTAGCCGAGTTTCATTTTGTACACCTACTAGTTCATTTTTTCAAAATTTGAACATTTTAGGCGTTAAAGTCCATCAAAAGTTGACCTTCTCCGTGTAAGAAGGTTATTGGAGTATAACCATTAAGAAGGTTAATTTTTAAAGGCTTGTAAATCGTAAACCGTTACAGATATTGAAAAAATGCACTAAATAAATCAGTTGGAAATTCAATTCTCTTTAATTTTTATCTATTCATTTTTTCTCTAGGACGCACTGTTTTCAAGATAAATTTATTTTTAAAAAATTATTTTACGAAAATGGTGCATCCTAGAAAAAAATAATTAAGTGCAAATTTATAGAGAATTAAATTTCCTACAAGTATTATTTATTAGGTGTACAAAATGAAACTCAGCCACAGGGTAAATTTGAATTTTGTAGATTTTAGCCGAGTTTCATTTTGTACACCTAGTAGTTCATTTTTTCAAAATTTTAAACATTTTAGGCGTTAAAGTCCATCAAAAGTTGACCTTCTCCGTGTAAGAAGGTTATTGAAGTATAACCATTAAGAAGGTTAATTTTTAAAGGCTTGTAAATCGTAAACCGTTACAGATATTGAAAAAATGCACTAAATAAAATCTGTTGGAAATTCAATTCTCTTTAATATTTATTCTATTCATTTTTCTCTAGGACGCACTGTTTTCAAGATAAATTTATTTAAAAAAAATTATTTTCCGAAAATGGTGCATCCTAGAAAAAAATAATTAAGTGCTTTATAGAGAATTAAATTTCCTACAATTTTGATTTATTAGGTGTACAAAATGAAACTCAGCCACAGAGTAAATTTGAATTTTATAGATTTTACCCGAGTTTCATTTTGTACACCTAATATTTTTTTGTACGACAAAATCGCCGTAAAATTGCTGGTCCACTCTATTTGGAAGACCCTGTATAAAACTGAAAATCCTGGTTATCGAACCCCCTTTTCCGCCAATAAGAGAGGAGATATTTAATTTAAATTTCATAAGTAATGCGCCTCCCATCCTACCGACCACCCTCCCAATCTTCCTGACCTATCAGAAACTTCGTTATTTTATGAATTATTCAGTTTGTGTTTCTTTACTCACTTAAATACTCTTCAGGGCGAAATTTCACTTGGGCTTCATTGAAAGCGCGGTTGACTTTTAAGTTAGCATATGAATACATTAGTTAAATTAAAAAGAATTTTTTTTCCCTTCTTTATATCTTCATAAGTATAATTTATACAATTTTAAAAAATACAGGGAAAAGATAATCATTTTCTTTCAAATTAAGGCAAAAATATATCAATTTTTCTAAGTGCAGACATAATGCGGCTCGCCATAATGCATTTGACCATAAAATAGCGGAAAACGCGAGTTACCACCATAAAAAATTGGCAACCCAACATAAAGAAAATAGTCGAAAACGTTCACCATAATGCATTTGAACATAATACATCTCACCATACAGAAGAGATTTAACATTTGTCGTTTCGACATAAAATTTGTCATTTCAACATAACGCAGTTGAACATAAAGGAAACTTTCATTGTGAAGAACTTGTCGTTTCGCCATAAAACTGTTTCAGTCGTTTGGGCATAATACTCTCACCATAAACTAAGGACAGCGAAAGAGCAAGCCTATTTTCGCCATTTAAAACGCGATTATGGCGAAACGAAATAAATCTTAAAACATGGTTAGTTCACCATAATTTGCACATTTTCGCGAGAGGAAAAAAATTAACACCCTTGTGTCATAAATCGAGCTGATGCCATTGGCTGCCTGCTTCCTAGTTTATGGTGAGATGCTTTATGTTGAATTGCATTATGGTGAACTAGTTTTTCCTCGTTTCGCCATAATCGCGTTGCTTGTTCTTTGGCTGTCCCTAGTTTATGGTGAGCTGTATTATGTCCAAACGACAGAAACAGTTTTATGGTGAAACAAGAAGTTTAACTTGCACTTTTTTTATGTCGACTTGCATTCAATAAAAAAAAGTCATTTATGGCGAAACGTTTAATGTTGAAATGCATTATGCTCAAAATTTTTGAACTTTTGAGAGCTTTATGTTCACTTGCAATATGCCGTTCAATATGCATTATGTTCCACTGCTTTTTGGTGAAATGCATTGTGTTGAACCCATTTTTCTGGGGAACTTGAAGATCATTAATTAACAAAAAAAATTTTTCAATCTTAAGGGGATATGAGGGTTTTAAGTTGGTTGCTTTGTACATTTTTCGTTGTGAGCAACGGTTTTCGGTTTTTCCCTTCTATCTTGGAAACCGTCGCTCAAAACGAAAAAATGTCCTAAGTAAAAGTTGTAGCTACGGAAATTTACCACATAAAATATCTTATTGGTTTTTTCCGTCAGAGCAATATTTTAGGAGATATGAAGGTTTTAAGTTTTCAGACAGGCTCTGTAGGATTATTACTTTTAACCTCATAAATCCTTAAATATGGCTCCTACGCAAATAATGAATAAAAAAAATTTTTGTAGGAAATCTTTGTACCTACAACTTTTACTTAGGACATTTTTTCGTTTTGAGCGACGGTTTCCGAGATAGAAGGGAAAACCGAAAACCGTTGTTAACAACGAAAAATTTGCAAAGCAACTCACTTAAGAACCCTCATATCTCCTTAAGTATTGCTCTGACAAAGAAACCAATGAGGTCTTTTTTGTAGGAAATTTCCGTATCTACGACTTTTACTTATGACATTTTTCGTTTTGAGCGACGGTTTCCGAGATAGAAGGGAAAAACCGACAACCGTTGTTAACAACGAAAAATTTGCAAAGCAACTCACTTAAAAACCATCATACCTCCTTAATTTAACTGGGGGGAACAATACACTAATGTAAGGAAAAATGAGAATAGAAGAAAAAAGTGTGTGACTAGCAATTAAAAAGTCCTGGGTTCAAATCTCAGCTCATTTGATTTTTTTTTTCAGTAACCACAATTTGAGAGATAAAAGAAAAACGATTTAAACTACAATGTTATAAAGTTCAAACGTTAAGATGGAATCCAAAATAAAATAAATCAAAGTAGAAATTTTTGAAAGATATTTGGAATAAAAGAGTTTAATATAAGGAAGGTTTTGATATCTAAGTGCCTGAGGGCAAACAGGCAGTCAGATCCCTCCCTTTCTTCAACTGCTTAAATCCCCACCCTTAACCCACCCGCTGATAATACTTTGTCCCAACTTGAATAATTATTGTCGTTAAAGACGTTTTGTTCGCGAAAATTAAGATCAAGATTAGGAAAAGGGAGAGAAAGAGAGAGAAAAAAAAAGTTGATGGACGTTTTTATCTAAAAAAGAAATAAGGGTAGGAGATAGGTAAAGAAGACAATTCGTAAACATGTCACTCCCTTCTCAACACCCTTGAATTTGCTTCTTTACGTCACGTATACGAGGGGGCGAGAAAGGAAGAAGAAAACACGAAAAGAAAACAAAAATTTTTTACGAACTTATCTGTACATTTTTCGTCACCGTGGCGACTAGCTCACCAAAGGGTCCATTATAATACTTTATATCGTTTTTTTTTTCTGAAGTTTTGCTCCAATTTTTTTTTTATATCGGTTATCCTACTTTTGATGTTGACTATCCCACTTCTGATGTCGATGATCCCACTTAAATCCCGGTTAAATAGCCGTTAAAAGGTCTTCTTGGCTACTAAGCAGTCTTTAGGTCTTCTTATTGGCAGCTAAACAGTCATTAAGTCATCTTTTTGGCAGCTAAATTGCCGTTAAAAGGTCTTCTTGGCCACTAAACAGTCGTTAGGTCTTCTTATTGGCAGCTAAACAGTCGTTAAGTCGTCTTTTTGGCAGCTAAATTGCAGTTAAAAGGTCTTCTTGGCCACTAAACAGTCGTTAGGTTTTTTATTGGCAGCTAAACAGTCGTTAAGTCATCTTTTCGGCAGCTAAATTGCAGTTAAAAGGTCTTCTTGGCCACTAAACAGTCGTTAGGTTTTTTATTGGCAGCTAAACAGTCGTTAAGTCATCTTTTTGGCAGCTAAATTGCCGTTAAAAGGTCTTCTTGGCCACTAAGCAGTCTTTAGGTCTTCTTATTGGCAGCTAAACAGTCGTTAAGTCATCTTTTCGGCAGCTAAATTGCCGTTAAAAGGTCTTCTTGGCCACTAAACAGTCGTTAGGTTTTTTTATTGGCAGCTAAACAGTCGTTAAGTCGTCTTTTTGGCAGCTAAATTGCAGTTAAAAGGTGTTCTTGGCCACTAAACAGTCGTTAGGTCTTCTTATTGGCAGCTAAACAGTCGTTAAGTCGTCTTTTGGCAGCTAAATTGCAGTTAAAAGGTCTTCTTGGCCACTAAACAGTCGTTAGGTTTTTTTATTGGCAGCTAAACAGTCGTTAAGTCATCTTTTCGGCAGCTAAATTGCAGTTAAAAGGTCTTCTTGGCCACTAAACAGTCGTTAGGTTTTTTTATTGGCAGCTAAACAGTCGTTAAGTCATCTTTTTGGCAGCTAAATTGCAGTTAAAAGGTCTTCTTGGCCACTAAACAGTCGTTAGGTTTTTTTATTGGCAGCTAAACAGTCGTTAAGTCGTCTTTTGGCAGCTAAATTGCAGTTAAAAGGTCTTCTTGGCCACTAAACAGTCGTTAGGTTTTTTTATTGGCAGCTAAACAGTCGTTAAGTCATCTTTTCGGCAGCTAAATTGCAGTTAAAAGGTCTTCTTGGCCACTAAACAGTCGTTAGGTTTTTTTATTGGCAGCTAAACAGTCGTTAAGTCATCTTTTTGGCAGCTAAATTGCAGTTAAAAGGTCTTCTTGGCCACTAAACAGTCGTTAGGTTTTTTTATTGGCAGCTAAACAGTCGTTAAGTCATCTTTTTGGCAGCTAAATTGCAGTTAAAAGGTCTTCTTGGCCACTAAACAGTCGTTAGGTCTTCTTATTGGCAGCTAAACAGTCGTTAAGTCGTCTTTTTGGCAGCTAAATTGCAGTTAAAAGGTCTTCTTGGCCACTAAACAGTCGTTAGGTCTTCTTATTGGCAGCTAAACAGTCGTTAAGTCATCTTTTTGGCAGCTAAATTGCAGTTAAAAGGTCTTCTTGGCCACTAAACAGTCGTTAGGTCTTCTTATTGGCAGCTAAACAGTGGTTAAGTCATCTTTTTGGCGGCTAAATTGCAGTTAAAAGGTCTTCTTGGCCACTAAACAGTCGTTAGGTCTTCTTATTGGCAGCTAAACAGTCGTTAAGTCATCTTTTTCGCAGCTAAATTGCCGTTAAAAGGTCTTCTTGGCCACTAACAGTCGTTAGGTCTTCTTATTGGCAGCTAAACAGTCGTTAAGTCATCTTTTTCGCAGCTAAATTGCCGTTAAAAGGTCTTCTTGGCCACTAACAGTCGTTAGGTCTTCTTATTGGCAGCTAAACAGTCGTTAAGTCATCTTTTCGCAGCTAAATTGCCGTTAAAAGGTCTTCTTGGCCACTAACAGTCGTTAGGTCTTCTTATTGGCAGCTAAACAGTCGTTAAGTCATCTTTTTCGCAGCTAAATTGCCGTTAAAAGGTCTTCTTGGCCACTAAACAGTCGTTAGGTCTTCTTATTGGCAGCTAAACAGTCGTTAAGTCATCTTTTTGGCAGCTAAATTGCCGTTAAAAGGTCTTCTTGGCCACTAAACATTCGTTAGGTCTTCTTATTGGCAGCTAAACAGTCGTTAAGTCATCTTTTTGGCAGCTAAATTGCAGTTAAAAGGTCTTCTTGGCCACTAAACAGTCGTTAGGTCTTCTTATTGGCAGCTAAACAGTCGTTAAGTCATCTTTTTGGCAGCTAAATTGCCGTTAATAGGTCTTCTTGGCCACTAAACAGTCGTTAGGTCTTCTTATTGGAAGCTAAACAGTCGTTAAGTCATCTTTTTGGCAGCTAAATTGCCGTTAAAAGGTCTTCTTGGCCACTAAACATTCGTTAGGTCTTCTTATTGGCAGCTAAACAGTCGTTAAGTCATCTTTTTGGCAGCTAAATTGCAGTTAAAAGGTCTTCTTGGCCACTAAACAGTCGTTAGGTCTTCTTATTGGCAGCTAAACAGTCGTTAAGTCATCTTTTTGGCAGCTAAATTGCCGTTAATAGGTCTTCTTGGCCACTAAACAGTCGTTAGGTCTTCTTATTGGAAGCTAAACAGTCGTTAAGTCATCTTTTTGGCAGCTAAATTGCCGTTAAAAGGTCTTCTTGGCCACTAAACATTCGTTAGGTCTTCTTATTGGCAGCTAAACAGTCGTTAAGTCATCTTTTTGGCAGCTAAATTGCAGTTAAAAGGTCTTCTTGGCCACTAAACAGTCGTTAGGTCTTCTTATTGGCAGCTAAACAGTCGTTAAGTCATCTTTTTGGCAGCTAAATTGCCGTTAATAGGTCTTCTTGGCCACTAAACAGTCGTTAGGTCTTCTAATTGGAAGCTAAACAGTCGTTAAGTCATCTTTTTGGCAGCTAAATTGCAGTTAAAAGGTCTTGAATTTGCTCCCAATTTGCAAAAAATTGGCTTTGGTTAGGAAAATTTTTTTTTTAGCTTTTAGCGTTATTAAACACTCGTAAATTTAAGTACAAACTCGTTTTTTCGAATATTATTGTTATAATCATAAAAAGAATGATTTTAAAAAAGACTTTATGTATGGAGAGGTCCTGGTTTGAAAGTATCTTCCCATAGGAGAAAAAGAATTTAAATTGGCCAATTTAACCCCCTCTTTAAAAATTAAAACGATGATTAGAGTTTTGGAATGGGTATAGAAAAGTGCATTTTTCACCCGAAAACCGTTTGTTTAGAGCCGTTTTGGCAATAACGGCCGGTTTTCGCGGACAGTGGAACGTCAACGACTCCCACGATTATTTACAACCGCTAAAAGCCTCCACAAAATTTACGATCTTGGCCCGCAGTTTATTAAGCGAAGAATTTTCGCTTTTCCCGATGGTTATTTTAGAGAAGATACCGCCGGAAAAAGGATGGTCGTTTACTTTTATTGTTGAGCATCTTTTTTTCCCTAACCCTTCGCGTTTTGTTGAATCTTCCGGACGTTTAACTGAGTGCCCCCTGGACATCATCAAGTTGTAAAAAACAATGACACAACGTTGTATACAGGGTGTCCGGAAACACATGGCAAGCGTCTGGGAGAGCGTTAAAAAGTGGTTTTACGAAAAAAAGTTAAATGTAAACCCCCCTTAATTTAAATCAAAGAATTTGATGGTGTAGTTTAAAATCCGCCTGGATATACAGGGTGTCCCAGACACAACCTAACTTCGTTATTTCAAATGAGAACCCCTATTTTTTATTTCAGATTCGTAATCTACGCAAAATTTCAAGTAGATTTGAGTACTCATATGACAATTTTGGACAACTTTTAAAAAATGTCAAAATTTAGCGTTTTCTGCGCTAAAATCCGTTAAAATTGACCTAGGAGACTAGTTTTTTTTTAATTCCACTTATTTTTTCCCGAAGAATCCAACTGTCTCAAATTTGAGCATCTTCGCATTCAGCATCACGAGATTTCGTCGCTAATGGCCTTTTTCAAGTTTAACTCCAAATTCCATACTTCAAAAATGGAAATTAGCGATTTATTGACGGAATTTTAATTTTTGATGCATAAACACAAAAGACGCTGTAGCTCTTTCAAAATTTGTGGTCCGAAAGAAAAATTCCTTTCAACAAGTGCTAATTTTCATTTCTGAACTAAAAATTTGGGTTCTAACTTGAAAAAAGGCCATTAGCGACGAAATCTCGTGATGCAGAATGCGAAGATGCTCAAATTTGAGACAGTTGGATTCTTTGGGAAAAAATAAGTGGAATTAAAAAAAAACGAGTCTCCTAGGTCAATTTTAACGGATTTTAGCGCAAAAAAACGCTAAATTTTGTCATTTTTTAAAAGTTGTCCAAAATCGTCATATGAGTACTTAAATCTACTTGAAATTTTGCGTAGATTACGAACCTGAAATAAAAAATAGGGGTTTTTATTTGAAATAACGAAGTTAGGTTGTGTCTGGGACACCCTGTATATCCAGGCGGATTTTAAACTACACCATCAAATTCTTTGATTTAAATTAAGGGGGGTTTACTTTTAACTTTTTTCGTAAAACCACTTTTTAACGCTCTCCCAGACGCTTGCCATGTGTTTTCGGACACCCTGTATAAGGTGAAAAAATATCGTGTCAAGGGAAGAGTTGGCAAATTAATCAAGAATTTCGTGCCCTTTTTTTTCCCTTTTCAATCTCACCTCTCCTTCATTACCTGTTGATAATTAGTTTCTTAAGTTTCCACTCTTTCAACCCCGATGTTTTCTCCCTTTACACCTTTTGTCATCATCCAAGTCAATTTTACACGAATTATGAACTTTTAATTTGAAACTGTGAAATTAGAAAGTGAAAAAAAAAAAAGTTTTTAATTGAAAAAAGAATTTTTTTTCTTTAGATTTTCGATATTCCCCTACCCCCAGACGCTCTTAATAGAAGTAGATAAAAAAAAATTCTTTTGTATATTTTCTTAGGAGAGAAGAGTGGTGTCAACCAAGAGAAGTATTTAAATAATGCAAAGTGGTGCAGTTCTGGGAGAGACGGGGAGGAACTCTCCAGCCATTAAAAGAGCTCTAGAGCTCGACCCATTAAAATTTGCCTCCCCGACTTCTCTTTTTTTTTTCTCCGCCACCCCACCCAGTTTTCATGACAAGCTTGAATCGGACCCCTGGGAAAATGCGGATTATGGGCGGGTGGAGGGAAACGAGGAGTAATAATTATACCAAAAAGGGGTAGAAGACTTTTTTTTTTCTTTTTTACTTAAAGGAATCGTCATCGATTTAATAAGGGCTCTGGGGCTCATCTACGTCCGGAAGTTTGGGGACGAAAGAAAAATTTCCGCCTTCTTTAAAAACAGATCAAACTTTTAAAAAAGAAAACTTCACTTAATTAATAATTCTCAATAAGTTCATTAAATATTTTATTTTTCCAGATAAATCGATAGCCTCCGCGGATTAACCACCATCTGCTCTGTCAAAAAGCGATTTTTTCAACTGAAAAAAGGTTTTTTCTATGATATTAGGTGTACAAAATGAAACTCAGCCACAAAGTAAATTTGAATTTTGTAAATTTTAGCCGAGTTTCATTTTGTACACCTAGTAGTTCATTTTTTCAAAATTTTGAACATTTTAGGCGTTAAAGTCCATCAAAAGTTGACCTTCTCCGTGTAAGAAGGTTATTGAAGTATAACCATAAGAAGGTTAATTTTTAAAGTCTTGTAAATCGTAAACCGTTACAGATATTGAAAAAATGCACAAAATAAAATCTGTTGGAAATTTAATTCTCTTTAATTTTTATTCTATTCATTTTTTCTCTAGGACGCACGGTTTTCAAAATTTTGAACATTTTAGGCGTTAAAGTCCATCAAAAGTTGGCCTTCTCCGTGTAAGAAGGTTATTGAAGTATAACCATTAAGAAGTTAATTTTTAAAGGCTTGTAAATCGTAAACCGTTACAGATATTGAAAAAATGCACTAAATAAAATCTGTTGGAAATTTAATTCTCTTTAATTTTTATTCTATTCATTTTTTCTCTAGGACGCACGGTTTTCAAAATTTTGAACATTTTAGGCGTTAAAGTCCATCAAAAGTTGACCTTCTCCGTGTAAGAAGGTTATTGAAGTATAACTATTAAGAAGGTTAATTTTTAAAGGCTTGTAAAACGTTAACCGTTACAGATATTGAAAAAATGCACTAAATAAAATCTGTTGGAAATTTAATTCTCTTTAATTTTTATTCTATTCATTTTTTCTCTAGGACGCACGGTTTTCAAAATTTTGAACATTTTAGGCGTTAAAGTCCATCAAAAGTTGACCTTCTCCGTGTAAGAAGGTTATTGAAGTATAACTATTAAGAAGGTTAATTTTTAAAGGCTTGTAAAACGTAAACCGTTACAGATATCGAAAAAATGCACTAAATAAAATCTGTTGGAAATTTAATTCTCTGTAATTTTTATTTTATTCATTTTTTCTCTAGGACGCACTGTTTTCATGATAAATTTATTTTTAAAAAAAATTATTTCCCGAAAATGGTGCATCCTAAAAAAAAAATAATTAAGTGCAAATTTATAGAGAATTAAATTTCCTACAAGTTTTATTTATTAGGTGTTCAAAATGAAACTCAGCCACAGGGTAAATTTGAATTTTGTAGATTTTAGCCGAGTTTCATTTTGTACACCTAATATTTCATGTTTTTGAAAAAAATCTTTTGTATTTAAGTAAATAAATGTATTCGAAAGCCAAATCTAAAAGAAAAATAATTTTAAAGTCAACAGTTTTTTCGCAAAATCGGAGCAAAACTTCAAAGCAAAAACGCCGATTTATTAAGTGGCATAACGGACCCGCACTTTTAGGCCGTTAGCAAGAGATGTTTTTTACTTTTTAAAAAGGGCTCGATAAGATTATTCGTTTTTGAGTTATAGTTTCGAACGGAAAAACGTTCTTGCAGGTACCTTTTCAGGTTGAAAAAAATCATTGATGACCGCCAGTCTTTTGATTGGATCTGGACTAGTGCCTTGGTAAAATGGGGAAATCCCCCTCCTGGGCCCTTCTTAACGGGTTGTACTGTAAGAAAAAAATGGTTTCCTTAGAAAATCTCTCCGTTCGATACGAGAGTTATATAAAAACAGTCTTTAGGGTGTTCTTATATAAAAGTAGCTTTTTGAATTCACACCCCAAGAGCTCCCTTAAGGTGCATAAAAATTTGGTAAACCTTTTACCCTGTCGTTTACGTCAGAAGGGATAATGGTGTATTCAAAAAAGGCTTATTCGAAAGTCAATTTTTCAATAGAGGCGAAAAAAACGTAATAATTAGGGGTCTTTGAAAATCCCGATTTGGTTTTTAATAAGGATGGGGTGTAAAAAAGGCGTTGAGGTAACCGAATCATCCATTATCTATCGCAGAAGGAAATGGTTTCGGGTTTCGTGACCGGAAATAATATGTGACGCTCAAACCGAGTACATGTGGAAACGAGAGAAGGGTAGTATGGGGGCGGTGGGGCGGTGGCGGTGGGGCGGTGAAGGGTGGTTTTTGTTGGGGGTGGGAGGCATGCACGCAGTACTTTATTGGTCGGGATCTGGGAAAACACACTCACACGACAGATCCGCCTAACCTCAAACCAGATACCGACAATAACAGACTCTTTTCGGAAGATATAAAACGATTATTTTCGGCATATGAGCTTAGATAGGATATAACATTTTAAAAAAAGCACTTTTCACAATTCAAAATCAAACCTATCCCATCTTGCACTGGACATCTAGTTTGAAACCACAGAATTGGGGAGATCATTAGAAACCATTTAATCCCGTCTTACCCCATCCCTACTTATTAAAGCGCAGGACATCGATTTCTCTTTAACTTCGAGGGAGATGTGGCAGTTTGAAAATACGAAATTTTGGGTGATCCCAAGTGACCCTTTAATCCCATCTCACCCCATCAAAACTGGTCAAAGCAAAGGGCTTCTTATTCCTTCAACTTCGATGTAGATGTGGTAGTTAGAAGATATGAAATTTGGGGTGATCTCAAGTGACCCTATAATCCCATCTTACCCCATCACTACTGGTTAAAGCACTTTGATTCCTTCAACTTCGAGGGAGATAAGGCAGTGTGAAAACACGAATTTTGGGGTGATCCCGAGTGACCCTTTAGTCCCATCTCACCCCATCAAAACTGGTCAAAGCAAAGGGCTTCTTATTCCTTCAACTTCGATGTAGATGTGGTAGTTAGAAGATATGAAATTTTGGGTGATCCCAAGGCACCTTTCAATACCATCTTACCTCTTCACTACCGGTTAAAGCACTTGATTCCTTCAACTTCGAGGGAGATAAGGCAGTTTGAAAACACGAATTTTGGGGTGATCTCAAGTGAAGCTTTCATCCCATCTTACCCCATCACTACTGTTTAAAGCACTTGACATCTAATTCCTTCAACTTCAAGGGGGATTTGGCAGATTGAAAACACGAAATTTTCATTCATAGAATAGAAATAAAAATTACATTAAAAAAACGACAATCGAACAAAATGAGGTACAAAGTCGAATCGGAAACAATTTAGGAAGTTTTCGGGAACGGTAGGGTGAAATTCTCCCGTCGCAACCCTTTTACTATCAGAACACAAAAGCATCGGCCCCCTTCTTCTTTTCTAAGGTTTTAAATTAAAACGAGCGACGTTGAAAAGTGTTCTTGAAAGGAGAGGGATTCGAGTGGCCGCCCGCCCTGAGGGTGGAAGGATGAAAAGCGTTTTAATTTGATGAGCGGACTTACACACTTAAAGATAAGCAAGACTTTTCTTATCGTTAAACCCGTCAGGAAATCTTTAATTGCGGCTTTTTTATTCTCTTTTTTTGTATTATTAACTTTTCTCTTTTTTAAAAAAAGGAGGATTCGGTTTCAGACTACTTTGCGATTCTTTTTGGGTCTGCAACTTCAAGTAAAACTTTGAATTGCATTTCTTTAGGCCAATACTTTCCATTCCACGTGGGTTCTCTAACTTTGTTTTTCCTGTTTACTCCGTCCCGAAACTTCTTTTTTCTGTTTACTATTTTATGACGTCAAAAAAAGGCAATTTTTAAGCAATAAAATTAGCAGTTAACATGGTGTTTATCCGTAAAGGTTAAATCCGAGTCCGTGACTGCCCTTTTGAGTCTGAATCACGTACATGCCGTGACTCGAGGGTGACCTAAGGAATTAAATATTGTTTGACATCGAGCTTTTATCTCGTGTCACGTTTCTCTAAAATAAATAATAAAAAAAAATCGCTAAAAATCGTGAAATTAATTTTTTTTCCAGGTTAAAAAGTTTGTCCTTAAATGATTCAGAAAAGGGCTCCTGTGTACTTAGGACGGCGGTTAAAGGTTGACGGGGGTGACGGGAGTGGGGGTAAATGTTTCTCAAACAACTTAACAGCACGCCTCATTTGTTTTTCATTGTCCCCCTCCCTGAGACCCTTCAGGTAATTTTAATTGCTTCGATACACTTGACGTTTTCAAGCACTTAAGCACCATCTGGCGTCGATGTTGATCATCATTAACGTTCTTATCGGTCTAAAAAACATTTAATTACGCTGACCACAGGGTATTCAAAAATTAAAGCGTTTAGTTCATGGAGAATTCCGCATTCTCGCGCCACTATAGTGGAGGGAAAATTGGTTCAGAAATGTTCTATTATTAGGTGTACAAAATGAAACTCGGCTAAAATCTACAAAATTCAAATTTACCCTGTGGCTGAGTTTCATTTTATACACCTAATAAATAAAACTTGTAGGAAATTTAATTCTCTATAAATTTGCACTAAATTATTTTTTTCTAGGATGCACCATTTTCGGAAAATAATTTTTTTTTTAAATAAATTTATCTTGAAAACAGTGCGCCCTAGAGAAAAATGAATAGAATAAAAATTAAAGAGAATTGAATTTCCAACAGATTTTATTTAGTTCATTTTTTCAATATCTGTAACGGTTTACGATTTACAAGCCTTTAAAAATTAACCTTCTCAATGGCTATACTTCAGTAACCTTCTTACACGGAGAAGGTCAACTTTTGATGTACTTTAAAATGTTCAAAATTTTGAAAAAATGAACTACTACGTGTACAAAATGAAACTCGGCTAAAATCTACAAAATTCAAAACATGGCTGAGTTTCATTTTGTACACCTAATATAAGCAAAAAGAACTCTTTATCGTATTTAATTCCCAGTTTAAAGAGGGATTTCAATGAAAAGTTGTGGCATAAAAAAAATGATATATTATTTTCTCCCAGCATTAACCTCATCCACACTCGGTCATTAATTTTTTTTTCCTAACAAAATTTATTGCTGTTAATTTTAAATTTTTTTTATCGCTCTTCTTACTCTAAAAATGGCCAAGTAAATTAAAATTGAATAAAAACCCATTTAAAATTTGAGGCTAATGAATTATCGATTTTCTCGGAGTAGGGTTCGTTGATTACGACGTGATAATTAACGGGTTTTATCGCCGGTAATAAGGTCATCGTTAGTAATAAGGACCGGATCGAGAGTTGAATTAATAATTGCTTAATTGCACACGCCCCAAATAATTTAAATTTTTTTATTTTTAAATATTTATGTTTAAATTTCAATATTTGGACTCCCCTGAAGAGGAAAATCGTCTTGGAGATTTTCCCCCCTTTTTCGTAATCAATTTGAAGCATTTTTCGGTTCGTTAAATGTGAACTGTAGGGCAAACCTGTAGATTATTTTAGAGCTCGATGATTTCAAGAAAAATCGTTAAGAATTTTACTGGATTTTTTGGGGGGAAAATTTTCAATAAATTTTTATGTTCAAGGAAGGCATCTTTGTCTTAAAATCCTAATATTGACAGTTTTTGGTGGAGAGGGAAAGAAAATTAGTAGTTTGAAGAGAAGGAACAACATAGGAGGGGGAAGTAATCAGGAGGAGGAAGTATACAGGGTGTCCGGAAACACATGGCAAGCGTCTGGGAGAGCGTTAAAAAGTGGTTTTACGAAAAAAAGTTAAATGTAAACCCCCCTTAATTTAAATCAAAGAATTTGATGGTGTAGTTTAAAATCCGCCTGGATATACAGGGTGTCCCAGACACAACCTAACTTCGTTATTTCAAATGAGAACCCCTATTTTTATTTCAGATTCGTAATCAACGCAAAATTTCAAGTAGATTTAAGTACTCATATGACGATTTTGGACAACTTTTAAAAAATGTCAAAATTTAGCGTTTTTTGCGCTAAAATCCGTTAAAATTGACCTAGGAGACTCGTTTTTTTTTAATTCCACTTATTTTTTCCCGAAGAATCCAACTGTCTCAAATTTGAGCATCTTGGCATTCTGCATCACGAGATTTCGTCGCTAATGGCCTTTTTTCAAGTTAGAACCCAAATTTTTAGTTCAGAAATGAAAATTAGCACTTGTTGAAAGGAATTTTTCTTTCGGACCACAAATTTTGAAAGAGCTACAGCGTCTTTTGTGTTTATGCATCAAAAATTAAAATTCCGTCAACAAATCGCTAATTTCCATTTTTGAAGTATGGAATTTGGAGTTAAAAAAAAATGCGAAGATGCTCAAATTTGAGACAGTTGGATTCTTCGGGAAAAAATAAGTGGAATTAAAAATAAAACGAGTCTCCTAGGTCAATTTTAACGGATTTTAGCGCAAAAAACGCTAAAATTTTACATTTTTTAAAAGTTGTCCTAACTTGTCATATGAGTACTCAAATCTACTTGAAATTTTGCGTAGATTACGAATCTGAAATAAAAAATAGGGGTTCTCATTTGAAATAACGAAGTTAGGTTGTGTCTGGGACACCCTGTATATCCAGGCGGATTTTAAACTACACCATCAAATTCTTTGATTTAAATTAAGGGGGGTTTACATTTAACTTTTTTTCGTAAAACCACTTTTTAACGCTCTCCCAGACGCTTGCCATGTGTTTCCGGACACCCTGTATAGGAGGGGGAAGTAAAAGGAACAATATACGTAGAAGGGAAATTAAAAGGAACAATGTATGAGGGGGAAGTAAAAGGAACAATATAGGAGGGGAAAGTAAATGGAACAATATACGAGGGGGAAGTAAAAGGAACAATATAGGAGGGGGAAGTATCAAGGACCAAACATTCCAAATTTCCTTTGTCGGTGAATATGGAAGATTGAAAGTGTGAAAATTTGTTGAAATCGGTTGAAAACTGTGGCCGCGAAGTCCGGATTAATGCTACGGACGGCCGGAACCACAGACAAAGTTGAGATAGGTAAAGATTCGATTGACCTTTCCCCGAAAACCCGACTTGGAGGGTATCACAATAACTTCTTTAAGGAAGGTAAAACAGAGAAAGAGGACACTGTGTCTATGAGGTTATCAATTAAAGATTTAAAGTTGAACATAGCCTGAAGGGATATTTTATTTATTTATTTTCACTTGGACACAAAGGACAAGATGTTAAAAGTGGTGGGAAGTTTAATTATAATTTTAGATGAATTTTCAACCCTACCCGTCGACCGCTCTTCACAAATTAAGTTTAATGAGTTTTAACCTCCCCCCGGCCCCCAGGACGTTTTCCTCCGTGTCGGGCTTTTCTCTAAAAACGAGTAACGAGATTATTCTGGACTACTTTGGTCAAAACTCGGCTTCATCCCGACGTTTCGCACGAGAAGGGACAAATATAATGAAATCCGGAGGGATCAAAAGGTTCAGTTTTCAGAAATATGGCTTATTTTTTTGTCTCCTTTTATTGAGAGAAAGGTGGACTTTGAGGATTAGAGGTAATTAAAAAAGATCAAACTTGATAGATATCATAGAAATGACCCTCCTAGCGCTTCAAAAATAATCTCATTTTAATTTTGAAAATAGATTTCTCCTTACTCGACCGTCAGTTTGATAAACTAGGGGCAGATTCCATATATTTCAAAATAAAAATTTATCAAACATTTGTTTCTTAAAAACAAAAAAGAATAAGACAAAATTGGGGAGTACCTAAGTTTTGCCCTTTGAGAGGGGTGAGTTGAAGACAAAGTTGCACCTTTCTAATTTACTTTTGGAGTTTCGGACGCTGGTTTTTTTTATTTTCAAAAATGACAAGAAATTCGTTCCTATTTTATTAGGTGTACAAAATGAAACTCGGCAAAAATCTACAAAATTCAAATTTACCTGCGGCTGAGTTTCATTTTGTACACGTAATAAATAAAATTTGTAGGAAATTTAATTTTCTATAAATTTGTACTTAATTATTTTTTTCTAGGATGCACCATTTTCGGAAAATAATTTTTTTTTAAATAAATTTATCTTGAAAACAGAGCCTCCTAGAGAAAAAATGAATAGAATAAAAATTAAAGAGAATTAAATTTCCAACAGCTTTTATTTAGTGCATTTTTTCAATATCTGTAACGGTTTACGATTTACAAGCCTTTAAAAATTAACCTTCTTAATGGTTATACTTCAATAACCTTCTTACACGGAGAAGGTCAACTTTTGATGGACTTTAACGCCTAAAATGTTCAAAATTTTCAAAAAATGAACTACTAGGTGTACAAAATGAAACTCGGCTAAAATCTACAAAATTTACCCAGTGGCTGAGTTTCATTTTGTACACCTAATAGTTGTGTTATTTAGTATTATTTATTTTGGAAAGTTCCATATTGTAAAAACTTATGAATAATTAAGAAAATGACTTTTTTTTTTCTTTTTAAAGCTTTTTAATCTAAAAATTAAACTTCTCTAATGAAAAACATGAGTCAAGGCCCCCCTCTTCTTCTTCCGTAGTTTCCTGCATTAGACGGATGAAAAGGGGTTGAGTGTAAAATGTCCCGCAGTTAAAATGACAAATAAGACCCTCATACGTCCTGTGGGGTCAGATGAGAGGGAGAGCCCTCTGGGGGTGAAAATTAGAAGATTCGCCTCCCGAATTGCGGATTCAATCAAAGCCGAAATCGCATTCCATTCATCAACGTGTCAGTTAAAAAAAAAATTCGTGAAATTCTTGAGGTTTCCCGGAACTTTTCGCACCCCTTCAAATTAGTTCACCGAGCTGAAATTATCGGAAAGCGTCCATCCTTTAAAGAAAAAAAAAACTCTATCCTGATATAGTGTGAATGGGTCCATAATAGTGTCTGTTCTCTGCAAGATAGCGGACCTTTCGTCCGAGCACTTCACAGCCTTCTAAATCAAGCGGAAATAAAAAAAAAGGCTCCTCCCCTTTCCACTTGACTCTATCGATTCTTTATTAAAAATTAAACCTTCCTTTCTTTTTTTTCCAGATCCAGAGAAGGCGATTTTGATGTCAGGCCCTGATTGTCCAAACGCAATTCTTGTTTTAAGATTTCAAGGGCTGTGTGTGGACATCATTGCTTGCCATTTAGTTATCAGCGCATAAATTTTTAAAATTTAACTATAGAAACTTGTATTTATTAATTATTATGTTAAAAATAAAATAAAACTTATTATTTTCTGTGATTTACTCAATTTTGTCAATCCTGTTAAGTCCAATGCGAGGTGAGTGACGTCATAGACTACGACAGTGTCGGTAAGGGTCAAAAAGAAAATAAACAATAAAATTTTCACACAAAACATTTCTTAAATGACGTCACAATGGCTACGAGATAACCTAAGGTTTTCCTACTGTAACCATAAAATAAACACACCCTTTATTTTTTCTTTGTTATTTTATATATATTTTATATTTATTTATAATTTTATTTTTACTTCATTTTATGCTGAATATTTAGTAAAACTCATAGTGATGAGAATAAAGAGAAGTGTTAGAACTTACAAAGCTACTAAAAGTAACGTCAATTGAGTACTGTCAGAACTTCTGAGGTTACAGGAGATTATCTTCTGAATGTGACGTCACTATTAAAATGAGACTATGTCAGAGGTTACGGAAGGTTAACTATGTTTATAAAGTGTCATCTTAAACAATGAGACAACCTAATTGTTGAAAAAATGATATGAATAAAGTTTTAGGTTAAAAACTCTGTGGTTGCCTCATCGTGATGATGACGTCATTGTGTTTTAAATTAAAAAAGAAAAATGTTTTTTCCCATAAATGTTCATAGCTTAATAGTCGTTATAGAGACTTTCCTGCGTATGGAATTTCAACATTCAACCCAAAGGGCACATCAATCAAAATGGTTTTAAAAAAAGATTATAAAAGGTTCATTTGAACGATGGAAAAAAAAACGGAATATAGGAACTCGTGAAATTTGAGGTGAATTTTCGAGATTTTGGATGAAAACGATGAAACCTTCATTTCCGCCAGCCACCCCTATTAAATTATGTATCCCCGAGGACAGCTGGATAAACAGGGTTTCTCTTCCATATACAAACGTAGCCAGGGTTCTCTCCGTAAATCTTATAACCGCACATAATAATTTGAATTTCTAATTTTTCATACGAATTTAGAATTAAAAATAATATCAAGTACATATTCCACGTGGCTAACATCCAAATTTTTTGAGCCCAGCTGATCTCTTTTTCAGGAAAAAAAGCTTTACTATACAGGGTGTCCGGAAACACATGGCAAGCGTCTGGGAGAGCGTTAAAAAGTGGTTTTATGAAAAAAAGTTAAATGTAAACCCCCCTTAATTTAAATCAAAGAATTTGATGGTGTAGTTTAAAATCCGCCTGGATATACAGGGTGTCCCGGACACAACCTAACTTCGTTATTTCAAAAGAAACCCCTGTTTTTTATTTCAGATTCGTAATCTACGCAAAATTTCAAGTAGATTTGAGTACTCATATGACGATTTTGGACAACTTTTAAAAAATGTCAAAATTTAGCGTTTTTGCGCTAAAATCCGTTAAAATTGACCTAGGAGACTCGTTTTTTTTTAATTCCACTTATTTTTTCCCGAAGAATCCAACTGTCTCAAATTTGAGCATCTTCGCATTCTGCATCACGAGATTTCGTCGCTAATGGCCTTTTTTCAAGTTAGAACCCAAATTTTTAGTTCAGAAATGAAAATTAGCACTTGTTGAAAGGAATTTTTCTTTCGGACCACAAATTTTGAAAGAGCTACAGCGTCTTTTGTGTTTATGCATCAAAAATTAAAATTCCGTCAACAAATCGCTAATTTCCATTTTTGAAGTATGGAATTTGGAGTTAAACTTGAAAAAAGGCCATTAGCGACGAAATCTCGTGATGCAGAATGCGAAGATGCTCAAATTTGAGACAGTTGGATTCTTCGGGAAAAAATAAGTGGAATTAAAAAAAAACGAGTCTCCTAGGTCAATTTTAACGGATTTTAGAGCAAAAAACGCTAAAATTTGACATTTTTTAAAAGTTGTCCAAAATTGTCATATGAGTACTCAAATCTACTTGAAATTTTGCGTAGATTACGAATCTGAAATAAAAAATAGGGGTTCTCATTTGAAATAACGAAGTTATGTTGTGTCTGGGACAACCTGTATATCCAGGCGGATTTTAAACTACACCATCAAATTCTTTGATTTAAATTAAGGGGGGTTTACATTTAACTTTTTTTCGTAAAACCACTTTTTAACGCTCTCCCAGACGCTTGCCATGTGTTTCCGGACACCCTGTATACAGAAAGTGACACAAAATTTTTCTAATATAAAAACATGATTAAACTTGTGGTGTTTTCTTCATTTCCTTCGATCTCCTAAGCCCAGATTTCTTCTGAGCCGTCCATCATTTTTCTTACACCTTCTGAAAACAATGATGGCTAGGATTATAAGGACCGCAGGATCATATGACACGCCTAAGAAAGCGACAATAACACCTACGTCATTAATCACCTCTCCTTTTTCATTATTAACGATCTTCAAAATTTTTTTTTCGTCCTTTCAACCCTAAAAATCGTTTCTTGTTTCAAATAAAGTCAATGTTTACGAGTTAATAACGCCTTATCCAGGGGTAAATGTCCTTTATAAAGAATCTTATGAAATATCTTTATTAAACTACACAAGGATAAAGGTGTGCTTGGAATAAACTGGTTATTGGATTTTGTCTTGTTGGGATTCAATATGGTTTTGGTGTCTTACATTCTTATAACCTCATTTTCAACGATGAATCAACGTTTCCACAACTTCTCGGTCATAAAGTTTCTGCTATCTTCACGATTATCGAAGAAATGCTTTAATTAGGAGTCTAATTGAGAATTAGAAATTTAGAAGCTTAAGGAGGTATGATGGTTTTTAAGTGAGTTGCTTTGCAAATTTTTCGTTGTTAACAACAGTTTTTGGTTTTTCCCTTCTATCTCGGAAATTGTCGCTCAAAACGAAAAAATGTCATTTGTAAAAGTTGTAGGTACTAAAATTTACTACATAAAATATCTTATTAGTTTTTTTCCGCCAGAGCAAAACTTTAGGAGATATGGAAGTATTTAAGTTGGTCGCTTTGCAAATTTTTCGTTGATAACAACGGTTTTCGGTTTTTCCCTTCTATCTCGGAAACCGTCGCTCAAAACGAAAAAACGTCTTAAGTAAAAGTTGTATCTACGGAAATTTCCTACAAAAAAGACCTCATTGGTTTTTTTGTCAGAGCAATACTTAAGGAGATATGAGGGTTCTTAAGTGATTTGCTTGGCAAATTTTTCGTTGTGAGCAACGGTTTTCGGTTTTTCCCTTCTATCTCGGAAACCGTCGCTCAAAACGAAAAAATGTCTTAAGTAAAAGTTGTAGGTACAATGATTTCCTACAAAAATTTCATTATTTATTATTTGCGTAAGAGCAATATTTAAGGAGTTATGAGGTTAAAACTAATAATCCTACAGAGCCTGTCTGAAAACTTAAAACCTTCATATCTCCTAAAATATTGCTCTGATGGAAAAAACTAATAACATTTTATGTAGTAAATTTCCGTAGCTACAACTTTTACTTAGGACATTTTTTCGTTTTGAGCGACGGTTTCCAAGATAGAAGGGAAAAACCGAAAACCGTTGCTCACAACGAAATATGTACAAAGCAACCAACTTAAAACCCTCATATCCCCTTAAGTAATTTGAGAAACGGGTTTCAACTACCCCAATAAACCGAATCGCTAACCGTGGAATTAGTGTACAAATCGTCGATTACCGTTTAAAGTTATTATGGCTTCCCTAGATCTTTTGGCAAAGAGAAACACCTTTTACAGCTTTGTTCCAACCACAGTTTGAACTCCTCGATTTGACGTAGTTCACATCGTTTGTCCGTCAAATCTGATGTTATCTTCAAAGTTGACGTGCAAATGCTTCTGCGCACGCTCCAGGCAAAGCTATAGTTTTCTCAATTTTTTGGCAAGAAAAATTGATTTTTCAGAAAGAGAGATTTTTAAAAAAAGAGATTTCATTTTTTTTTCCCTACAACATTTTTAAGTTTTCCTAAAATTTCTAGGCGAGATACTGCCGTTTACAGGGATTTTGGTCGCATTTTGGTGCACTAGATATGAGGCGCTCCGGGTACGAAGGGCGAACTCAACATCGGACAAATTTTTTTGTTTTCATTTTCAGATTCTAGACCTCTTGGTGAATACACCCATATGATTTTTATGTTGAGTTCGCCCGTTTTTTCCCCTTTAAATGCGTAAAAACCGATATGCGGCAAAGCTCTAACTGCGATATCCGAGCGGGTACGAAGGGCGAACTCCACGTCCTAGTCCACAAACCCCCTCCCCCACTCCTTTTCCCATTCCAGGGCATGACTTTTCTGTTGAGTTCGCCCTTAACATAAAATTTTAAAATGCGAATATCGCTAAACTACGTTTTGTTGAGTTCGCCCTTCATACCCGGAGCGCCTCATATTATTAGCTATGAATAAACCGCAGTTTGGAACACCTGGCGCATGCGCAGAAGGATTTGAACGTCAACTTGTCAGATGACTTAGATTTGACGGACAAACGATTTGAACGACGTCTAATTTGACGTCCTAATCCTTCTGCGCATGCTCCAGAAGTTTCAAACTGCGAACAAAGCTAGTATGAGCATTTTTTCTAGGAGCACGAACCACCCAGTTTGTTTTTATTTTTGATCTGTTTTATTTGACCCAAAAGTGACCTACGACTTTTTAAAATCAAAAGATATTATGGAAGTTAAAAACAATAACAAAATATCAAAACTTTTTAAAACCTCGTTTTTCACAGAAAGTTCAATATCCGGAAAAAGTTTAACGGAACAATTTTTTTTTTCAACCCCTCACAACAAAGTTTCTCGTTGAAAACTACTTTCCATGATATAGTGTGGAATACTGCGGGGTTTAGCGAGGGCCCAGATGCAGTATTGCAGCCCCTGGAAAGTGCATTATGCAACGAGGTTGTGGTTCGAGCGAGGCGGAAAGGGCGGAAAGGGCGGGACGGGGAGGGGAGCTGGAAAATAAGGGCCCAGATAGGACTTCTACTTACCTGGATTCTAACCGAGTAAAGTAATTAAGATAAGAACCAGAAGGGGCTATCATCCTTCTCAATGTTGTATTTTTAGGCCTCTCCTTCCCTAATATTATGTCTTTCTTTAATACAAAGGACTCTTATTAACTTTGTATGGTTCTTTGTAATTTTCTAATTACATTTTCTTGTTGTAATTAGGTTGTTATATATAAAAGAAATGTTTCCTCTAAAAAAAAACCTTTTAGTCCTTTTAAAAACAGGTGTAACTTACATTTTAATGATACAAAATTCGTACTGTTAGCAGATTTGAAAGTTTATTTTTGTATTTAGCAAACAAATTGCCGATTTAAAAGCTTGAAATTTTATTAATCTAATTATTGTAATCAAAATCTCTAATATAGGTGATAAAAATCTGGCCACTGGATTTCTCCAACCTATATTAGGTGTACAAAAAGAAACTCAGCCACAGGGTAAATTTGAATTTTGTAGATGTTAGCCGAGTTTCATTTTGTACACCTAGTAGTTCATTTTTTCAAAATTTTGAACATTTTAGGCGTTAAAGTCCATCAAAAGTTGACCTTCTCCGTGTAAGAAGGTTATTGAAGTATAACCATTAAGAAGGTTAATTTTTAAAGGCTTGTAAATCGTAAACCGTTACAGATATTGAAAAAATGCACTAAGTAAAATCTGTTGGAAATTTAATTCTCTTTAATTTTTATTCTATTCATGTTTTCTCTAGGACGCACTGTTTTCAAGATAAATTTATTTATAAAAAAATTATTTTCCGAAAATGGTGCATCCTAGAAAAAAATAATTAAGTACAAATTTATAGAAAATTAAATTTCCTACAAATTTTATTTATTAGGAGTACAAAATGAAACTGAGCCACAGGGTAAATTTGAATTTTGTAGATTTTAGCCGAGTTTCCTTTTGTACACCTAATAATTCAATTGAAAATGTTTTTGGAAAAACGGGGAGAAGTAGGTTGAAAAGGGGCTCATATGAGGCGCTTCGGGTACGAAGGGCGAACTCGACAAAACGTAGTTTCGAGAAATTCGCATTTTAAAGTTTTATGTTACGGGCGAAATCAACAGAAAAGTCATGCCCTGGAATGGGAAAAGGAGTGGAGTTCGCCCTTCGTACCCGCTCGGATATCGCAGTTAGAGCTTTGCCGTATATCGGTTTTTACGTAAAGGGGAAAAACCGGCGAACTCAACATGAAAATTATATGGGTGTATTCACCAAGAGGCCTAGAATCTGAAAATGAAAAAAAAAATTTGTCCGATGTTGAGTTCGCCCTTGTACCCGGAGCGCCTCATATCGGTCTTGGCCGAAAGACCATATGAGCTCCAGGCGGGACAGTCCCGCATTGGAAAGTTGTAGCAGGTATTCCCCACGATCTCAAATGTGCCGCTCTTTGTCCCTTTAGGAAGCCATCCTCTACTGTAGATATTTAAGTAGATTTTGGACATCACCATTGTTTCTTGGCGTACAGAAAAGGAGTGTATACGTGTCGATATAATGCGGTTCGCCATAATGCATTTGACCATTAAATAGCAGAAATCGCGAGCGTTCACCATAGAAATCTGTAACTCAACATGAAGAAAATTGTCGAAAACGTTCACCATAATGCATTTGAACATAATACAACTCAACATAAAGAAGAGATTTAACACTTGTCGTTTCGACATAATATTTGTCGTTTCAACATAACGCAGTTGAACATAAAGGAAACTTTCATATTAAAGAACTTCGCCATAAAACTGTTTCAGTCGTTTGGACTTAATGCATCTCGCCACAACCTAAGGGCCTATCTTCGCCATTTAAAAAGCGATTATGGCGAAATGACAAAAACCTTAAAACTTGACAGTTCACCATAATTCGCACATCCTCGCGAGAGGAAAAAAAATTAACCCCCTTGTGTCATAAAACAGCTCGATTATATTCCATTGGCTGCCTTCTTGCTTTTCCTAGTTTATGGTGAGATGTATTATGCCTATATAGATAGAAACAGTTTTATGACGAAACAACAAGTTTAAGAGAGGCTTTTGTGGTGAGAAGCGTGGTGACTTGCACTTTTTTTATGTCGACTTGCATTTATTGAAAAAGTCGTTTACAGCGAAACGCTTTATGTTGAAATGCATTATGATCAAAATTTTTGAACTTTTGAGAGCTTTATGTTCATTGGCAACATGCCGAAACGCATTATGGTGAACTACAGATTTTTTATGTTCAACTGCTTCTAGGGTGAAATGCGTTATAACACTTTACGGCCACAGTTTTCATCCAATTTTCACCAAATTTTCACACAATTTTTTTAGCCGGTGAAGAAGAATGTATAGAGGGCGATATTTGAATTTCGAAAAAATGACGGAGATATATCTGTTTGAAATTTTAAAGAATTCGCTGCGGCCGAACTGTTTATCCGATTTTCACCGAATTTTCACCAATGACTCCTTATATTTTTTAAGAATTTTTGGTATAAGAAATTGCTACTTTTTAATTATTTTTTTTTAGTAGGGAGAAATTTCATACTTCTACCCATTTCGAGAGGCACATCCCTAGGTTAAAGAGCCCATTATTTCTACCTGGACACTTAAAAAAATTATCGAAAAAAAAAAGAACTTAGAAAATTTTTCAGAAAAAAAACCGCAAATTTAAAAAAGAAAACCCGGAAAATTAAAAAAAAAACTCGGAAAATTTTTCAAAAAAATACCTAAAAATTTTTTGACAAAAATAGAAAAGTTTTCTGAAAAAAAAAAGAAAACTCGGAAAATTTTTCAAAAAAAACTTCCCCCTCCGTTATACTTCCCCTCCCATATACTTCCCCCTCCGTTGTACGTCCCCTCCGTTATACTTCCCCCTCCTATATTGTTACTTCTCTTTCAGGAAGTTTTCGTTGGATGCTCTTCAAACCAGTACTTTCTTCTCGAAATTTGGTGAGGATAGAACGTTATTCTGTTTTTCCCAATTGTCCCCTCGTAAAAGACGTCAGTTGACAATTTCCCACTCGATTAATCAACAAACATTTCGATCATAATCGAATTAATCTCTGAAACTTGCGGAGCGTATAATTGTGTTTTGATTTTTCCACGGTCGAACTTCTCAACAATAAACAAGACAATAAAACATCAATAAAACTAGCGATACACGTTTAAATTATAGAAGCGAGGGTGTAACTTATCGGCGTCATTTGACCAGATCGAATTTTAATGAGCGATAATTCAGAACGATTTTATTACGTGGAGGGAGAGAAAGAGGTTAATAAATAATCCCTTTTGATTAACCGATGAAAATAAAACCATTTTGAATATTGTCTTCATGCTTATTCCAATCAGGGAATGAATTTTAAACAGATATTGTAATCCCGTTATCGAGCGTAACCACTCCGGAATTTTTTGTTTGAATATATTCTGTCCTAATATAAATTAGCGGACGTGTTATAATTAGTGAGAAGTTAATTTCTGGGTTTATTGACGGCTTGGAAATGAGGTGAAAGGAGGGGAAGGCCTTGATGAGAACGGGTCCCATTCTCTACGTTACAAGGCGAGTCCTCATATTTCCCATGGGCTTTACGTGATGTAGAATGAAAAGGGAAGGAGAAGATATGGAATGAGCGGGTTTACCTCCTTTCGTGTATGAACTTTATTCAAACCTTTTTCCTGATTTTTTTTCCCCCTTCAAATTTTACCTATCAAAATAAAGCATTTTAATAAATTGGGTTCTGAAAATTAAAAAATTAAAAAATTCTGTAGGTATAAAAATTCGTGATTCTTTAGCTAAGGGACCGTCAGACCACTTCATTCGGCGGCGTTTTTTCGATGAAGTTTTTCTCCATTTTTGCGAGAAAATCGTTGATCATTTAAAAATTTTTAAATTCCTTAAAGAAGTTATTGTGATACCCTCCACGTCTTTCATTTTTATTTGGCTTTAGAATACATTGATTTACTTATAACACGGGGTCCGGAAACACATGGCACGCGGGAGAGCGTTAAAAAGTGGTTTTATGAAAAAAAAAAAAAAAAAAAAAAAAAAAAAAAAAAAGTTGAATGTAATGTGTAATGGTGCCCTAACTTCGTTATTTCAAATGAGAACCCAATTTTATTATTTCAGATTCGTAATCTTCGCAAAATTTCAAGTAGATTTGACTATTCATATGAGGCGCTCCGGGTACGAAGGGCGAACTCAACATCGTACAATTTTTTTTTTTTTTTTTTTCATTTTCAGATTCTAGACCTCTTGGTGAATACACCCATATAATTTTTATGTTGAGTTCGCCCTTTTTTTCCCCTTTTAAATACGTAAAAACCGATATGCGGCAAAGCACTAACTGCGATATCCGAGCGGGTACGAAGGGCGAACTCCACATCCTAGTACACAAACCCCACTCCTTTTCCCATTCCAGGCCATGACTTTTCTGTTGAGTTCGCCCGTAACATAAAACTTTAAAATGCTAATATCTCGAAACTACGTTTTGTTGAGTTCGCCCTTCGTACCCGGAGCGCCTCATATGACCATTTTTGACAACCTTAAAAAATTGCATTATGGTGAACTGTCAAGTTTTAAGGTGTCGTTTTGCCACAATCGCGTTTTAAGCGGCGAAAATAGGCTTGCTCTTTGGCAGTCCCTAGTTTATGGTGAGATGTATTATGCTCAAACGACAGAAACAGTTTTATGGCGAAACGATATGTTCTTTACTCCTTCAATGTTTTAAATTTTGTTGAAGAAAGACTCTGTTTTCCGGATATTGGAGATAATCGCGGCCTTTTTTCTAAAAAATAACCTTTCAGTTAATTTTCCTTCCTTTTGGTCTTTCTGACTCCATTTTGGGTTTTTTTCCACGGTTTTTTTTTGTCCCTAATCCACCCCTTTTACAAGATTTTAGAGTACTTTTCAGGGGAGAACACCGTTCAACATAACAAATTTCACCCTAGAGCAGTTGAACATAAAAAATCTGTAGTTCACCATAATGCGTTTAGGCATGATGCAATTGAATATAAAGCTCTCAAAAGCCCAAAAATGTTGATCATAATGCATTTCAACATAAAGCGTTTCGCCATAAACGACTTTTCCAATAAATGCAAGTCGACATAAAAAAGAGTGCAAGTCACCATAACGCTTCTCACCATAAAAGCCTCTCTTTAACTTGTTGTTTCGTCATAAAACTGTTTCTATCTATATGGGCATAATACATCTCACCATAAACTAGGAAAAGCAAAAAGGCAGCCAATTGGGTATAAAAGTGCTGTTTTATGACACAAGGGGGTTAATTTTTTTCCTCTCGCGAGGATGTGCGAATTATGGTGAACTGTCAAGTTTTAAGGCTTTTGTCATTTCGCCATAATCGCGTTTTAAATGGCGAAGATAGGCCCTTAGTTTATGGTGAGATGCATTATGTCCAAACGACTGAAACAGTTTTATGGCGAAGTTCTTTAATACGAAAGTTTCCTTTATGTTCAACTGCGTTATGTTGAAACGACAAATATTATGTCGAAACGACAAGTGTTAAATCTCTTCCTTATGGTGAGATGTATTATGTTCAAATGCATCATGGTGAACGTTTTCGTCTATTTTCTTTATGTTGAGTTGCAGATTTTTTTATGGTGATAACTCGCGATTTCTGCTATTTTATAGTCAAATATGGCGAACCGCATTATGTCGACACGTATACACTCAGTAAAATCAAAGAAAATACATGGGTGGAACGAGAAATTTTGTTTAATCGATAATTCCAATAAGAAGCAATAACGTTTCTTTAAAAGAGAAAAAAAAAAACCTTATTTCTACAAATTGAAGTTTATAAGCTTTCGTCGGTATTCTGGAGATTGAGGGAGGTTTTTCGGGATAGAAATGAAGGGTGGGGGTGCGAGGGACGGTATGGGGAATGTAGGGAAAATCGAGAATCGATTGAAGGCGACGACATTAAAGATATTGGCGGTCCGGAACCGGTTTGAGGGGCGGGGGAATGAACAATAGCCGCTCGCCCACTAAGTTCGAACAGACGAGAGGACATAAATAACGGCCGAAAACACACACAGACTTTGACAGTCTAACGCCTCACGGACCTTATTGCAACGTATAAATCCGGACAATTACGTCATCCCTAGGTGAAATTTTTTTTTAAATGGGGAAAGGGGTGATTGGCACGTGCAAGATGGATGCCACCTGTACTGTCACGTGGACGAGATGGATGTCTCTTCCCTGTATTGTCACATCCCCTCCCTTCCCCCCCCCCCTTGATCTATGCTTCGCACACCTTCATTTGTTACGAAACCCACCCTTCCACACCCCAATAAATTACCTTAAACCTCTTACCGACTCATACTCCGGACCTCCCCCTTTTTATTCGCGAAATCCTCCTTTTACTTACCCTATTTTGTGTTAACATATTATACCGAAAACAGAGGTTTAACGGCCCTTTTACTCCCTATGGAAACGACGTCTGGAAGTAAAAGCTTCGTTTGATGCCCTGGAATTGGCGCCGTTCGCAAGTGCGTAGGAAAACTACTCAAAATCACCCTTTTTGTCTTAGCGGCTCGTACTTACAGATTCTACATTTAAGATGAAAAATTACAATTTCCCTTTGATAGTTTATTCAAAGGTGCTTCTCAGGATTCTTTTATTGGAGTCTTTGAAAGTTGGTCTCCTTATTAAGGCCTCGTTAAAAGGGGACTTTTTAAAGAAGAAACGTTTTTTAATTATAAACCTGATTTCCTTTTCCTTTTTTGTGTTTCGATAAATTGAAAAATTTGAAAGTCTTTTTTTTTTAAAATGGCATTGCGGTAAAAAATCACCTGATTTAGGAACTCCCAGTAAAAAGTTGATTCTCCATTGACTTCTCATTGAATGATATGTTATTTTTGACGTCACAAGCGAATCAAATCTATTGTATCCAGCTGTTTCAAATCCACCCTTAACCCTTCTTTGCTTTCCGCGCAAAATATTGAATGATTGGAACCTCAAAGTACAAGACATTGTGGATTTTAAAATGTATGCAAGGGGTTAAAAACTCAGGTGGAGTTATTGTTTTGGAAAAGGGTCCTCTATTTTCCTATCCGAGCCCTTTTCCCAACGCGAACTAATTACTGGGCAGGGTTACCACCACGCCTGCGATCCCAGGGCTTGACTTAATGAGGAATTGATGAACCGGAATTCCGACCGAGTCCTCAATTCCTCCGAGGGGTGGTCGGAAGGCCCTGATTTGTTTCCGCCGGTGATAATTGTCAATTCTCTTTGCCTTCTAGATAATTGCCTAACCCTGGAGGGATGAGAATGAGGAGGGGAGGGAATCGAGAAAACGTGAACCTCCTGAATGTCACTATCTTCAGCATTCCAAACTTATTAAACCACAAAAGGGTCCCTGCACATTCAACCTCGAAAAAAAAATAAGAACTTAATGAAACTTGTTCGAGGAACCCTTGGGAAGATCTACACCTCGAGAGTGAATTATCCTACCGAATCCGTGCATTTATTTTTTATTATTAGGTGTACAAAATGAAACTCAGCCACAGGGTAAATTTGAATTTTGTACCTTTTAGCCGAGTTTCATTTTGTACACCTAGTAGTTCATTTTTTCAAAATTTTAAACATTTTAGGCGTTAAAGTCCATCAAAAGTTGACCTTCCCCGTGTAAGAAGGTTATTGAAGTATAACCATTAAGAAGGTTAATTTTTAAAGGCTTGTAAATCGTAAACCGTTACAGATATTGAAAAAATGCAATAAATAAAATCCGTTGGAAATTTAATTCTCTTTAATTTTTATTCTATTCATTTTTTCTCTAGGACGCACTGTTTTCAAGATAAATTTGTTTTAAAAAAAATTATTTTCCGAAAATGGTGCATCCTAGAAAAAAATAATTAAGTACAAATTTATAGAGAATTAAATTTTACAATTTTTATTTATTAGGTGTACAAAATGAAACTCAGCCACAGGGTAAATTTGAATTTTGTAGATTTTAGCCGAGTTTCATTTTGTACACCTAGTAGTTCATTTTTTCAAAATTTTAAACATTTTAGGCGATAAAGTCCATCAAAAGTTGACCTTCTCCGTTTAAGAAGGTTACTGTAGTATAACCATTAAGAAGGTTAATTTTTAAAGGCTTCTAAATCGTAAACCGTTACAGATATTGAAAAAATGCACTAAATAAAATCTGTTGGAAATTCAATTTTCTTTAATTTCTATTCTATTCATTTTTTCTCTAGGACGCACTGTTTTCAAGATAAATTTATTTTTAAAAAAATTATTTTCCGAAAATGGTGCATCCTAGAAAAAATAATTATGTACAAATTTATAGAAAATTAAATTTCTTACAATTTTTATTTATTAGGTGTACAAAATGAAACTCAGCCACAGGGTAAATTTGAATTTTGTAGATTTTAGCCCAGTTTCATTTTGTACACCTAATAAATTCTAAATTTTTTATGAAGTTCTAACACCGGCTATCTCATTTTTTATAAGTTTTTAGTTTGGCATCAATTGGTAAATTTTGTGGAGAATCGAATTCCGTTGGTAGTTTAACCCTATTACCAACAGAAAATGCGTAGTGCACGATTTAGCCAACAGGTGATGCATTGATTCCAATGAGATATTATTCAGTATTTTTGCTCTCCTGAAAACCTAGGAAAAATGAGATAACCGGCGCGAGGAAATAATTATTGTAGTGTTTCAATTTTTAACTATTTTTTCCTCAAATAATGTAAAGTTTCAATCTAAAAAAATTTAGGATATAATTGGCGTAAGAATTATACCTTGAAGAAGCCCCTTTACAGATTTGAAATACCATAAATTCCTCGCTCTTTTCCCTTTTTAATAATAAAAAGGAACTTTCAAAGACTTTAATAAAATAAAGAAAACTCAAGTTTTTCCTTCCACTTTTTGAACATTTAATTTCATGCCCTTTCATGTTGTAAGCAATTATAGATCCATAAAAAAATGGCAAAAATAAACAAATAGAAATTTTCTTCCGGGCCAGAATCTTCTCTTTATCCGAATATCGAAAAAAGGTCGAAAGGGGGAGAAAAGAAGGAAAGAAAACCATGGGATTTCCTAGAGTTCGTGCAGTGTTTTTCGCACTTTAGAAACTCCTCTATTAAAGAAAATGTCTCCCCAGAGTTTGTAGAGCTTTAGAAAATTTCTCCGTTTTTCCCCCAGGAGGTCTCAAACCCTTCCCGCGGGTAAACTAGAAGAAAATGATATAATGATATTCACAAGAGCGAATTTTCAACAAAATTCATCCCCCCGCCACGCCCCGGCTTTAAATAAGGGGTTGAAAATTTAATACTTGACTTTTAAAAAAAGTCATAACGTTTTAGTAGAGTTTGGAATTAATTTGGTTTTTAATTTACCTCTGGGGCTTCATATTTTTTTTCTTCTCACTCAATTTTACAAGAAATTTATAGTTTATATATGGAAGTTTATAATTAGATACTTTTGTTTTAGAGTTGGGGCGTCAAGTTCGAAGTTTCCGTTCTATTCACCCCTTCTCCTTTTTGTCGCCCTCCTCTTTTGTTCAAAGCGACATTGCTTCTGAACTCGAGTATAAACTACCTCATGATCAGGGCGCCGTTGTGGGAATTGGATGAAAGTTAACACCTTAGTCCGAAATAGTTGGAAAGCTGATGAAGTCAAACGTTAGACGTAGTGAGAAAGACGGAAGAATTGACTGAACTTGGATTGATGGAAAATTGTAAATGAAGAAAGCGCCACTAATCCACCACGTTCCTTCTATCTACTACACCAAGCATGGAGGTAAGAATAAACTGGAGCGTCATAGCTGGGGGAGAAGTCGGAGAGTAAAAAAAAGGTTGCATTCCTGTTACAATCTCTACTGTTTGGCTTCACTTTTCGGACGTTAGGTTCTCTCCTCTTTATTCTTACCTCTACTTCTAAATAAAGATGGCGCCACTAATCCACCTAGTTCCTTCTATCTACTACACCAAGCATGGAGGTAAGAATAAACTGGAGCGTCATAGCTGGGGGAGAAGTCGGAGAGTAAAAAAAAGTTGCATTTCTGTTACAATCTCTACTGTTTGGCTTCACTTTTCGGACGTTAGGTTCTCTCCGCTTTATTCTTACCTCTACTTGTAAATAAAGATGGCGCCACTAATCCAACTAGTTTCTTCTATCTACTACACCAAGCATGGAGGAAGAATAAACCGGATTGAGGGTCATAGCTGGGGGAGAAGTCGGAGAGTAAAAAAAAAGGTTGCATTCCTGTTACAATCTCTACTGTTTGGCTTCACTTTTCGGACGTTAGGTTCTCTCCGCTTTATTCTTACCTCTACTTGTAAATAAAGATGGCGCCACTAATCCACCTAGTTCCTTCTATCTACTACACCAAGCATGGAGGTAAGAATAAACTGGAGCGTCATAGCTGAAGGAGAAGTCGGAGAGTAAAAAAAAAGGTTGCATTCCTGTTACAATCTCTACTGTTTGGCTTAACTTTTCGGACGTTAGGTTCTCTCCTCTTCATTCTTATCTCTACTTGTAAATAAAGATGGCGCCACTAATCCACCTAGTTCCTTCTATCTACTACACCAAGCATGGAGGAAGAATAAACTGGATTGAGGGTCATAGCTGGGGGAGAAGTCGGAGAGTAAAAAAAGTTGCATTTCTGTTACAATCTCTACTGTTTGGCTTCACTTTTCGGACGTTAGGTTCTCTCCGCTTTATTCTTACCTCTACTTGTAAATAAAGATGGCGCCACTAATCCACCTAGTTCCTTCTATCTACTACACCAAGCATGGAGGTAAGAATAAACTGGAGCGTCATAGCTGAAGGAGAAGTCGGAGAGTAAAAAAAAAAAGGTTGCATTCCTGTTACAATCTCTACTGTTTGGCTTAACTTTTCGGACGTTAGGTTCTCTCCTCTTCATTCTTATCTCTACTTGTAAATAAAGATGGCGCCACTATTCCACCTAGTTCCTTCTATCTACTACACCAAGCATGGAGGTAAGAATAAACTGGAGCGTCATAGCTGGGGGAGAAGTCGGAGAGTAAAAAAAGGTTGCATTCCTGTTACAATCTCTACTGTTTGGCTTCACTTTTCGGACGTTAGGTTCGCTCCTTTATTCTTACCTCTACTTGTAAATAAAGATGGCGCCACTAATCCACCTAGTTCCTTCTATCTACTACACCAAGCATGGAGGTAAGAATAAACTGGAGCGTCATAGCTGGGAGAGAAGTCGGAGGGTAAAAAAAAAGGTTGCATTCCTGTTACAATCTCTACTGTTTGGCTTCAATTTTTGGACGTTAGGTTCTCTCCGCTTTATTCTTACCTCTACTTGTAAATAAAGATGGCGCCACTAATCCACCTAGTTCCTTCTATCTACTACACCAAGCATGGAGGTAAGAATAAACTGGAGCGTCATAGCTGGGGGAGAAGTCGAAGGGTAAAAAAAAGGTTGCATTCCTGTTACAATCTCTACTGTTTTGCTTCACTTTTCTGCCGTTAGTTTCTCTCCGCTTTATTCTTATCTCTACTTGAAAATAAAGATGGCGCCACTAATCCACCTAGTTCCGTCTATCTACTATACTAAGCATGGAGGTAAGAAAAAAAACTGAAGTTAGCGTCAAGGCTGGAGGAGAAGTCGGAGAGTAAAAAAAAAGGTTGCATTCCTGTTACAATCTCTACTGTTTGGCTTAACTTTTCGGACGTTAGGTTCTCTCCGCTTTATTCTTACCTCTACTTGTAAATAAAGATGGCGCCACTAATCCACCTAGTTCCTTCTATCTACTACACCAAGCAAGGAGGTAAGAATAAACTGGAGTGAGCGTCATAGCTGGGGGAGAAGTCGGAGGGTAAAAAAAGTTTGCATTCCTGTTACAATCTCTACTGTTTGGCTTCACTTTTCGGACGATAGGTTCTCTTCGGTTTATTCCTACCTACATGACACTAACAAAATGAAAGTAGGATTTGCCCAGGTAGGAGCTTTTCGCCACATAGACTTAATTTGTGTATTTTGGACTTATAAGGCGTACAAATATTTCTTAGTCGCGCGTTCATGAATCCATTAGGGTGTTTATCGAGTTGAATACATGGCGGATGAAGGTTAACCCGATCTGTTAATGGAATCCACTTTGATCCCCTTCAGTTTCGACAATCTACGGGCGTCAAGAGCGATCCTTGTCTCTGTTGATTCTATATCGTTATACAGACTCCACATTAGAAATACGATTTAAAAACCAAAACTTTTTTCCTAAATTGAAAAAACTTTTTTTTCACCTCGAGTAAAAAACTCGTTGACAGAAGTGGCGGTGAGTGATCGATATGACAAGTGTCTTTATTGTATACGTTACAGCCATCATAAACACCATCCTCCATCCTTGTCAGTCGACAAAAATAATAAAGTTAAGATAAAAGCAATGGTAGGGAATAAAAGTAACATCTACTACTTTTATACGGGGCTTTATGAAGCGTAAAAAAAAGAGAAGTTGAAGTAAAAGGTAAATCGGACGTTTTTGAAAGCTTCTAGCGTGTCGTCCGCCATTAAAAGACGACTCGGCGAACTTTGATGGCCCAACTCACTTTGTCCACTACTAAACGTTAAAAGCTTCCAATTAACCAATTCATAATAAACAATTTAATATCTCAAGGGGAGATCACTTATAAATATGTAACCTGTAATTAAAAGATGTCAACATGGCGTCACTTGTTGGACATGGTAATTGCTTATCAATCAAAAGCACACTTAATTCATACCCCACCCTTTATAAAGTCAGAAAGCGTGCACGTAACTTTAATTATTAATACAGGGCGGATTTCAACTCTTGTTACAAACTTCACCTCCTCTTTCTTCAAGTAAAAATTAACAGAAAAAAAAGTTATAATGAAGTTCCTCCAATTTACAGTTCTTCTATTCTTTTAGAAAAAGTTAATTTACCCCAAATGTAGAAAATAAATAACTAATTTTTTTTGTCACCCTCAACGGTGTACGAAAATCAGGTTGCTGTCTCTTTAAATACTCAAAATATGGTTCAAAAAAGATTATTTTTGTTATTTTTTCCACTACATAAAAATGAAACAACCTCCTGGGCGGTAAATCGAAGAAAAGTACTGGTTTGAAGAGCTTCCAACGAAAACTTCCTTAAAGAGAAGTAACAATATAGGAGGGGGAAGTATAACGGAGGGGGGGGGGGGTACAAGGGGGAGTGAAGGCCTCGGTACCTCCTGGGTGGCCTGGACCCTGGAGGACCAAAATACCGGGTAATGCCTCAGTCGGACTTTACGACATACCCCAAGCCCAACCACCACGTCCTCGTCGTGTACCCTGGGCAACGCGATGAGCGGCTAACGGTGGAGGGCAAGAGCGACTCCCGGCGCTATAACGGGGAATACAGGCTAAGGGAGACAACCCCTACAGAAAACCCCAAGCTAAGGTGTAAGGAGCAACGTGCCGAGGGCTGGATGGCCGAGGGGTAACTTCGGTCCCTAACGTTCTCCCTGGGGGCACCGGTCGACCCCCCCTTGTATTTAGACTTACCCGGCCATGCGGGGCTCTGGTCGGGCGGACCTTACTTCCCTAGCTTACTCCGTTTCCTTATGAACACCAACACAAAAAACAAAACACACACACCACAAACACACCCACCACCACAGAACAAACAGTGAGGACGGTGGCTCCGGCTCCTCAAGGGGCGGCACGGGGGGCGGGACGCGGTGCAAAGGCTCCCGAAGCCAGCACCCGCGGACCGCACATCCGGCCAAGGTCCATTGAGGAGTTGGAGAGGATGACGGACCAGGAGGTCAGAAGGGTCAAACTCACCGGCCAATCCCGACACAGGATTCAAAATCTAGTCGGCGAGGGGGTGGAGTTCCTGAGGGCCAAGAGGTCCGTCATCCGGGACAACATAATTACTAAACTGACCAGGTCAATGCCAAAGGCGGGACGTCGACAGGGGTGATACTCCCTGCACGACTAAGTCCAATAGCGCCAGGGCTAAAAGGCCCAGATCAGAGTCGGTCACACCGGTTAAGGCCCCTGAGAGGAAAAAACCGAGGCAGCCCGAACAGGTAAGAGCTCAGCTCTCCTATAGGGATGCCTCGGCCTCTGTGAAGGTAGGTCTGGTGGACACCGACTACCCTAAGGTCCAGCTCAGCGATGAGCAACAGGACAGGGTGCTGGAGGCTGTCCTCAAAGCCTATGAGAGGGAGGTGGACAGCGGAATTCAAATCCGCTTCCTCCGATCCAATCATAGGCCGGGCTTCCTCCTTGTTACCTGTGCGAATGCCGAGGCGGCGGGCTGGCTGGTGGATATTACCCCCACCCTGAGGCCATGGGAAGGTGCAAACCTCCGTGCGCTGAAGGGTGAGGAGATCCCCCGGCCGGTGACGTGCACGGTATTCGTCGCAGAGGAGTTTGGCAAGGATCTGACCAAAGATCAGATCCTCTCCAGACTTCAAGTAAGTAATAGGCGGTTGCGTACCGACAGATGGGCGTCCTGGGGCGACCGGTCCAGTGACGGAGGTAAGGTTTGGACCTTCGCCATGGACGGGGAGTCCCTGGAGGCCCTGAAGTCAGAGGGCATGCAGGCCTATTTTGGTATGAGAACCCTCAAGTTCAGAGCGAGGGAGGGGGAGACAACCAAGGGAGATTCTCCCGCGGACCCCCCTTCCGAGCTACGAGCAGAGGGGGATCAAAAGCAAAAGAAGGAGGGGAAAAAGGGCAAAAAGAAGCGGAAAAAGGCCCAATTTACCACCCCTCCGGATTTAACGGACAACACCAGCCCACTACTAAGGCCTTCGGCACAGCCCCTTGTCAGGGCGCCGGAGGGTACCATGGAGGTTGATTCCCCCATGGCTGTGGGCTCGGTGGACAACACCAGCCCACTACTAAGGCCTTCGGCACAGCCCCTCGTCAGGGCGCCGGAGGGTACCATGGAGGTTGATCCCCCCGTGGCTGTGGGCTCGGTGGCCCCCTCACCGACGAAATGAGGGGGAAGGAGGGACTCCGGTTCCTGCAGGGAAATCTCCATCACGCAAGGGCGGCCTCGGCCATCCTGTGCAAAACGATGGAGAATGAAGGCTTGGACATAGCCCTCCTGCAGGAACCATGGTTGAACGGAAGCGTCGTCAGGGGCCTCGGAGTCCCAACCACCCAGGTAATGTATGATAGGTCTGCCCCCAGACCTCGAGCCTGCATGGTGGTAAGTAAAGAATTCAATTGCTTATTGATCCCTGAGCTTTGCTCAGGGGATTGTGTTGCAGGAATCCTGACAGTGAAAACGGAAGTGGGACCAAAAAAGGTACTAATATGCTCGGCCTACTTCCCGGACGAGGACACCTGTCCACCAGAAGCCATACAAAAGGTTGTAGATCACGCGCGCAGTAGGTGCCTTCCTCTCCTGATCAGCTGCGACGCCAATGCACATCACACAAACTGGGGTAGTAGCAACATAAACGCCAGAGGTGAGTCCCTTTTAGACTTTATCGCTGGTGAAGGGCTTGACATAGCCAATGTTGGCAATGAACCGACGTTTGTGATCCGCTCAAGGGCAGAGGTACTGGATATAACCCTGTGCCTGCCCAGGGGGGGAATTAATATCCGTGACTGGCATGTGTCTCAGGAACCTTCCGGCTCCGATCACAGACACATCCGGTTCACGCTAGACATCCCGAATCTGGTATCTACCACCTATCGGAATCCTCGGGAGACGAACTGGGACGGCTTCTCCAAGTCTCTCAGTCTGAACCTGAGGACGGTGGGTGGGACGATCTCAGACAGGGGTGACCTGGACACTGTCACGAGGCAGCTGAGCGAGGCCATTGTTGAGGCCTGGGAAGCCAACTGCCCGGAGAAGACCAGGAGAAACAGGTATAAAACTGTTTGGTGGAACAATCATCTGGAGGAACTGCGCATCCAGGTGAGAAGGCTATTTAATAGAGCCAAAGCCACCAACGCCTGGGATACATATAGAGAGCAGTTAACCCTGTACAACAAAGAAATCCGGAAAGCGAAAAGGGCCTCGTGGAGGAGGTTTTGCGGAGAGGTGCATGAGACGCCAGAAGCGGCCAGAATCCACAGGGTCCTGTCGAAGGATGGTACAGGGGGTCAAGTAGGATTCCTGAAAAAGACCGATGGAACCTATACGACCACTGCTGAGGAGAGCTTAAACCTTCTCATTAACACGCACTTTCCTGGTTCTATCCCAGAGGCCCATTCCACTGCCTTGTGCGGAGGAAGAAGGGCAGGGAAGGAGGACTGGTCAGTGGCGAAACACATAGTTACCCCCTCCAGGCTAAAGTGGGTGCTGAGTGGATTCAAGCCGTTCAAGGCCGCAGGGCCAGACGGCATCTACCCAGCACTCCTGCAAAGAGGCCAGGAAAAACTCCTGCCGCATCTTATAAGGTCATTTAGGGCCAGCATAGCATGGAGGTGTATTCCGAAGGCTTGGAGAGAGGTCAGGGTTGTTTTCCTACCTAAGATAGGCAAACAGGGAGACCACACTCCAAAGGCCTTCAGACCCATCAGCTTATCATCCTTCATGCTCAAGGCTCTGGAAAAACTGGTAGATAGGTATGTGCGAGAGACGGCTCTAAGGACTAATCCCCTAAGCTGTCGACAGTACGCCTATCAGCCGGGTAAATCCACAGACCTAGCGTTGGATGATCTCACCCGTCTCCTATCAAGATCCATTGAGGATAAGGAGATTGCCACGGCTCTGTTCATGGACGTGGAGGGAGCGTTCAACAACGCAACCACTGACTCCATGATCAGAGCTATGAATAACAAGGGAGTCGATCGTCAGATTTGCGAATGGATCGAGAGCTGCCTGAGCTCTAGGGTCATCACCTCGACCTTGGGCGACTCTTCCATTGTAGCGAGGACGACTAGGGGTTGCCCACAGGGGGGGGTTCTTTCCCCTCTCCTGTGGGTGACCCTGGTTGACGACCTGCTACATCTGCTGGCTGAAGATGGCTACGACTGTCTAGGCTATGCGGATGACCTGGCGGTGGTGGTCCGAGGCAGATTTGCTGGGACCATTTCTGAAAGGGTTCAGCGGGCACTAACCCTGGTTAGTGACTGGTGTCTTCGGGAGGGTTTATCCATTAACCCTACGAAGACAGTAGTAGTCCCCTTCACAAAAAGGAGGGAACTAAGGGGTCTCAGACCCCTGGGGCTTGGTGGGGTGGCGATTCCATACTCCACTGAGGCGAAGTATCTGGGCGTCACCTTCGACCAGAGGCTTACGTGGAACGCTCACCTCGCCAAGACCACCCAAAAGGCGCTGCGAGCCCTCGGGCAATGCAGAAGGCTATGTGGTAAAAACTGGGGTCTGAATCCAAGTATGACCCTATGGCTATACAAACAGGTCGTCAGACCTATGGTAACCTATGGGTCAGTGGCGTGGTGGACTAAGGCGGATCAGGTAAAAACGGAGCGGCTCCTGGAAAAAGTTCAAAGGTCTGCGTGCCTGAGCATCACAGGAGCCATGAGGACAGCTCCGACCATGGCCTTAGAAGTCCTCTTAGACCTTCCACCTCTCCACTTATTTCTCAAAGAAATGGCTAAAGCTACAGTTGTAAGGCTCATGCAGGGTCAATCCCCGATCATTTCGAGACATGAGCTGAAACAACAGAAACTCCGCGACGCCATAATGTCCGATCCCATACTGGGGATGCCCTCGGACTATGCTGTCAAGGAGTATCACTTCGATAATAAATTCAAAGTGATAATCCCGGATAGGGAGGAGTGGAGGGCAAACCGCCCCATAAACGCTCACTCTATCTGGTACACCGACGGCTCCAAAATGCCATCTGGCACTGGGGCCGGGGTGTACGGACCAAAGCATCAAGCTGAAATGACTATCTGCCTGGGACGGTATGCCACCGTCTTCCAGGCGGAAACAATAGCCATTGAACACTGCGCTAAGGAAATATGCAGATTGGGCTTAAAAACAAGAAAATAGCAATCTGCTCCGATAGCCAGGCCGCACTAAAAGCACTATCTGCCCCCGAAAACACCTCGGTGGTGGTGCGGGACTGTTTAAAGGCCCTGGGAGAAATATCCGCCGACAACTCTGTCTTGCTGTCATGGATACCAGGGCACTCGGGGCTCAGGGGCAATGAGAAGGCCGACGAGCTGGCCCGCAAGGGATCAGAAATGACCCCCATTGGCCCTGAGCCCTTCTGTCACATTTCTAGGAGTGTGAAGAGTGAGGAGCTCAAAAGGCAAACTCTCTCTGCTACTTTGACGAGATGGCATAAAGCTCGAGGTCAAAGGCATGCCAAGATGTTCATTAGTGGACCACGGCATGGATTTACAGCAGACCTGCTCAGGCAGGGCAGAACCAAAGTCCGCATTATGGTGGGTCTGCTGACTGGCCACTGTAAACTCCGTAAGCACCTTCAAAGGTTGGGAGTGACAGAGGACAGCACCTGCCGCTTCTGCTTGGAGGAGGAGGAGACGGCGGAGCACGTCCTCTGTTATTGCGAAGGCCTAGCACGGCTGAGGTTCATGGATATAGGGGAAGAGAAACCCAGTCCATCGAACTACACAAAGAGACCCCTGTCCAGCCTCTGGAGGCTAATTAAGAGCCTGGGGCTTGATGGGGAGCTCTGATTAGGAAACAAGGGCGCACAATAGACCCATTAGGGGTCGGAGTGCACAAGGCCCCAAAAAACCTAAATCTAAATCTAATAACGGAGGGGGAAGTATATGGAAGGGGAAGTATAACAGAGTTGGAAGTATATAGGAGGGGAAGTATATGGGAGGGGAAGTATAACACAGGGGTTTTTTTTTTCGAAAAATTATCCGGTTTTTTGTTTTTCGAAAAATTTTCTAAGTTCTTTTTTTCGAAAATTTTTCAAAGCATCAAGGTAGAAATAATGGGCTCTTTGGGCTGGGGATGGCCTGGGGGGAAAAAATGGCAATTTTTTTACACTAAAAACTCTTAAAAAATATAAGGAGTAATTGGTGAAAATCGGACCAACGCGACGGTTCGGCCGCAGCGAATTTTTTAAAATTTCAAACAGACATATCTCCGCCATTTTTTCTAAATTCAAAAATCGCCGTTACATTTTTCTTCACCGGCTAAAGAAATTTGGGGAAAATCGGATGAAAACTGTGGCCGTAAAGTGTTCCGGAAAAAAATGCTACGGACGGACGGCCGGCACCACAGACAAAGTTGAGATCGGTAAAGATCAATATTCCATTTGACCCTCCGGGGTCTGGAAGACCCCTCCCCAAAAACAATAACTTCTTTAAGGAAGTTAAAAAGGTAGAAGTGTTGTAAAATTAGGATTTCAACCGAGGAAAACGGCCAAAATTTTGGAAAAAAGGTATTTAAATGATAAGAATTGGAGAAAACTAATCAAAAAGAGGAAATGTATTTTCTCAGCCAAAAAATCTAGAAAAACGCTCTAAAATCAATGTAAAAACTGGGACATTTTGGCGAAAAACTGGACAAAGCTGGTTAAAAGGGTTGCAAACTAAGAAAACTCCAGAAATCTGATAAACCTTTTTTTTTCCGGGAAATCTGTAGAAATCTGTTAAAAGTTCAAAATTCCGATTAAACACCAAATTGATTCAGTAGAAAATCGAATTTCTAGGACAAATAACAATACGCAGTTTGAAACTTCTGGAGCATGCGCAGAATGATTTGGACGCTAAATCTGACATCGTTCGAATAGTTTGTCCGTCAAATCTGAATTCATCTGACGTCATATTAGACGTGAAAATCCTTCTGTGCATGCTCCAGAAGTTTCAAACTCACTTGTGGAGAAAAATTACGAGAAAAAACTCGATCAGAGACAAAATTTAAAAAGAAAAACACTCAAAAAGTTGAGTTTTTGGGATCAAACAAAAAATCGCCTAAATTCTTAGTGAAATATAGCGGTCCTCTCCTGAAAGAAAAACTGGCCACAGTTTCGTTAAAATGGTGAAATCTGTGGGTATCTTTTATCATCAAAATTTGAGTTAAACTGACGTAAGGATTGATTTCTGCACTCTATGCTCTGTTGTATGATATAATTACGGTGAAAACGTTCTACGGGATAGTATTTCGGCCCTAATGTGTTATACAAGGCTAATACATAGGTATTACCTATGTCACTCCGTTACGACAATCAACGACTTTGATGTCCCCCCCGTTTTCACTTCAGCCCTTATTGGAATCAATACATAACGCCCCATAATAACGCTATTACCCATGACACGTGAAACCGTGATTTAAGTCGGGAAAAACCTTCTTTTTTATATAATAAAAGTCTTGAAGCCTAAACCGCGAGAAGCTATAAAACATCATTTCGTGAAAGGATGGGCTCAAACCCCAACGAAACTTTTCATTTTCAAAGGCGGGACTTCCTGAAAAGGATGGAGAAAAAATAAAAGTTTTAATGGCCGTGTAATAGGAAAAGCCGAAGATGCTACGTCGGAAGAAAAAAAATTTTTTTTTTCTTTTTTCTTTTACTTGCATATTCATTTAAAACTCAAAAATAAGATTGATTCGAAACTTAATAAACTTGAAAATATTTTTTCTCTGATAAATAAGATGAAATTGTTTAAATAAACAAATTGACTATAGACGGAAGATACCAACCGTCTTAAGGGAAGAGAAAGTGGCGCTATCTTTGATGGTGAAAACGACCGTACTCTCTAAAATCTCGACTGTAAATTCCTAAATGGCGGTTGTGCTGTACCCAATTTTTGGTCAAGAAAGCAACAAGTACAAGGACAGTAGACACCAGTAGCTTTGTTCCAACCGGACAAACTCCTGTAGCACAGAAGGATTTGTACGCCAAATTTGACGTCAGACGACTTCAGATTTGACGGGCAAACGATTTGAACGACGTCAAATTTGACTGAGCTACAGGAGTTTCAAGTCAGTTTCAAACTGCGGTTGGAATTATTGACAACACTGCCAACAATAGTTTTCCCAAAATTTTCGGCCGTACCTATTTTTAGGATTCTTACCCTGATTTTTAAATTTTTAAACTGATTTTCCAGCGTTTTTCATTATTCTTTACTATGAAAACCCCTAATTCTCCCTAATTATAATCCCAAAAATCCCCACTTTACCATTTTTTACCCAGAATTCTTAGGGAGAGATCTCCTCTCCAGAGAATTAATGAAAACCGCGGGAATATCAGCAATTCGATTAATCCCCACTTTGAGCGCTTTTTACTCAAAGATAGCGCCACTTCTACACCACGATAGCAAGATGAGGCTAACCTTGAAATCGGTTTTAGCCTCCAGGAATTTAAACCTTCGTGATTTTCTAGTGCCACTACCTGGAACATGATGGTTTTTTCACCACAAGCTTCTTCGAAATGCGTTTATTATGATAATAAAGCAATAATGGTTAATAACGTATTATTTCGTTGTATTTTAGGCTTAAAGTACCTTTAATACCTCATCGCTTTGTTAATTCCCTCCTACGTTAGGGCGTATAATTGGTTTAAGAGAACATCATAAGGTATGAGTTAACTCACGTCGGTTTAGAAGGGAGCTCGATTAACCGGGTTAAGCAAATAAGGACCCGACTAGGAGATGAGAGGATTAACGACCATGAGAGAAAATCTCGTTAAATTTTTTCCCCCATCAAAATCCTTTTCAAAGACATCACCAGAAACAGAAGTCTGATTTAATAATTTTAGTTTTTTTTAAAATTTTATTATAACAATAGGTGAAGGATATTTTTTTCAATAAAGGAAAGAGGACAATACCGAATGGAACAAAAGAAGGAGAGTTTTGTGAGGGGTTGCAGTTGTGTAACCTTCCGTTACGTAATCTTGTGTTAATTAAAGTGATTACCTAACCTTCGTAAAATAACAATTTTTCTTTAAACAATAAAGGGATGTAGGTATTTCACGTGAGGACTTCCGAGCGGAATAATTCCAAGAGCAATACTAAATAAACGATTACGTACGCCTCATTGATCTGAAAAGGGAATAAAAAAAATTTGCGTTTCTGTTTGTTATTTCCGATGGGGGAAAAAAATATAAACAAATATTATATAGAAGATAATTCTAGATATAGGCATTTCCCTTTATCGCACTTTTTCCTCTGACATCTTTATGTGAGTTTCATTTTGTACACCTAATAAATAAAAATTGTAGGAAATTTAATTCTCTATAAATTTGTACTTAATTATTTTTTTCTAGGATGCACCATTTTCGGAAAATAATGTTTTTTTTAAATAAATTTATCTTGAAAACAGTGCGTCCTAGAGAAGAAATGAATATAATAAAATTAAAGAGAATTGAATTTCCAACTGATTTTATTTAGTGCATTTTTTCAATATCTGTAACGGTTTACGATTTACAAGCCTTTAAAAATTAACCTTCTTAATGGTTATACTTCAATAACCTTCTTACACTGAGAAGGTCAACTTTTGATGGACTTTAACGCCTAAAATGTTCAAAATTTTGAAAAAATGAACTACTGAAACTCATTTTGTACACCTAATAGTTTTCCTAGAAAAAAACCGAAATACACTAAAAACGCTTTTTAAAAAATCAAACATTTCTCAGGACCTACTAAACTAGAGACATCTCTGATTCCAATTCATTTTTCAGAATAAAAATTGATTAAAAGATGGAAACGCGAAAATAAGAAGACTCACCCTTTAAAATGGCAAAACTTACGCTCATTTTGCTTTTAATTTCGGACGCTATTTCAAAAATATAAAATTTTAATTCAAGAAAGAATCAATGGACGAGGCATTGAAGAGTCATGCCTTAATGGACGGAAAAAATTTATTAAAAATCTGTATATTAATGAAACGTAAAGCCGCGCAGGAAGTAACCGGTCGGACGGATTAAAAGGGTGACTTGACGAAGTTAATATTGTTCAATTAAGAGTAGGGATGAGACCCCACCTCCGCCAACTCTCCGGAGCGTCCCTAATGTAACGGCGGGCAATTAAACACTGATCCCTTATACTGGGGATTTGCACAATTTACAAGGCAAGTTCGAACCATATTAGATCTACATGAGAGAAAACGTCAATATCACTCGGGGAAAAAAGAGGAGATGAGGTAGCACTGAGAGAAATGGAAAAATTTATTGTGCTTTTAAGTCCAGGTAGAACGGGTAGCTACGCGTTCACGAGTAGCTTCGAGGTTACAAATTGAAAGACTATAACAACGTTTGTTGGGCCTCAAGTTCAGTCATCGTCCGCTAATAGCGCTGGTTCTACATGTCTACCGCAAAAAAGGAGGCTAAGCTCCCTAAATGAAGTAGCAGAGCGTTCACGTCATTGAGGTTATCGCATGTTAAGACCGTTTCTGGGCTTCAGTCATCGTCCGCTTAGAGCACTGGTCACTAAAGATCTCTATTAGTACTTCTGTGGTATTTGAAAATACGATATTTGACCTAGGAAAACGGGCCGAAAATTGAAGATGACATTATGCAATCGGTAGGAACAAGTTATAAGTTAGAAAGGGGGGCAATCAATCAATCGTCCCAAAAGTCAACTAACTCGCTGATCAATCACAACTACAAATAAACTCCAAAAAAGTTTTGCTCAAGGGGGAAAAAAATTAAAAATCAATTATGTAAGATTAATTTTTCTTATGGGGGGGGGGGGGTTAAATCGATACAATAAGGTGCAAGGGGAAGGTTTACCAGGATTACTAGCTTTGTTCCAACCTCAGTTTGAAACTCCTGGAGAAATATTTAGACGTCAAATTTGACGTCGTTCAAATCCGTCCGTCAAATCTGAAGTCATCTGACGTCAAATTAGACGTGCAAATCCTTCTGCACATGCTCCAGAAGTTTCAAACCAGTTTCAATCTGCTGTTGGAACAAAGAAGGACGCATAAAAATAAATTCCAGGTTACAGAGGATTGAACCTGGACCCCCAACATCAAAGTAAACAAGGGAAACCCTCAAAACTATAACTCCAACAGAAGTACTAGTCTGGAGCTGGCCCCGACGGGAACTTCCTTAAAGAGAAGTAACAATATAGGAGGGGGAAGTATATGGGAGGGGAAGTATAACGGAGGGGGAAGTATAACGAACGGGGAAGTATAACAGAGGGGAATTATAATGGAGGGGGAAGTATAAGGGAACGAAAGTATAAAGGAAGGGGATGTAGTAGGGAGGGAAAGTATAAAGGAGAATTTTCCAAGTTTGTTTTTTCGAAAAATTTTTCGGGTTTTTTTTTTTTTTTTTTTGAAAAATTTTCTAAGTTTTTTTTGTCAAAAAAAAAATTTTTTTTCTATAAATTTTCCGGGGTTTTCTTTCTTTTTCTTTTCTTTTTTTTTTGAAAAATTTTTAAGTTCTTTTTTTCGAAAAATTTTTTAAGTGTCAAGGTAGAAATAATGGGCTCTTTGGCCTAGGGATGTGCCTCTCGTAAAGGGTAGAAGTACGAAATTTCTCCCTACTAAAAAAAATTAATGATTAAAAAGTGGCAATTTTTTTGCACCAAAAATTCTTAAAAAATATAAGGAGTAATTGGTGAAAATTTGGTGAAAATCGAATTAACGGTTCGGCCGCAGCGAATTTTTTAAAATTTCAAACAGACATATCTCCGCCATTTTTTCGAAATTCAAAAATCCCCCTCGTTACATTCTTCTTCACCGGCTAAAGAAATTTCGGTGAAAATTGTGGCCGTAAAGCGTTCCGGAAAAAATGCTACGGACGGCCGGCACCACAGACAAAGTTGAGATCGGTAAAGATCAATATTCGATTTGACCCTCCGGGGTCTGGAAGACCCTTCCCCAAAAACCCGACTTCGAGGGTATCGCAATAACTTCTTTAAGGAAGTTAAAAATAATAAAACATTTGTAAAATTTAAAAAGTCATTTTATTCCTCACAATATCACAATAATTTAAAAAAATAATAAAATTCTTAAATTTTCCGTTTCCAACATCACGATGCAATCTAGTGGATATTTTTAAAATTAAAAAATTGTTCATCCTCCATGTAGAGTGCTTATAAACATAACTTTATCTCCAGGCTGAATTTTGTAGTCTAGTTGATCCTTAAAAAAATTAATAATAATAATAATTAAAAATTAAGGTTAATTATTAATTACTAACCAGCAGTTCCCAGTCAGTTTCGTTTACAATAACTAGAATTCCTGGTCGCCTGATAAAAAAAAATAAAAAAAATTGTAAAGTTAGACAAAGAAGAGTTGGCCAGTGATTAAATCTGGACCTAATAAGCTTCGTTCCAACCGCAGCTTTGAAACTACTAGAGCATACGCAGAAGGATCTGCACGTCTAATTTGATGTCCGATGACTTCAGATTTGACAAACGATTTGAACAACGTCAAATTTGACGTCACAATCCTTCTGCGCCTGCTCCAGGAGTTTCAAACTGCGGTTGGAACAAAGATGATAATAATAAATTAATAGAAATCACTTACACTGTGTTTTCTTGCATGAATAATTCTGGACGTTCTGATAAAAGGTTGTCTTTGAGCCAATGAAGAAATTTCCCTATAGTCCCTAAAAATAATAATACATTTTAGGAGGAAAATGGGCCTAAGTCGTATAAATTTGCCATTTTTAGACTTACATTCAGTCGACAAAGGTAACTCGACATCATGACGTTTTATTTTGTTAAAAAGCAATTCAGCCCCACCGCTAAATTTTAAATAAAATTTTATTAGCTTAGTTCAAACATCAGTTTGAAACTCCTGGAGCAAGCGCAGAAGGATTTGGACGTCATATTTGACGGACAAACGATTTGAACGACGTCTAATTTGACGTCCAAATCCTTCTATGCTCCAGGAGTTTCAAACTGAGGTTGGAACAAAGCTAATAAAAATGACAAACCCAAATTCCACAGTGAATTTCAACGTGCCCATTATGTTTATAACCTTAACACAGAAACCTAACATAAACTCCCCAAAAGAAAATCGATTTTAATTAAAGTACAATCGATTTTAATAAATTAAACAAATTTAATTATTTCAAAATTAAAGTTAAGATTATAAAGTACTTACCTTATAAAAGAATAAATTGAAAAAAAAAGAACAACACTGAATTTTCTACTCATTTTGCTTTTTTTAGACGAATGGAAGTTTTTATCCTTTTGGAGTTTAGACCTGATAAGAAATTTCAAGGACTCAATTACTTATTTTAATCTCCCCCCCTCCTCATTGAGTGGAATTTTCTCTTCTTATTTATACACCGATCGCTTAACATATCTTTTTTTTATTTTGAAAAACCTTCAACTTATCGAACTTATCGTGAACGATAAGAGGTCCTAAAAGTAAATTTTTTCCTGTCTTCAACTTCACTAGAAAGCGGAAAGTTCTTCTAATATGTCGTCTTTAAATAAGGTAAAAATTCCTTATATTAGTTTATTTTTTACTTATTAATTAATTAGATGACTTCTCATTTTTAAAATTGATAAGGTTGAGTGGATATCTTATCATTGTAAGGAGCCAAAATTTTAATTAGAACTTCTATTTTTGTTTTATTTGAATTTAGGAACATTTACACCCAACCAATTAATTTTACATAATATTACGCAAAAAAGAAAAATTTATTTAATATTTACTTCTGTTAATGTCTTACATGGTCTTACAATCTAGACAACCCAGTTAAAAATTAGTAATTGACCAAATTTTTGCCTAAAACGTCCATTTTTACGTTCGCTTTTTTTATGTGGGGCGAACTTGAAGAAGAAGAAAAAGGAAGAAGCAAATAGTTAATAATATTAACTTTCTGACTTTAATCAGAGTTTAAAAGTCACCTATAAATTACTGAAATAAAGGACCAGATTTTGTTGACTTTAATCAGAGGTTAAAGAGACTTAAAAATAAATGACCAAATTATGAGCTACTTCAGTTAAAAACTGAATGAAAAATGAAAAAAGTACTTGTTTGGAGAGCTTCCAACAAAAACTTCCTTTAAAGAGAAGTAAAAATGTAGGAGGGGGAAGTATAAAAGAGGGAAAGTATAATGGAGGGAGAAGTACAAAGGAGGGGAAGTATAAAACGCCCATTTTTACGTTCGTTAGCTTTTTTTTTCTGGGGCGAACTTGAAGAAGAAGAAAAAGGAAGAAGCAAATGGTTAAAAATATTAACAATTTCTGTCTTTAATCAGAGTTTAAAAGTCACCTATAAATTACTGAAATAAAGGACCAGATTTTTTTGACTTTAATCAGAGGTTAAAGAGATTTAAAAAAAATGACCAAATGATGAGTTAAAAACTGACTGAAAAATGAAAAAAGTACTAGTTTGGAGAGCTTCCAACAAAAACTTCCTTAAAGAGAAGTAAAAATGTAGGAGGGGGGAATTATTAAAGAGGGGAAGTATAATGGAGGGAGAAGTACAAAGGAGGGGAAGTATAAAACGCCCATTTTTACGTTCGTAAGTTTTTTTTTTTTTTTATCTGGGGTGAACTTAAAGAAGAAAAAGGAAGAAGCAAATGGTTAAAGATATTAACTATTTCTGACTTTAATCAGAGTTTAAAAGTCACCTATAAATTACTTAAAGGACCCGATTTTTTTTTTACTTTAATCAGTGGTTAAAGAGATTTTTTAAAAAAATGACCAAATGATGAGCTACTTGAGTTAAAAACTGACCGAAAAATGAAAAAAGTACTAGTTTGGAGAGCTTCCAACAAAAACTTCCTTAAAGAGAAGTAAAAATGTAGGAGGGGGAAGTATTAAAGAGGGAAGTATAATGGAAGGTGAAGTACAAAGGAGGGGAAGTATAAAAAGCCCATTTTTACGTTCGTAAGGTTTTTTTTTTTATCTGGGGTGAACTTGAAGAAGAAGAAAAAGGAAGAAGCAAATGGTTAAAAATATTAACTATTTCTGACTTTAATCAGAGTTTAAGTCACCTATAAATTACTGAAATAAAGGACCAGATTTTTTTTACTTTAATCAGAGGTTAAAGAGATTTAAAAAAATAATGACCAAATGATGAGCTACTTGAGTTAAAAACTGAAAAATGAAAAAAGGAAGTGTTTGCAGAGCTTCCAGCAAACACTTCCTTAAAGAGAAATAAATAAATGTAGGAGGGGGAATTATTAAAGAGGGGAAGTAAAATGGAGGGAGAAGTACAAAGGAGGGGAAGTATAAAGGAGGGAGAAGTACAAAGAAGGGGAAGTATAATGGAGGGTGAAGTTATTTTTTTCTTAGTAAAAATTTTTCTCGGTACCAAGGTAGAAATAATGAGATTTTTTCCCTAGGGAGGTCCCTCTCGTAAGGAGTAGAAGTATGAAACTTCTCCCTACTAAAATATAATTTAATGTAAATAAAAGGATAAAATTTTTTACACCAAAAATTCGTTAAAAGTATAAGGAGTATTTGGTGAAAATTTGGTAAAAATCGGACCAATGGTTCGGCCGCAGGGAATTTTTTAAAATATCAAAAACAGACATATCTCCGCCATTTTTTCGAAACTCAAAAATCGCCCTTTTAATAGTTTCTTGTTCACCGACTAAAGATCTGGTGAAAATCGGTTGAAAACTGTGGCCTCAAGTCTGGAAAAAATGCTACGGACGGCTGGCACCACTGGATCTGGAAGAATCTTCCCCAAAATCCTGACGTCGAGGGTATCACAATAACTTCTTTAAGGAAGATAATATTTTTACCAAAAATTTGTTAAAAGTATAAGGAGTAATTTGGATCTTCTCTATGGACGGCATGCAAACTTTCATCATTTCAGGCTTTAGAGTTTAGAAGCTTAATTTTAAGTTGTTTTAAAAGTGTTTATTTTTGTCTAAAAATGGGCATAAATACTGATTAAAGCCTAAATTTGTTTTCAGATTTTAAATGTCCGCTCTGGAATTAAGATTGCGACGAGGTCGATGTCGGCCGATCATAAATATCCGAACGGAATGAGCTTCGGTAATCCTATTTTGTTCAATTTATTCGTTTTAATAAATTTGCTTTTCAGCACTCAACGACACTCAGAAAGAATTCCAAGAACTCGCCAGGAAATTCGCTCGTGAAGAAATCATTCCTGTCGCCGCCGAACATGACAGAACAGGAAAATTTCCATGGGAGTTGGTCAAAAAAGCGCATGGCCTCGGTCTTATGAATACTCACGTACCTCAGGAATTTGGTAAAATGGAATGATCCTAAATTATCTTAACTGCTACTGCTTTAGGTGGAATGGGAATGGGAGTTTTCGACGGCTGCTTGGTCGCTGAAGAGCTCGCTTACGGTTGTACAGGAATCATGACCGCCCTTGAAGCAAGCGGACTTGGAGTAAGAACGCATAATCATATTCTTTTTAAAAAAACTCTTTTTTTTAAATTAGCAAACACCAGTATTAATCGCCGGAAATACAGAACAGAAGAAAAAATATTTGGGACGTTTAATCGACGAGCCTGTTTTAGCTGTACGTTAATAAATAAAATTTTTTTTTTTTAATATTTGCTTTTAAGGCGTATTGTGTTACCGAACCTGGAGCAGGATCGGACGTGAATGGAGTGAAGACGAGGGCCGTCAAAAAAGGCGATGAATGGATTGTAAACGGACAAAAATGTGGATTACCAATGGAGGAGTCGCAAATTGGTATTTTGAAACAAAATTTCGCTGATTTTTAGTCGTTTAACTCATCCTTTCGCACAAGCAATCCCCACACTCCCCAAGTTTTGGGCAAAAAATTGAATGAATGAAATTCTCTTACCTTGTTTTAAGGGGATATGAGGGTTTTAAGTTAATTGCTTTGTACATTTTTCGTTGTGAGCAACGGTTTTCGGTTTTTCCCTTCTATCTTGGAAACCGTCGCTCAAAACGAAAAAATGTCCTAAGTAAAAGTTGTAGCTACAAAAATTTACTACATAAAATATTTTATTGGTTTTTTCCGTCAGAGCAATATTTTAGGAGATATGAAGGTTTTAAGTTTTCAGACTGGCTCTGTAGGATTATTACTTTTAACCTCATAACTCCTTAAATATTGCTCCTACGCAAATAATGAATAAAAAAGTTTTGTAGGAAATCTTTGTATCTACAACTTTTACTTATGACATTTTTTCGTTTTGAGCGACGGTTTCCGAGATAGAAGGGAAAAACCGAAAACCGTTGCTCACAACGAAAAATTTGCAAAGCAACTCACTTAAGAACCCTCATATCTCCTTGAGTATTGCTCTGACAAAAAACCAATGAGGGCTTTTTTGTAGGAAATTTCCGTAGCTACGACTTTTACCTTTGACATTTTTTCGTTTTGAGTGACGGTTTCCGAGATAGAAGGGAAAAACCGAAAACCGTTGTTAACAACGAAAAATTTGCAAGCAACCAACTTAAATACTTCCATATCTCCTAAAGTATTGCTCTGACGGAAAAAAACCAATAAGATATTTTATGTAGTAAATTTCCGTAGCTACAACTTTTACTTAGGACATTTTTTCGTTTTGAGCGACGGTTTTCAAGATAGAAGGGAAAAACCGAAAACCGTTGCTCACAACGAAATATGTACAAAGCAACCAACTTAAAACCCTCATATCCCCTTAAGAAGTTCGCTCAATTTTTCTGCTGAAAAAAAATAAAATGAGCCATTTTGTTTTTCTCTTCCCCTCCTTCTCATCTCGGTCAGGAGGATTCCAGGAGTTTTTTTCCACTCCAGGAGTTCCTTGTCCGAACCCCCCTTCCCCCAATTTTAAGGAGTCTGCCTGTTTTTCAGCTGAAAATACATTTTTGCCCAACTTTCAGGAGTTTTTTCCTCTGTTTTTCGGCTGCAAAACACTTTTCAATTTTTTTTTAGGTATTTCTTGCTGGCGAGGACCAACCCAGACCCAAAAGCGCCAGCTTCCAAAGCTTTTACTGGCTTTATCGTTGAGAGGGAAACTCCTGGATTGACTCCTGGAAGAAAAGTACGTCTAATGTTGGATACACTGAGATTTTAAATGTATTTTTAGGAAATCAACATGGGTCAAAAAGCCTCAGATACAAGAGGAATCACATTTGAAGATGTGAGGATTCCTAAAGAAAACGTTTTGATTGGTGAAGGTGCCGGATTTAAAATCGCGATGGAAACTTTCGACAAGACGAGGCCTCCTGTGGCTGCCGGAGCTGTCGGTTTAGCACAAAGAGCTTTAGATGAAGCTTTGAAGTATTCTTTGGAAAGGAAAACTTTCGGAGTACCAATCGCCATGCATCAAGTATGACCGTTATTTTCATCATCATTTTTAAAATTGTTTTAAAGGCTGTTTCTTTCTTATTGGCCGATATGGCTGTTGGAGTGGAAACGGCCCGTTTGGCTTGGATGAGGTCTGCGTGGGAAGTAGACCAAGGACGCCGCAACAGCTACGAAGCATCCATCGCCAAATGCTATGCCGCTGACGTCGCCAACAAATGTGCCACCGATGCTGTCCAGGTAAAAAAAAGAAGAAATCTTGAACCATTTAACTTTTTCTTTAAAAGATTTTTGGCGGAAATGGCTTCAACAGCGACTACCCAGTCGAAAAATTAATGAGGGACGCGAAAATTTATCAGATCTATGAAGGAACCGCTCAAATTCAACGTCTTATCATTTCCCGCCAGATGCTCGAAAGAGCAAAGCAAAAGGCTTAAATTCAATCATGACATTATATTTTGTAAACATTTTGTAGAGGCCAATTTGTGATAATGGGGTTTATTATGTATTTTTTGTAATAATATTTCTTTTTGCAATTATAGATTCATTATTATTGCTCGTTTTCATCGGATTTTCATTAAAACTGCATATTTTCTTGGCCGACTCCCCCCCCCCCCCCCTCCACTCAGTGAAAAGAAGTTAAGGAAGGATTATCAAGGAAACCTTGAAAAATGGGGGATCCTAAAGTTTATAAATACAGAATATAGATTAGGATTTTCATTATAACTGCATATTTTCTTGGCCGACCCCCCCCCCCCCCTCCCACCACTCAGTGAAAAGAAGTTAAGGAAGGATTATCAAGGAAACCTTGAAAAATGGGGGATCCTAAAGTTTATAAATACAGAATATAGATTAGGATTTTCATTATAACTGCATATTTTCTTGGCCGACCCCCCCCCCCCCCCCACCCTTCCACTCAGTGAAAAGAAGTTAAGGAAGGATTATCAAGGAAACCTTGAAAAATGGGGGATCCTAAAGTTTATAAATACAGAATATAGATTAGGATTTTCATTATAACTGCATATTTTCTTGGCCGACCCCCCCCCCCCCCTTCCACTCAGTGAAAAGAAGTTAAGGAAGGATTATCAAGGAAACCTTGAAAAATGGGGGATCCTAAAGTTTATAAATACAGAATATAGATTAGGATTTTCATTATAACTGCATATTTTCTTGGCCGACCCCCCCCCCCCCCCACCACTCAGTGAAAAGAAGTTAAGGAAGGATTATCAAGGAAACCTTGAAAAATGGGGGATCCTAAAGTTTATAAATACAGAATATAGAT